>OY829516.1:12897984-13497984 GCA_963691665.1 Clepsis dumicolana | reverse complement strand
ATTTATGCGCGAAATTACATTTCTACCTAATGTGTCATGAGTTTTTCGTTGAAGAAAAACATCGTGAGGAAACCTGCACACTCCTGCGAAGCCATTCAATGGTGTGTGTGAAGTTCCCAAACCGCACTGGGCCCGCGTGGGAACTGTAGCCCAAGCCCTCTCATTCTGAGAGGAGGCCTGTGCCCAGCAGTGGGACGTAAATAGGATGATGATGAAGATATTATTTCAGAAACAAACTTCTTTAACTTCTTGTTGACTAAACCACTTTCTACAAGAAATTACCTAAACTATTATGATGTTAAATATGCATATTAAAAGTGAAAATGCCATAATTAGTAGTCAAAAGCTTCCACAGACGCTGTTAATCGCTTATTCAAATTCTTCACATAAGAACTGGTAATAGGCACTTATTACGTGAAAGAATGAATAATAAAGATTAGGAACGTCTCTGTACGGTGCGAATACTTGATTGTATTCTAAGAAGTAATCTAGTTAAACCCCAACGCAATAAGAGGGGTTCCATAAGTCTGACTTGTGTATCTGTCTGTGGCATCATGGTCCCTAAACGGGAGAACCGATTTGGATGGGGTTTTCTAACTTCGGAAGCTAGCTTAATCGAGATGGGTCGTAGCTAAATTTCATAAAAATCGGTTCAGCCGTTTCTAAGATATTGAACTTTGAAATTAAAATGTCGTGGGTTTTCCAACTTTTCTAAAGTTACGTTAGTTCGACCTCGTGTTGGTATCCGATCCAGTGACAATACAATAATCTGTGCCCTAAGCACGACTTGTCGAATCCTGCGTTACGTTACGGTTATCGTATCGAGATCGATAAATCTCATACTAAATTTTAGTTCCAAATACGCTCATGTGCGGGCGCTGTTCCAAACGTCATACAAACTCGTTATAGTTTACTTTTCGATTTTACGTGACGCAGGATTCGACAAGTCGTGCTTAAGGCACTGGTAGTGAGGGTCGAACACGACTTTACGAATGCTGTGTAACGTTACGGTTATCGTATCGAGAACGAGAAACCTCATTCTAAGCGTATTTGGAACTAAAATTAGTTCCAAATACGCTTACGGGCGGGCGCTGTTCCAAACGTACAAAAGTACTATTCGATTTTACGTGACGCAGGTTTCGTAAAGTCGTGCTCGACCCTCTGGCCCAAACTTTACTATTGTCAGTTTTTAATGACATTTCATTGTCAATTGCTGACTTGAAGAGCTTTTCTTTTAGCACGCTTCATGTTGACAGAGAAATGTACTTCGAATTGTCAATATAACGTGACAATTGTAAAGTTGGGGCCTGGTGGTCCGGCCAGGATCGTCTCCGCTGGAGGGAACTCTTCAACGGGTAATGGCATCGACCAGATTTTTTTTTTGATTAGCTTGCTTAGGCTAAGGCTTCTCTAGACCTCCACAATTCCTATCTGGCGCAAGGCAGTTCTTTGCATTGCATAGTCATATGTACCCAAGTTAGGAGTCAGGAAAATTTGGCTACAATCAAAATTATTGAACGAGTGAACAAAACGAGCGATTTCAGTTTCAGCTTGGACAAAAATTCTTCAACCCCCATGCTACGAAATTTGAAAATCGAAGTTCGTCTCGCTTACTCTCGTGTTAAATAATATTAGCTGGAGACGGACGGCACGATACGAAGTTCGAATTTTACACTTTGTAGTACGGGGGGTTATATTGTCTGTTTGTCCGGCCGCCGTCTGTCCGACTGTTCTCCTCTACAGGTTGCATTTCTCAACCGGTCCCCGTGAAATTTTGTGAGCAGGTACACTAATTATAATTACCTATACGTATAGGATTTTTGTGTCGTTAAATTTTTTGGAAAATGAAAAAAAAAGTTCAAAAGTGAGGTCGCGAGGTCTACAGCTCACAGAGCCACTAGCTTTGATTGTTTGCAGATGTAATTAATAAAGGCGAGGCGATCCTCAAAAAAATAGTAGCACTACCACTCCATTAATGCCGTAACTAGGCATTTTCAAAAAACAGTGTACCTTAATTTTTCGAAGAAGTCCTTAATTTTTTCTACAGAAAATTTATTTGTCAGTTTTGTGACGGACCTTTACAAAAAATGGCGTATTATAATTATGATTCATGTACAATAGCTTTACAATAGTTAGAAGCGTAAATTGAAACAAAAGAAAAACTTTGAAAATTAATACCGTCAACCGGGGTCAATAGGGATAATTTTTAACTTTGAATGCGATTTTAACAGAATATTTTCATTAGCGCTATCAATGAACATGTACTATAATACGTCCAATGACCGCAGAGAAGATCATTCTCCAATTTCTACACCACCGACATTCTTTCTCATCCATAAACTAACCCGCACTAATAACATACAAAATCTCAGATCTACATTAATGGATGTTTTTACAATGAATTGTCCAAATGTTTCACATAGCTTAAATACTTGAAGATTGTTCTTTGCGGCTTTCTCTGTTGTCATGACGCATTGTTAAATGGTATGAGTGATGGCCGACCTGCGGTTCCCACTTAATTTGTTATGATATGTGCTGGAGTCGGAGAAATTTGTACTATAATATAACAAAAGGCATTTTCTATACGTTTGCCGTGATTGTATTTAGCTTGTAGTATTGTTTTTGGCCACTGATTTGTGGTTTGAGGTAAAGAAGAATGTTTGAACAATCACTATTACCTACTGCTGCAAAATGTTAGCACGTTATTGTATTGAAGGTATTTTTTTAGGTTTTCTGTTGGAAATGTCTGTTGCCATTTTTGTTAGTTATTTATTTTGAAATAAAAGCGGATATTTCCGTTTTGCTGAAAGTCCTTTTAACGGTTGTGACATCAATTGTTCCAGGAAAAGCAAAGACCGCCGATATACAACCCAGAAGACTACGCGACGTCTCTGAAGAAATGGGGCAAGAAGGCGGGTGGGGGCAGCCTGTACGAGCCCGAACAGGAGGCCGGGAAGGCCCGGACTCTGCCCAACCAGGGCAGCAAGGACTTTAGGTTAGCACCCACTCATTGTCAAAGGCCTATGTAAATATCTATTCCAGATAAGTCAAACATTGCCTTACAGCCCTTCTCAATATTAAATCTTTGATAGATCTTTGGTTTTCTTTATTAAAGGTAAAATTATTTAATCAATAACATCAACATAAAAACAGACACAAACATATTAAAACTTAAACTTAAGGTAAAAAACTTGGCCTTAATCGCCGTCAATAGGCAAGGTGCCCAGAAGGCATGCCGTATTTCCCCGCTGTATAGCGATGCTGATACGTTGTGCGAAATAATGGCCAGCCCTCCGGTCACCTGAGGCCTCTATTAGGCGCGTCGCCAAATCTTTATATAGGCGACGCGCAGGAAGTCTGACGAATTTTTTTGACTGAATTGACCAGAATAAAAAAATAAAAAATATTCTGGGACAAATTGACACCAATTGACCTAGTCCCTAACTAGGCAAAGCCTGTACTATGGGTACTAGACAACGGATAAACATACTTAAATAACATCCAAGACCCGATAACAAATATTCGTATTCATCATACAAACATCTTTCACGACTGGGATTCGAACCTGGGACCTCAAGCTTCATAGTTAGGGTCTTTAACCACTAGGCTATTCGGTCATCAAACAATTTGCTATCTGCAGATGGCCTAGCAATCCCATCATCATCCCATCGACAAATAGCAAGCAGAGATCGGATTGCTTATAGACAGTAAGTTTATCCAGACTGCAAAATTGTAGATGTGTTGTTGTTTTATCGTCAGATCATAATAAGAGATAGATTGAGTTATCGGGGACGGCTGTTAGCGGCACTTATGTTGATGGCTGTACAAGCCAATACGAACGGTTTCGATCTCACTTGGTAAGAGGAGTGAATACACAATTGTATTGTAGTAAGTATAGCAGCTACCTTCGAAGACGAATACAGGCAAAATAGCGACATCATTTTAAGGTTCCGAACCCCGAAAAGAAAAATCTGTCCGTTTGTCACGAAAGACAGCAACATTTGGAAATTTTTGCAAGTATGCAATAATCTGATTCTGATGCCAAAAATATGTTCTTTAGCGTCGCGGCAAAATGAAGACTTTTTTGCCTATAAGTACCTAAGTAATAGTATAAGATGGAGCGACGACCTGGTAAAGATCGCGGGACCGCGGTGGCTGCGGAAAGCACAAGACCGGTCTGAGTGTCTATGTCCAGCAGTGGACGTCTTTCGGTTGACATGATGAGGATGATGACCAAAGTAATATATATTATTCTCAATGTTACAGGAACCCGAGTCTCGGCCTCGGCGAGGAGATGAGTCTCCGTCAGTTCGGCACACCGAGTGAACTGCTCACGAAACTGAGAGCTGACTTGAGGCTCTCTTTCCCAAGGTAGGGAAATGCATGATGACTGACTGTTGTAGCTCTCAGAATACAGAACTAATCAGACCCCCGAGCGCTATAAAACTGAAGCCACCCTACCACAACACCACACTTAAATTAGTATTTCACGCAGTCACTCCTGTGCACGCAGCGCATCGTTATGAATGACAATATTAATTATTATTATGCCTGCTTGTTTCGTTCCTATATACATGCAGAAATGCAGTTGGGCTTAAGGAGCTTCTAAACGGGCAACGTTTTTTTGCAATACAAGTATGTGGCCCGCAACGATTGCTGTCTAACTCTTATTATGAAAGCTAGACAGAGACTCCTATAGTTGCCGGCCACATATTGCAGCAAAAATATAGCCCGTTTAGAAGCCTCTTTATAAAAATACAGGAAAAAATTGCATTTTAGTGTAATTACTCATCGTTTTTGGACATAGTGCACGGCGTGCGGTTATGATAGAACGCGGCTTCTGGTTTGTTCTGTATTCTGGATTGTAGCTATGTGAAACGTGCGGTATTATCACCCTCTAAAATAGTTCCGCTAAGTTGACTGTAGATGTGACCCTAACCAGCTAGTCACCATGTCCGATGGGTTAGGTTATAGACCTTATGAACCAAAACGATATTTTATTTTTAATGTACAAGTACTAAACAATGAAGCGGTGATATAAATTTTATAGATTATCACATGATTTTTAAGTGCTTCATTATCTGTGAACTATAAAACTGAAAATAAGTAGACCATAAAACTATTAGGTAGCAAAACCTGATAAGCATCTTTATGGTAGATTGACGCACTTAATGTTTTACCTACTTAGTAGCAAAATCATTAAACCACTATTTATGAGATTGGACGTAATGAAAATATAGTTTGCCCGTGATCATGATGCGCGTGTAACTGAGTCGAAATATCGGGAGCTCATCAAACCTTTAAGGTAATCGCGGTCAATATCCCGTTTTCATTATGTCTAAGTAAATAAATAAATAAACATAATGGGACAATTGACACCAATTGACCTAGTCCCAAACTTATACAGATAAATACATACTTATATACACATTATAGAATAGAATAGAAAATATTTATTTTTGAACAACTAAAACTAGAATTACATAACATTATCTTACAATATAACCATAGAGTACAGTTGTTACAAAAAAGGACTCCACTCAGCATGTGTCATGGCACAAATAGTGCTATGACACTGATTTTCAGTGAGCCCAGAAATGAATTACAACTAAAAGAATCTAAAGACAACATAAACACATAAATAAAATTTAAATTAAACTTAAAAGAAACATGACATGACGAAAGGCGGTGCAACGATACATTATTATTATTATTGTTGGAAAGAACGCCAAACATAACCAAAAAATAAAAACAAAATAGCAAATAAACATAAACAAATCAGTCGCATATACGTATGTTACCACTAATGAATCAGAAGTAAGTCGGCCAGGCTAGGCTGAAGAACGTTATTCTTGATAAAGATGTATTTTTAGTTTATTTTTAAATGTGTATGTAGAACAAGCATTCCTAACTGGTGGCGGAAGATTATTCCAGCACCGCGTGGCAGCGTACCGGAAACTGCCACGGAACCTGGCCGACTTGTGTCGTGGACAGATGAGGGGGGGGGGCCTCTCACTTATTTGAAGAAGACAGTTTTTTTATATAAATAGGAAGGTTGTTTGCTACTAATTACCTCAAACAACAATGTAGCAAGATGCATTAAACATCCAAGACCCGAGAACAAGCATTCGTATTCATCATACAAACATCTGCCCCGACCGGGGATCGAGCCCCAGACCTCGAGCTTCATAGTTAGGGTCTCTAACGACTAAGCTATCCGGTCGTCAAAGTAATGCAATTAACCGCGAATCATTTCATATTCATTTATTCGTCGCAACCATGGTATTACAAGATGACAGACACTTAATATTTTATTTAATTTTATTCGCAATCATTACAATACCTACAATAAAATAAATTACAACAATATGTCAAACCTGGTAATGTCACTGTTATATCATAAACCATTCCATTTTCTATTCTATTCTATTTCAAAACAGTATAAGTAATATTATTTTTATAAGTCTCTGTTTTCCATATATTCCTTTACATTATAAAAGCATTTTAATAATAATAAAAAAAAATGTATTTATGGTTATAAATACATTTAGGTAAACTTCCCAGAGGTTTTCATCCGGACTTGCTCATTCACTTGCTGAAATATTTACAGTTAATTATCTGCAATCCTCTGATATGATGGGTGTTAGCCATTGATATACAAAAATAGACAGATACGCCACCGCTTCGCAAAGATCACTCACGTATATAAGTCGAGTTTAGCCCGATATTTTTCGGACTAATCCGTAGTCCTTCCTCTGGGAGCGCACGATCCAGCGGCAGCGAAAAGCACACCACGCGCCGCGGCTCTGCTCGGCTGCTGCTAAACTCTTTACTAAACTTATATACGTGAGTGATCTGTTTCATATTTCATTAGGTACCTACTAAAATATCTCGTTCAATATTTGAAATAAAGTTTTAAATATTTCAATCCATAATTAAAGACTGTTGACCAAAACTGACAGCTGCCATAAGAATAAATATTATAACATAGTAGAACGGAATCTCTTTTGACCGAGTCCAAAACGCCGCCATTTATATACCTACTTCCCCCTTCACGTCGTTACACCCCTCTGTCGTCAAGGCGTGTTGCTAGGGTTGGTTGCTGTTAAATGATACTTACGTCTAAAGATAGTATCGCTACAATATAAGTATTTTTTTACTTCGAAATCATTATTTTTATTCTAGTTTTACAAAATATGAGATTAGTAAATCATTACGAAGGTCTACATATAATAGACACTTCTAAATAAGAAGTTAATATAAGTGCCATACCAAATGAAGCCATTTAAGGTAATTTAAGTAAGTATTACTTATCTACAAATATAAAATAAAATACATACAGGCTCACATAAAACTATTACCACCAAATTATAAACAACCAAACGCGCGTGCAGCGACGCCGGCCGTGACAGTCTGACTGAGTAGTCTGTTTAACGAATACTCTAATATCGTGACCTTGAGCCCGTCCGGAGCGGGAGTTTCCGTTCTATGTTATTATTTATTCTTATGCAGCTGCTATAGATCAGAATCCCGAGCACGAGTATTCGAATGCTATACGTATCGTAATCGAGTAAGGAGATTAATAATCTCTATACTAACTGCAAGGCACCCGCTACATAAAAAGCTCATTCCTAGTAAAAGGCCGTAAGCGTATATTATAAAATACATTACAGGACCATTATAAAAGTGCATTACGTTATAAAGTGGTGTTTCTAATAAGAAGACTCCTAATTACATCTCACTCGGATGTCAGTGCGGTTAGCGTTATTGTCGCGCCTGGCTGGAGTGTAAGCCATAAGCTGTAGCGATTTAACCCGTTCTAGGATCACCATGTGGGATGAAAAAGGGGGAACGTAAATGATAGACAAACGTTCACTGATCAGAGGTTGTATTCAAACAGAACTTAACCTAGTGACACATACAAATGTACCTATCTAAGTATGTACTTATATGTAACGCTACACACCTCACCTCAACACGTTGGGCGCGTAAGGTCCTTGGTCTGACCCAAATTTTCTAAGCAAAATTGTAAATAATTGAACCAAGTCTTTGCAGAGGACGGTCACAATATTCATTACTTTGCTGATTTGCGACCACACGTGCAGACAGCTATAAGTATATCCGACAACGACAAATGTATGACATTATGATGTGTCCAACCACCTTCGCTTCCCCATAAATCAACATAATGTCACAGACCTAACCATCACCACCACTTGCACTAGAAGAAGACTTCTAGGAAGTTTTTTTTAATAATATAATATTCTCCATACTTTCCATTGTATCTGCTTGACGATAATAGTCGAATTGATTATTTTTTTTGAAAAAACTTCATTGGTGCATTGTTCACCTAGAGTTGTTAATCACTTGCTGAAATATTTACGGTTTATTTTTAAAATTTGACATGCGGGTAGCAAGATTTACTTGAACAATGATAATCTATACTAATTCTAGAAAATTGTTTAAACCGCTGGCGCTCTTATTCGGAGCCACGCGCGAACACTTTTTATGAGTACATTTCAAATTGCCAGGACGACTGAATCTGTGGTAATTTGTGAAAGAAAATATTTCTTTATGCCGCCAAATTATACGGTCAGTAATATTGCTGGATACCATACCCGTCTAATGGAGCAAGCACTAATGACTGGAGTTGCCTTTAGCTCATCTTTGCACAAAGAAATTGACACTTTCCGTTTTGGGCGAGGGAATAGTTAGAAGGAATACATATGTACACGTACAGAGGGGCTACTCCAAAGTCTGCAATTCGAAGTTCGAAGTTTATATCCGACCGTCCCGCTCACGCCAACATTTATTTTGGTTAACACGAAAGCGAGAGACGGTCGGATACTAACTTCGAATTTCGGAGTAGGGGCTCAGTGTACATACTCATATCGAAATAAAACAGACGCACTGATGCGAAATAAGTACGGACACAAATTAACATTTCCCATGACCAAGGTGGGTCGTTTTTGCGATATTTTTACCCCTGGACGCAGGTGTTATAACATAAGTTTGACCTGTGTTTGGGTTTACCTGTGTGTCTGTCTGTGGCACTGTAGCTCCTAAACGAATGGACTGATTTGGACGCGGCTTTTTCAATGGAAATTGAAAACACAATGACCTACACAAGCTAATATATGTCTATAACAATAGAGCCGTGCTTAGATGATTGTGACCGCTTAGCTTACTTCTGCCGCTGCCTTATGAACGGACCCGTTTTTTTTTTTAAGAATTCATTTAATGGCCTCGTTTATAACTGACCAATGCGGCATCGGCGCCAGACGTAAAAATATATTAATAGGTACCCAAGTGATGTCGGATACCTGTGTTTTCATCTGCGTTTAATGAGGCCGGGTTAAGTATGCGTGTAGATAAAACTTTGTTGTTTAAAAAAAAGTCTGAAATATATAACGGCCAGTAGGTAGGTCGGATGGTGTTCCCTTCTGTCAAGTTTTACATGCTCTTACGTACGGTCTCTTAGGTACGGTCGAAGAAATAAATTCCCTACCCACCATGGAACTTTTTCACAGTAAACGTCATAGTGACATCGCATAGCTTGACAAGGAAAAACGTTATGACGTTTACTATGAAAATGCTCTATGGTGGGTCAGGGATTAATTTCCTCGAAGCTTTCCAAAATTGCGAAATTTTCCACATGCGAAAGTTTCAGAAATTTCTCACATTTTCGTATGGAGTTTAAAACATTCCGATATTGAAAACGTAAATTTCTTATATTTCTACGAAATTTTCAAGAAATTTCCGAGAACTTTTCCAACTTTTTGGAAACTTTCCGCAACTTGCGCATCATTCTTTTGTTGAGGAACATTCTTAGGTATAATCTATTAATCTACAATAGGTAGGTACCTTTTTATCGATAAATTTCATCCAAACAAGAAAAAACCCCAAGACACCTCGGGACTCGTGCAAAATGACATACCTTCCGCACTTAATATGGAAAAGTACTCACAATTTTATTTTCCCTTACTTTCCAGTTTCGTGCAAGAGTTCGCGTGCGAGCCGCTAGATGGCGTGGCGTTGCTGCTGGAACTCCTGCGCAACGTACAGCTTAGCCAGGCGGGGGAGGGGGCGCGGGGGCCGCCCGCCGTGCGCCGGCGACCATTGTTGGATGAGCTGGCTTGCTTGTAAGTGTGGTTGAAGATGGGTGTCTAGTTATTTTGGAGATGGGATGTTAAGATAAATGAGGGTCTTTAGACGTAAATGTCGCTAGATGGCGTTACTAATCAATAGCTCCGTTCAAGCAAACCGTAGAATCAAGAATAATGAATATCTAGGGGCACCGCAGTGTCCTTGCCAAGTCGGGCAAAACAAAGTCAGCCGTAAGTTGGCCGTACCATCCTTTTCTCAAAGCCATTTAAGGCCATTTTCAGCATCCTGTAATTTTGTGCTTATCGACTATCAAAACTTGCCAAGTTGTATAAGGGTTACGATCCAGTCTCTTAGAACTTGACATTCGTTTAGATTTCACCTCTTTCCTCGGCAAACTGAACATTCCCGAATCCGTTTAGTATCGAACTTGGCTCCCTTTTTTACATTTTATTTTTTTGGTGAGATACACACTTATAGTACCTATAGTAGCAGTGGTGGTGGGAGCCGAGGGTCGTGGGTTCGACCCCTGAATTTTTCGGAATTTATTTGCGAAATTAGGTACATTTGTGATTTATTATGAGCTTTTCGATCATTACACAATCTACACACCTCTATGAAGCAATTCAATTATGATATGTCCCAATCCAAATCCGCACCGGGCACGCGTGGGAACGAGACGTAAATAGGCTCAGAGATGAGATAAGACAATGTGGGTACCTACCTACAGCAAACTAGGAGTTCTGAGTTCTGACTTGTGTATCCTCCGCTTCAGACAATGCCTTTGGAGCTGCAGTAGCAGATATCCTGACTGCGTTCGGCGTCTGGTGGCAGGATCCAACGGCGTCTACACCCTAACAGTCTGCATCATGTCCACAGTCAACAAGTCCAGAGTTCTGGCGTTACAGGTATTCTTAGAGACTTTCGACTTCAATGTTGGGATTGACACTGAATAATGACAGAACCACGATCTAGCCAAAGAAACATTATGTACAGTCGAACCATTTGATTCCTGAATCAACGTAGATCGTCCTCACAGTAAGTGTCATAATGACTACCCTGGACAGGCAATGCGATGTCACCATGACATTTTCTACAACACACTCCTGCGAAGCAGTGTGGTGTATGTGATGTTCTCAATCCGTACTGGGCCCACGTGGGAACTATAGCCCAAGCCCTCTCATTGTGAGGAGGCCTATGCCCAGCAGTGGGACGTAAAATACTGGTGATGAAGTGACATCATCCGTTCTGACGAAGCCTGTATCATGTTACAATTCTACTTTTAGCTCCTCACCAAATCCTGCTATCCGCCGGCCAACGGGCACGCCATGGTTTCCGAAGCTCTGTCAACCCTGCGTCTGCGCTACGGCGAGCCGGTCCGCTTCAGGTTCCTCGTCGGGATGCTGCAGAGCACTGGGGGCTCCGGGGACCTGCAAGCAGCTGGTCTGGCATTCATCAACGCGTTGCTCTGCAGTGCCCCCACGCCGCAACGAAAACTATATATCCAGGCCGAATTGGAGCAAGCAGGATTTGATATTGTTACTTTGAAGAAGGTCAGTAATAAGGCTTTTGCGTTCTTAAAATTACGTATATCCAAGTTTATTTACTGAACAAACCTTGTAAATGAAACCCCCTTACAGACTTGTTCAATTAAACTAGAGTAAAGTACACTTACAGCTTTTAAAAACTCTGCCATAAACACAACACACACATTGTTTTATGTGCAATAAAGAGATATACATACATACAACTTGGACTCTGACGGTTGAAACCTCTTCTAGCTCGTCACAAAACTTCCAAGCACCAACGACCACGTTTCGAAAGAGATAGAAAGCTACGAGAAACAGCTGATCGACATCGACACACTGAGCGAGAAGGCGCACGAGGCACAGAAGGAGAAAGACGATCTCAGGCACAAACTGGACTTGCTTGAAAAGAGGGTTAAGGTAAGAATGAGCTACGATGAGTCATTTTACCTATTACTACTACTACTATAGTATTTCTTTTTGTTTGTGATTAGAGCCATTGAAGTTGTAACCAAGTTTTGACTTATTATCTTCTCTACAGGACAATACTAAAGACGATGAAACCACTCTAAGTATAATACTTATTAGTCTGCGAACCAATCGAACCATTGAATTCTATTCGTATGTGAATACATGATTTCCTCCTGTAGTAGGATTTTTCTGGTAGAGTACTATTCCTCAAATCAAATGCGTTTTCTTTTTGTCTACGGTAGTATTTTTAGCACATTTTTCAATAAGAGACACGACTACCTTATAATGTGAACCAAAGCTGATTAATTGGTTATTATCCAAGTATCTATCCAATACAACACGTAATCCAATATCAAAATGGCCACTGAAACCATTTCCAACGTAATAGTCACCTACCATAGGAACGGGCTTCATCACAATTTTATTATTACTTCCAGATTCTCCAAGAAGAAAAGGGGATCCTACTGTCCCTAGAAAAATGCCTGAAGGAGAAGTGCTGCGAACTGCAGGAGGAGGTGTCGACACTGCGATCGGAGCACGGCAGCTCCAACCGCAAGAAAACGTTCGTGGTTAAGAAAAAAAACGCGGTTCACAAAAATAGAGGTAAGCCGTAATGAGACATTTTCTTTAACAAAGTAAGTACACTAAGTTATGAAAATAAATACCTTTTTAAAATTCCAGATGAGTCGTCACCACCTGAAGATGAAGGAATAAGTTCCTCAGAAAGATCTTTGAGTCCTGAAGGCGACCCGCAAAGAGAATCTATGGTTTACGAGGTATTTAATGTCAAGAACGAGACATTCGACATGATGAGAAACAAACGCAATCTTCATAAGAAGCTGGAATCTACAAAGAAAAGTCACGATATCCAGAAATCATCAGATGAAGAGGAGGAGACGACTATAGATGAAGTGATTCAGGAACTTAGGAATATAGTTAATGATGCAGAAACTGAGCAATACGCTAAAAACAGAGCCTATGATGACAAATCATCAAGATTCAACGAGACTTCCGAAATCAACGTTCCGATCCACTCCCTGGAATGTCAGAAACATAGACATCTAGAAAAAGAAGATTCTATAACTAGCACAAGACATAGCATCCAAATCACGAGCAGCACGGAATTTTTAAACGACAATTCTATGGAAGATGATGAAGAAACTCAGATAGTTCCGAGCAAAATACTACCGCACCCACCGAGAAAAGCCAAAAGCTTAATACATTTACTCCCACCGGTTGACCACGGCTTGCTTTACAACAAACCACCGGACTTATACGACGACACGTACTTCTCAAGCGATGAGGGGTCCGATTCTTTGCTCAGTGCTTCACGTTGCCAAAACCCAATTGTTGCTAAGAAAAATTCAGTGTCAAGCTTCGATTTTAATGAATGCCGAGCAGTTTTCAACTCGCTGGCAGAAAAGGAAAAGGACGATAGTAGAGTAAAAAGATCGCGGACTAGGTCTCGAGAAGAGAACAGAAGGAATTCCGTGAAGCGGAGCGAGTCCTTCCAAACGTCCGAAAAAGGTTCGAGACAGAGAGAGTATATAGACAGCATGTTCTACAATGAAACACACAATTCTCTTAATGGCACACGAACGCCATTGCAGAGATCAAGTTCAAAGTGCAGTCGCGTCGATGAAATAGTGAGTCTCATTGAATCCAAGAAACTAACCAAGAGTTTGGATAGGATCGACGAAGGTTTAAACTCCATGGTTGATATCGTAATGATGAATGAACCCAAGAAACCCGTGTGGCCTTACGAGAGGAGGCAAAGATCTTGCTCGCGAACCAGCAGTGAGGCTGGCAAGGAAAGTCCATTGATTCCCGTGACTAGATCTAATAGTAAAAGAAACTCCATTCATCACAGATTCGACTCGAAAACGCCAGAGAAAAAAGTTGAGTCGTTCAATAAACCGGATTCGCCGCAAAAATTTTATATGCCCCAACCGAAATTGAGCACTGGGTCGTTTGAAAATGCGTCGTCTTACAATAACTCGTTTCTCATGAAGCGTGGCCATCTGAACGCTGGATTTTACTCCGGGCCTCACATCATGAGGGATGCTCCAGCGAGTATCACCAGTTTGGTCATGACCGGGACGCACAGCCACTCCGATTTGAAAAGAACTTTGTCCCCAATGGGTTCTTCGGGTTACGGCATTCACAAGCTTGCAGACATGCCTTCAGGACTGTACTGATATTTTCTTATTTTAATGTGTACTCAAAACCAACGACTAATATAAGATTTGCGTAAGTAAATATTTTGACTAGTGCAATATAAACCCGTATGGGAGTCTAGTATCGGAGTAAGCTGCTCTCGATGTATGTAATGTAAAGTAAGTCTTGCGATTAGTGGAATCTTGGTAATTTTGTATTGTAAGCAAAATTGGCTTAAGATCACAAAACTTCCATTGCGATCATTTTGTTGAAAATCTAATTCTTTTTTTCCATTGTCTAACTCTTCAAACTTAGTTAAGTATTCTGACTCTTGTTTTTCTGTTACGTTTTGATATTTATTTCCGTATCAGTTTTCTCTATTTACTTGTATCGTTATCTTTACTTTATGAACCGTTAGGATATTGATATTGATATGTTACAGTGTAATATTAAAACAGTTTGATAAACTTAACCACTTTTATTTTTACAAACGTCCTAACGCATCGATCTGTCACAAGACCTGAGTGACCTCAGATCGCATCAACAAGATACCAACTAAAACCTTGTAGGTAATTGTGATTATATGTTTAGTCAACAACAAACTATCAATATAGACGGCCGAAACAATAACCCTTTACTAAAACAATGCCTAACAAAAACAAAGCGGTGTCAACATTTTAGACGTTGGTGCCAAAGGGCAGTCAGTTGCATTGTCTCCGCCGCAAGATGAACAACAGAATAGTGCTAGTGCTAGCCATTTTCGTGTTCCGCCTGGGAAGGGGACACACCCGGAGCCCGATTGACGACGACCTGCAAGTTATACAAGTGTTTGACCTCACACATCCTACCACCTGGAAAGACATGACGGAGTATTTCAACGCGCTCGAAAGACAATGGTAAGTTTTTTTGAACCTTGAAGTAGGTAGGAAAGGGTCAACCTTGAAAAGTTTAATATTCTAGCCAGAAGATACCTTACGGCTTCTATCTGTCTCTTAACTTTTCCATTGCTGCAGTGCTTGCGAGAAGAGGTACTCCATTATTAACCCCCGATTCAATGGGTGCATCTGTTAAGGGGTGTATCTGTGTATGGGTGTATATGTGTATGTCTGTGCGACGGATGCACGAATTTGGACGCGGCTTATTTTAGTCAAAAGCTAACTTTAATCGAGATGGTTCTTAGCTAAGTTACATAAAAATCGACTCAGCCGGTTTTGAGATATTGAACTTTGAAATTAATATGCCGGGAGTTTTTCAACTTTTCCTAGTTGGTTAGGTTATCAACGCATAGCGTTCAAGTAGCTGTAGCGTGTATTTCCAGCAGTGACCACTGACCATGATCACTTATCTTCTATGACTCTGTTGCTTGTCTCTCCTTAGGGGTTTATAATAAAAAAATACCTGTCTCATCTTCAGGAAAATCTGCTACAACTGCGGTTTCCCGGGTATAGGAACTGGTATGCATCTCGAATTCTCCGGTCCTCCAGACTCCATGCAACCTGCCATCATTCCATCAGAATACTTGCTGACTAGGCGTGAGTAATCGCATGGATATATTACTGTTGATTGTCAACGGAATAAAATTAATAGGGTAGAAATGGGAACAGTCAGGCCCAGAAGTAAGTATATAACCGAACACAAGTACTTTGTCGCAATAAACCACAATACTCTGACAGTTGGAAATGTGTCAAATTAGTAGTGATAAGACTCTAAAGCGTCCAGCTACTTACGGACCTAACCATACAATTTCAAAATAAAAATTATGAATACACTTAGCTTTAAAAATTCAATAAAACAGCAGTTTTTCAAGTAGCACACCGTCATTACCATTATTTAAAGGGTTAGTTTTTCATACAGTTCAAAACAACCTTATGGTAGAAATAAATTCTCACTTGTTAACAGTGGGAACAAAAGGTCACAGTCAAATGTGAATGGCCAAATTTAAGGCTAAAAAATATATGTCATGGGATAATTGACACCAATTGACACCAATTGACCTAGTCCCAAACTAGGCAAAGCCTGTACTATGGTACTAAAATGCATATTAAACATCCAAGACCCGAGAACAAACATTCGTATTCATCATACAAACATGTGTCCCGACCGAGGATCCAATCCAACCCCAACGTTGCCCACTGGAAGTGGTTTATTTTTAGATCTATAATTTTTAAGTTAGTTTTAGATATTTACATTTTAGTTTATAGCATAACGTGTACTTAATTCTTTTATTATTAAAACCATACCTTGTTGGATTCGGCCATTTTACACGTCAAAGTGTTTATGCCTTTGACATGAGATTGATATTTGCCTGACCTGTGAAAAATCTTTTTTCATTACACCTGTACGTCCCCATTGTTTAAATGTTAACTGTCCCACAGTCGTAGTAATCGATGTAACATCTATAACGAAGATCAACCCAGACCTCACGCTCTCTTTGGAGGTGGCAAGGCAATGGATAGCCGTGAAGCAGGACCCCACAGAGCCAACACTGCTCGTGTTCAAGTTTGGGTGGACGGAGCAGCAGCCTTACTATAAGAGGAACAAGTGCATTTGTCGCATACCTGGTAAGCTTTGGGACCGTCATCGTTTGGGTCTAGCCAGGCTCTGTACCCCTAACCCGTGGAACGTCCTACAGACAGCAAACATACGAACTTCACCGTTATTGCGCTATTTTACTAACAACCAACATCATGTATATTGACTTCAATAAAGTTAAAGACCAGAGCCAACCAGAGAGAGAGAGATATATATATATATACTTATTCACACAAATTCGACATACAGCACCTAACATTTGAAAAAATAAAAATGAAATAAGATAAAAGCAGAAAATTTACTTACTAAGTACCTATCAAGGAGGTGGAGAGCATATCATTTTTTGCAATAAATGGTACAGAGCCTCTGTTTTTGACACAAGAAATCGACTCGATCCCGTTCGCTCGTCTGAATTACTATGGGCCAATTGGCAGCGCCTCTAGAGGCACGTATCGACAGCAAACTATTCACACTAACGCAAACGCATTCGGGACGTATTTCTTGGTCGTCGATTACACTAGGCGTTCAGAGCCTCTAGTATAATCAACGGCGAAAAATACGTCTGTCGCGTTCCCGTTGAAGTGACAAATAGTATGAGAATTGCTTGTTCCCGATACGTGCCACTAGTGGCGCTGCCGATGTGCCCATAGTAATTCAGACGCAAACGTATTACACTAGGCGCTCAGTTCTCTTCTTGCCACTGGTTTGATTTTTCTCTGAAAGTAGCAAATATTTTTCACCTACCAGATTCGCCTAAGGGATTGTCTTGTAACTATTTCAGTGGCAAACAGATCTCTTCATACAAATGCCATCCAGCGATATTCTTTCCACCTTTTAATCCTCATTGGCCCAACAACACAGGATTCATTATCATGATACTAGGGACTTAATCACCGTGAAAATATTTAAATACCTCAACGTTCCGGACGCGACGTTGCGTCCATGGTCCCTAAGTCCCGAGTATCATGCTATGTGAAACTCGCGAAAGTTTAAATCAATACAACACTGAGGGTCGAGCACGACTTTTCGAAACCTGCGTCACGTAAAATCGAATAGTAAACGTTGTCGAGTTTGTATGACGTTTGGAACAGCGCCCCCCCCCCCCCTGAGCGTATTTGGAACTAAAATTTAGTATGAGGTTTCTCGATCTCGATACGTTAACTGTAACGTTACACAGCATTCGTAAAGTCGTGCTCGACCCTCAGGACTCAGCTACGAGCTAGCGCAGTGGATAGCGGCGAACCTGAGTCACGTGGTCGGCGTGGCCACGGACGCACCAAGTTTGGAGTCGGAGGAGACGAGGGAGCTGACCACGCGAACCGTGGCAAACCTGCTGGGCCGTAGCGGGATCTACATGATCGAGAATGTCAACTTGAGGAGGAAAATACCAGGTAAGACCTCTGCATCCTCTCACACCCACGGCACAACTAGGATACTCAACTGGTTGAGCCGTCAGGAATTTAAATAACGCACCTTTGTGGTTGAGGTACGCGGTGGATGCGGAAAGCACAAGACCGGTCTGAGTGGAGAGCCTTGGGCGAGGCCGCGGTCCAGCAGTGGACGTCTTACGGCTGACATGATGATGATAATGATGACCCTTATGGATTATCATCAAATTGCCGATACGTTTCATAGCTGTTGCATTACATCGAAAGCTATTTTCTGACTTATTTTCTTAACCTTTTGACTTTAAAACTAACCCTACGAGGTGCGGCTGAAAAGTAATCTACCTAACAATGAAACAAAAGACTGTCGTGGCTAAATTTTTTTATTTTTCTATATAGTCCCCAGCTAGTAAAATGCACTTATTAAATTTTTCAAATATTGAATTTAAACCATTAAAAAAAACTTTCGGTTTGTCGTCAAAAAAGTCAGTAACCGCTGCCTTCATTTCGTCATCGGTCATAAACCTTCGTCCCCTGAGGTCTTTCTTGAGAAGTCTAAACAGTAAATAGTCACAGGGGGCTAAATATGGACTATAAGGGGGGTGGTCAATGGTTTCGAAGCCATTGTCTTTAATTGCTAGCTTCGTTGTGCGGGCGGTGCACTGGTGCGTTATCGTGCAAAATCAGAATTCCTTTGCTTAGTTTACCTCGCCGTTTTTCTTTTATTGTCTCTCTTAGTTGATATAGTAAGTTTGAGTAATAATCAGCATTCATTGTAGTTTTCTTCGGTAAATAATCTATGAGCAAAATCCCTTCTGTGTCCCAAAAGATTGTAGCCGTAAGTTTACCTGCCGATGGACAGACCTTGAATTTCCGAGGCGGCTTCTCATCCTTAAATTTCCACTGTAACGACTCTTGCTTACTTTCCGGGTCCCATTGTCGAATCCAAGTCTCATCACATGTTACAATTCTAGGAATTATTTCTTCCTCTTTCCCTCGACTCATGTCCAAAAACTCTTCGCAACATTGGACACGCCTCTCCATCTCAAATGCAGTCAACATTCTGGGGACCCAACGTGCACTAACCTTGGACATGTTCAAATGCTCATGAATTATTTCATTGACTCGCTCTTTACTGACGCCCACATCTCTAGCTATCTCCCACTGCTTCACTCGTCGGTCCTCTAATATAATTTTTTTCACCCTGGCTACATTTTCATCGGTGACGGCCAAAACTGGTCTTCCGCTACGAGGATCATCTTCCAGGCTCTCACGACCTAACTTAAACTGCTTTGACCAAAACTTTATAACAAATTCGGAAGAACACGAACTGCCAAACACAACGTAACATACGCTGTCTGATCTCCGAAGGCGTATTCCCTTCTTTAGTCAAAAACTTAATCACCGCACGCTGCTCGATTTTATCCATTTTCACTTTTTCTACCGACATGTTTGAAACAATTGTAGGAGACAAATAAACGTGATGCAATAAACAAATGAATGTAATACATTTTGAAATTAGAATAACAAACGAATATAAATCCATACCACCCAGCATTATTTTTGTATATATTTCTGACCAAGGAGATTACTTATCAGCCGCCCCTCGTACCTAGTTATACAACAAACAAATAACTATCCTGACTTCAGCAGATTTTCACTGTCCGCAGAAAGCAGAAGTAGCTAAGCAACCGAGGCGGTCACAATGATCTAAGCACGGGTCTATTGTTATAGACATAAGAGCTTGTGCAGATCGTTGTGACCGCTTCGGTTGCTCAGCTAAGCACGGCTCTATTGTTATAGACATAAGAGCTTGTGCAGATCGTTGTGACCGCTTCGGTTGCTCAGCTAAGCACGGCTCTATTGTTATAGACATAAGAGCTTGTGCAGATCGTTGTGACCGCTTCGGTTGCTTAGTTGCTTTTGCTGCCGAGTGTTCCGGATTCCATCTTTCCTCTTCAAACCCAACATACTGCGCTCCATGGCTCGTTGGCAAACCGTCAGTGGTTCTCAGTTGAGATTAACGTTATTTTTAACCGACTTCAAAAAAGGAGGAGGTTCTACGTTCCACTGTTTTTTTTTTTTTTTTATGTATGTTCATCGATTACTCCGTCAATTGTAGACCGATTTTCAAAATTCTTTTTTTATTCGAAAGGGTATACTCCTGAGGTGGTCCCATTGTTACCAAGTCATGATCTGATGATGGGATCTCAGGGAAATCGAGGGCAACCCTCAAATTTTACAGGCACGTATCATGTGTTTCATGTATTTTTTAAGGCTATTTAAGTATTTGCGTCCGGTAGTCATCAACTCATGTTGATGAGCTGATGATGGAAGGTACAACTCCTTAACGGTTAGGAGTTGGAGGATAGTTCTGAAAATGTTAAATCAACGTAAAATTGTTAAATAAAAATCTTTTAACAAAAAAGTAAAACCGCCTTCAAAAAAAAACCTAAAATAATCCTCTAAAATAATGATAAATAAATAAAATAAAATGCGTTTATTTCGGACAACAGAAACTAAAGTCTAAAGTTTTATGGCCTAGCACTAAGCATCAGAAATATGAAGTCGGTGCTTCATTCAAAGAATATTCCGCTCGCACCGCACCGACTTCATATTTCTGATGCTTAGTGCTAGGCCATAAAACTTTAGACTTTAGTTTCTGTTGTCCGAAATAAGGCATTTTATTTGATTTTATTTATTTATCATTATTTTAGAGGATTATTTTACGTTTTTTTTTCGAAGGTTTTTTTTTTTTTAAACTATTAAAAAACTTTATTTAATTCCAGAGACCGGCTGCATGGCGATAGCGATGCCTCTGAAGATGCTGAGCGCCACCTACGTGCCAACTAGACTAACGTGTTTCTGTCCCCCTTACCACAGCGCAGAACGGGTCGTGCTGGCTCAACGCAAGCCGCAGCGCACGCGCGACCAAAGCCGCCTGTATGACGTCAACTTAGACGAGATGTTGAATTAAAAAATAAATTAAAAAACTATTTTCATTTCTTGAACACCATCCGGGTATCTATAGCTATAAAACAATGCCGTGACTGACTGACTGAAAACGGACAGCCTAAACCACTGGACCTAGAGACTTGAAATTTGGCAAACATGCTAGATTTTATCAATTTTCACTTTTTCTACCGACATGTTCGAAACAATTGTAGGAGACAAATAAACGTGATGCAATAAACAAATGAATGTAATACATTTTGAAAATAGAATAACAAACGAATATAAATCCATACCAGCCAGCATTATTTTCGTATATATTTCTGACCAAGGAGATTACTTATCAGCCGCCCCTCGTATGTATTAGTATGTATGTATAACAATAGAGCTGTGCTTAGATCATTGTGACCGCTCGGTTGCTTAGCTACCTCTGCTGCTGACTGTACACAAGGGTACGAATAAAACATTAAATAGAATAAATAAGCTTTATTTTTGGCCAAACTATTACATTTCATAAAACTTTACACATCTTCACATATATTGAAATATTCCATTACTGTTTTTTTTAACAAATAAAAGTCATAAAAAATATAGCACAAATAAACTGTAGACCCAACATTTGAAACTACAGTTATAAACTAAGTGATCCCATGCTAGTCTAAAAGTTCTGCAAAAATCTATTCTACATATTGTTTAACCTTTTCATAGTTGTAGTCATACACGCCAAGTTGGCATAACGTCAACGCGGTCTTAAACCTTAAGCATACCTACGTCCGTAGGTCGCTTTTGCACTGTGCAGCCGGACGCCTATAAGCGTTGGTGGCGTCGTAGGCACGCCTGCTCATGACGCTTTTAAGCGTCCTTGGCGTTGAAAAGGTTAAATTTTAATGTCATAGAGAATCAAGCGTTGGGCCTAGGGCACTGTCAAAAATCGGAAATGATTTAACTAAGTAGTTTTAGTACAATAGATACCAATAAAAAGGAAGCCATACTAGATCCACCACATCTTCAGCCACTACTTCACTTCATCTCGCAAATATTACACTTGCACTCGTACAACTGAGTTGTAATGTAACGCTGAAAACAGGAAGTTGAATATTGGGAACGGATGTTAGGCAGACTTGTACCGACCTGAGTTTGACTTTAACATAGGGTTAACTTCCTTAGTGAACTATTGATATCCACAACTCAAAAGGTTGGCTGGTAGAGATCCCTTAAAGCAGGAGTTCCCAACCAGGGGGGCACGCCTCCCAAGGGGGGCATAGAGAGATGTCAAGGGGGGCGGAAAGCGTTTGCATTTTTATTTAAAAAAATTATACCACTAAGGCGGCAACAGGCAAGAAGAACAAAAAATAAACAAACTACATTAACAATACAATGTTTAATTTACACGCATAAAATTTATTGAAAAAGAAAAGGGGAGGGGCATGAAAATACTATTAATAGTCTGGGGAACCTCAACAAAAACAAGGTTGGGAAAGAGATAATTCCTTAAAGAGATAAGTCCGTCTTTGTACTCGAATTTAATTGTTGTAAGTTGTGTTTTTGTCCTGTTTTTTTAACCCCCGACAGAAAAGAAGGGTGTTATAAGTTTGACATGTGTATCTGTGAATCTGTGTGTCTGTGTGTCTGTCTGTGGCATCATAGCTCCCAAACGGGTGGACCGATTGCGATGCGGTTTTTTTTAGTCGAAAGCCATTTTAATCGAGATGGTTCTTAACTGAGTTTCATTAAAATCGGTTCACCCGTTTTTGAAATATTGAACTTTGAAATGACAATGTCGGGGGTTTTTCAACTTCTCTAATTCTTGTATAATAATGTATCTACTTACTTACTTGACGTATTGGTAGCGTCTGACTTTCGTTAACTCCGGGTTATCTTTTAACCCAGGTCGGAGCAAGTCGGATTTGCTTTTCTTACTCATCGACTTTAATTTGTTAGTATCTAGCCCACAGTGGTGGAACAGTATGTAATACTTATAATTAAGACCAGAAGAGCACCAGTGGTATTCACTGAGGCACCTTCCCTTTTAAGAGTTAGATCCGAGGCCCGGTGTCAAAATACTGAGCGTTAGCTACACCCGGAAGACGAAAAATATTAGATTGTCATAAAGTGGAAATGTTAAAAGAGAAATAAACATTACTATTATGTATTTATTCGCTAGTTGAATACTCACTAGCTCGGAAAGGCCTTCTTTATCATTCGAAGCGCTTTTTACAAGAGGTGAAAAGTTGCATGTACAGCTAATTTATTTTGCGTCTCGTGCCTTGAAACCCTCGCTTCGCTAGTGGCGTGGTTCTATCCTAGACCCCTTCGATTGCTCGAGTTTCATTACAAGCACTCACTCCTTTGCAGCCTTGCATAACAAATAACTATTGTTATCAACTCATAAAAAAATCCATTAAAAAAAATTAAAAATTGCATTCCCTGCTGCAGCAACAGTGTGAAATATTGAGAAAAATGTGGACTAGCGCTTTGAATTTGTCGTTCATTAGTAATAACTTCACGAACAATCCTCGGCTGTGTACATTTCATTATGTTAAAATTGTAATTCACAGAGACTTTACCAAGTGTTTTAAACCGACGATATGCATATTTCTCTTCAACATTTTTCATCTATACCGATTTTGTATAAGTTTATGAAGATTGAGCAGAACTTTCCATCTCTAGGAACCCCATTTAAATTAGCATGTGCCAAAACCGAGCCTCGGATATGAACATTTACTAGCAAATTTTAAATGCCATTTCGGTGGAGAGCCTACTGTCACAATAGTTCCTCAAGTCATAATAGTACATTGTGTATTAAGTAAGGAATTAGGAAAAGAGGCTCTCGTAGAAGCCCGAAGTACTTTCTGAATAGTTTGTGATTCCCGTCCTGCCCGTGAAACATGCAATGTTTGTCATCACACTTGTTAGGAAACGTACCGTGCGCGCCTTTACAGCCCTTGAGCGCTATGAGAGGAAAAAGTTCCAAGGGTTTTATTTATGACAACATACTGGTTTTACACTCTGCTTGGAGAATATATTGCAATGTGGTCAGTATAGCTCTCCGTGTCCGACCGCGCGAACTTTAAAATGTACTTTATTGCGATCACTTAAGGTCTAAATCCGGAACCGCTTCCGTTCACACAGTAATAATACTTTCACAATTATTGCCACGAATTACGACGCTAGCTGGCACTGGTTTGCGTTAGAAGCACTATGAGATAATAAAATATAGATTTAATATTGGTGCACCAATGTATTTGTAAATACTAATTATTTGGTAACTATGCAAGCTACCGGCGGCTTTTCGTTTTTCATGAGAAATAAACCTTATCAAATTCCAAACAGCGTTAGGTTGTGAGCTGAAGCCTTATCACACTGGCGATTTGCGAGCGAGTTTTGTATTGAGGCGATCACGCAACGTGTTCGCCGCGAGAGATATTAGTATGAAGCACTCGCTCGCAAATCGCTAGTGTGATGTGATAAGACTCTAAGACCTACCTGTCTTTTTTCTACAACGAAGAAACAGACAATTTTAGCTCCGAAACAAACAATACTCAAGGTTTCAGTTTGAGGTTATGATCCCTAAAATCCGATGATTTAGTTCACACAGTTGATTAAATTTGAGACAACGGTTTCGCCGCATAATACAGAGTACAGTCGAAAAAATAACGCTATATCACACCCATGGCTTTTGCATTCGTACGTCAGTCTTGACATTATTTCTCTGACTGTACAATCATTCAGCTTGGCTTCAAAATGCTAGTTAGGAATGCTAGTTGGTAGCATAAATATTGTGTCGCTATGAAAGTGGTCTGACTATTAGAACTGGGCATACTAATACTATGTCGCATTCCATATAAACTTGCATACTATGATATTAAAATCACACACATACAAAAGTGTCTAAGGTTCACAGAATTGACAGAGCACCTAGACATTTTTGAGCTTGGTATTATAGTGATTATTAAATATCTTATGATAAATAAATAATTCGCATATATTGATCTTTCGTACATCTAATATAAGCTAGGATTTTGAGTATTTGAATGTATCTAATAGTACAAAAATACGGTAGGAAATATCTGTATACTTTAAACACTCTAATGGTGATTCCGATAAGGCTCATTACAATGTCCTACTTACAGAATTTAGGAGGAAAAATACACTATTATGACAACTTCAAGTTTGTTTACAGCAAATTTTGTATAATATAAATTCTAGACACTTTCAAAAAGGTACAAACTTATCCAAAGCTTTATTACAAATACATCTTATAAAGGGTTACATGATTTGATCTCCAACTGGGTTTATATGCTAAAGGAAAGCTCAATACTTTGTTCTATCATACGAAAACGAACAATGAAAATCTGGGATATATCTAGTGACTCTTAGACCCTAAATTTGTCAATATTTAATATTTCAGTCAGCCACCATAAACGACACAAGTCTAAACCAGGTAACAGCTGGATTGGACATTCAAAACTCACCGGAAAGTAAATACGACTCTAATATTTAATCATAATTATATTTAAAATGAGAATATTATGCAAATGGAATGACGACAGGTGTGAAAACAACATTTCACATTGTTTTATCACTCGAACAACCTATTCTTTATCAAAGTTTATCATCCTGTCCCTTATTTCACCACCTTTACAATAGTCAGTTTTATATGACATTTCGAACTACATTTCTTTGACAATATGAAGCGCGCTAAAACAAAAGCTCTTCAATTGAGCAGTTGACACTGGATTGTCATTTAAAACTGACGATTGTAAAGTTGGTGAAATAGGGGGCTTGGTGCAACCAAATTAACGATCAAAAATTTCACGCCTGTCAACTTACCATTTAGACCGCTACTTGTGAATGGAATCCCGATTCTTGATCATACTATTAACAGCAAGCATCCAATCCAAGCGACAAGGTGCCAAGCTTAATCCTTCCAATCCTTCTTGATTTCAAAGCTCCACTCCCACTGGAGGTGAACGTTTTTGTCGTCATCCGTGAACAGACTGTTGACGGTATAGGAGCCCCGCGCCATCAGGCCGGACGGGGCGTCCTCTGGCGGCGTCGTGTACGACTGAATCTCAGTTTTAGGCGGGTAAGAGCCGACCATGTGGGTCATCTTGTCAACTGGAATAAATACGAAGGTCTTGTTAGTCACCAAGAACGGGACTAAGGATGCATTTCCATATTTTCCATGGACCGGAGCGGAGTCGTGCAGAATCGACCACCACAGTCACCACACATTACAAGGAGAACGAGGCGAGACGTGGATTCCCAGCTAATGTGATCGCTTGAATCTGTGAGTCTCCGCTTCGCTCCGCCTAAATGGAAATGCACCCTAAATGAGGGGTCATTGACAGTGACGCTACAGTAAGTACGTAATCTACGAACATTTTTAAAGTTCGCTTACGTGCAAGCGCTCGCTGTCCGAATTTTTGAATTGCAATTTACGCTCAAATTAAACAGTTATCGTGGGACAACTGACACCAATTGACCTAGTCCCGAATAAATCAGAACTCGTCATGGGTACTAGACAAAGAATAAACATACTTCTAAAGAAAAATACGTATCAAACATCCAAGACCCGGAGAGCAAACATTGGTATGCATCATACAGATGTCTGCTCCGAACGGGGATCGAACCCGGCACCTCAAGCTTCGCAGTCAGGCTCTCTAACCTTAGGACATGCGGTCGTCCTAGTAATTCGTGGATAGCGAATCAAACTCGGTGCTACATTCCACCTTTTCACAAAGTGCGAAAGTTGCATTAGAATTATTACTGTTAGCATAATATTGTTTACGTCGCTGTTAAGGAGGTTAGTGTGTGTTGTGCTAAGAATCCTTGAAAATCCTTTTACAACAAACATAGTCACATGCGATCCATAATATGAGTCAGCGTGACAATGACAAGGATGCAGACATGCGATGTGACTTACATACGATACTACTACAGTCAGTGGCAACACTATATCTATTTGTTTATGAAATCATTTTCCTAATTATGAAAAGCTAATTGTAACATTATACTGTGTACAATATAAGTAAAACATAATAATACACAACCTGGGCCGTCTTTCATTAAGCTACAAGTTACAATTTACAAGCGGAAGTCTCTTTCTAACAAAAGGTTATAGAATGAGACATCGGCTTGTAAATTGTAACTTGTAGCTTTATAAAACACGGTCCCGATTGTAAAACTAAATAAACAGGATAAAATATTACATTATGTTTAAATAAATAGCACGACAAACTAGCACAGCTTGACTTTGCATAAATAAAAATTACTAGCTGTAAAATGTTTACTTGGAAAATGAATCTTCCGCGTTTAAGCTAATTCATACTCAAGCGAGATTCTAAAATAAAAAATCAGTTTTGTCCATAAAAATGTTTATAGCCTAAATGAATACAATTTGCCACATATTATGATCTTCAGTTGCAAAGGCATACGGTGACAAAAAAAAAATATCAAACTTAAATTTTTGGATGCTCCACATAATACAAATGAATATTTAATAAATTACCAACAAATATTGTTAAGCTAGAAAGAATAAAAGTAGTTTATGCAACTGCTAGTTTGAGTTTTTGAGTTTGAATAATGAGGGATCACACGAGTGTTTTAAGACCTAATTATGTGGAGTTGCATACATTACTTTATCTACACACATATTATAAGTACTCTAAGATGGGTTCAGAAGCCGAAGGCATATATCATACCCATATCTGTCACGAAATTTACTGTTTTTTTTAAATCATAGACAAACATACCGAGCTGACGTTTGTAAACTGTTTTTTTATTGTAAAAAAAAAATATCACATTATTATTTATACACGTCGGACCGAACATGACTTATATACGTGAGTGGTCCGTTTTATTTCACTATGATTGTAAATTACGTTGGTTTAAAAAAATTTAAACATCGAATTCGATGTCGTAATGACTATTACTTTACTGCTAGGGTGGTGGTGGTGGTGCTGGAACTGGCGGCGAAGTCGTCGTCGTGCTGCAATGCTGGTCATTTTCTACGGTTTCTGAACGCATTATAGAGGACTTATGATACGTGTGTAGATAAAAGATTTTAAGCATGCCTTGCTTAAGTTTTTTAGTAAAACTAAGGCTTACTACTCCACTCAAGATTATTTAAATGACATTGTGAATTCAGAATATCGATAATTGATTTATGCATGTGATACACACAACTTTAAAACACTTGCATGCCTATATGATGAAAGATGCAGCACAATAAACTGTATGTAAACCATCTTCTCTGTACCATGTTTGAGCAAATAAATGACTAATTACTGATTATTACAAAACTCTATTTTTTAGCTACCTATATAAAAAAAAACTTCCTGGTCCTTCTATGAAAATTGCAAATAATTAATTAGTTTTTCACAAATCACCAAGATTTGGAAGGCCCCGTAAATCTATCATAATTTCCGGATGTCCCCTAAGAATGAATTAATTGAATCTAAGGTCAATACAGGTGATACATGACTGACTGTATGTATGCAAGTGTGAATCTATCGGAATACCATTCGGTACGTACCGGGCACTGTCCGCGCAGGCGCGTGAAACAATACAATAATACGTTAATCACGAACTATGAATACCAATAAACTTATAATGAATGCGAAGACGACAAGAGATGCTGTCAATAACATTTCATAATTTATTACAATGTAACTCTGTAATAAATTGGACTCTATAGAGATTCCATTTAGCCCGACTTGCGCCAAAGTGGGTTAGACAGTTAACTCAATAACTCACGAGTTAATTTTACGTGAGACAATACAAATACGTTCAATTTAACCTCAAGTTAGTGACTCGACTGTGTGACCAAGGTTGATAATTGGCAAAAGTCGGCCTTTGCAAAAAAACCTAGGGATGGGTACGAACCAACCAATAAATATTGCTATGGTCTTATGTCCTTATGTCTTATGGTCCCTGTGACAGATTACAGTGGCAATGGCAAGCACTTTACATCTAGATATTAATTCTATATAATTTGAATTTCATCATTTTAATTACATCGATACTAATCAAAAGAAAATAGGAGCAACTAAGTATTTTGATCGTTACGTGAAAAGTATATTAAACGTAAGTATACTTACTGAAATAAGTGAAACAATTGACTACTTAATTAAATGATGATTAGCCTAAATAAAAGCAGAAACCTTGTGTTACTGTTAATAAAAAAAAAATACAATTTAATAAAATTTCACATAAAAAACTTAGTGGCCCCTATTTTCTCTTGAGTACTCTATCACTAAATATATTTCAAACATATCATACAAAATGCGTAAAACAAGATTTCACAACTGTACACACACCCAATTCACCCTCCATCTGTTTGAAAGAGACGTTAGGTAGTGTGACGAACAAACACCCGATGGTGAATCGGCCTCGGTTCCATCGATTCGCGTCCGACATGCAACCGACTCCGGAAATCGCTAACACATATAGGTCTTCCGCGATAAAACTTTGTAAGGCAATAACCAAACCAACGTAAAATTAAAAACAGAAAACCCGACTGCTTTTCTGGGAAACAACATACCCTATGTCACTCCCACAACTGAGACGAATCCAATGACACATCATACGTTGAAATCCGTCAAACGGTTAGGGCTGTAGAGCGTGCCAAAAAATTGAACATACATACTACGCTCGAAAAACAACCCTTCTTGGGCAGTGTGATAGAAAATATAGTGTTCTTCTTGAAACAATTCACATCCATAGAATCCATAGCTGCATCTGCAGACTGCTGTACAGTCGAGTTCTCCAATATCTATACAATCAACAATCAACAGTTCAAAAATATCTATACACGGACCTTATTGCCAGTTACATAAGGTCCGTGTTTAGATATTTATGAACCGTTGGGTGTACAGATATTGGAGAACTCGACTGTACACATCTAGTTTCACTATAAAGAGGTTTCAGTACTCAAAGAAAAAACCAATACAGACAGCGCTTTTGTACTAAGCGAAAGCTCAAGTGCCACACGAAATGAAGGGTACAGAGACCTCTCTATAGTGAAACTAGCTACACCAGGCTTAGTATAGACAGACATTGGTGTTATCGTCCTTGTAGGAGATAAAATGAAAGAATACACAAACAAAATACGGTGCCATTTAAAAATAGTCTGTTTATAAACATTCACTTTCAATTTACACGACGTTGTCTTGTCCCACTGCCGGTATTTACGAACCGCCGAGTACACAAAACACATTTCAGCGTTTTATTATTATATAAGAAAATTCACAAACTATCACGCACGGGCATTGACTTACCCAAACCATGGACTTCGGGTTAGCGCTTGAAACGTCCGAACCAAATGACCACTAATTTGCAAAAAATATCACTAACAGTAGGCCGAGCAGGAAGTTTACGAAATCCTGCGTAACGTTACGTTATCGTATCGAAATCGAGAAACCTCATACTAAATTTTAGTTCCAAATACGCTCACGGACGGGCGCTGTTCCAAAAGTCGTACAAATTTCTCGATAACGTTTACTACTCGATTACGGTACGCAGGTTTCGAATATTCGTACTCGGGCCTCTAGCGTCAGACAGTCTTAGTTTGGTCGAACGACAGTGCTGTGACGTATGGCCGTCATCGAAATATGCAGTCTTGTATTGGGACACTTTTTTCGTGAATTTTGTACTAGACCTTTGGATGTTCGTCATAGGTATAAGTAGGTATATGTATAGGTAGGTACGGTAGAAGACTAAATCGCGTACCTACCACTGTAGAACTATGTCGATGCAAACGGCACATTGACATACCATAATATTGGATATGATATACTAAGTACTCAAAAGAAAATAGGGCCCACTAAATACTTTGATCATTATGTGTAAATTATTATTAAACAGTACATTGAGACATATTTGATTATCTACTTAATTAAATGATTATTAGTGTAAATAAAAACAAAAGCATTGTATTTATGTTATTTACGAGGAAACACATGTACCTACCTATTACGTTTAATATAATTTTCACGCAACGACCAAATTCTTAGTGGAATATTACACCATTTTTAAAGTCAATAACGGCTGGACCGAATTTCATGATTTCTTTCTTTCTCAGCTAGGTTGGTCAGCTAGTTATAAATAATAATTTGTAACATGAATTACCTGGTACGCCGAGCCGGTAAGTTTTCTGCACGTACTTGAGTCCGTGAACTATCTCGCGCTGAACAATGAAATCGATCCTTATCCGATATTGCACACCCTCCTTGATCACGAAAACCTGAAATAAAATTAGAAAAGATAAAAAACCCCGACATTGTCATTTTAAATGCCAATATTTCAAAAACGGGTGAACCGATTTTAATTAAACTTAGCTAAGAACCATCTCGATTAAACTAGCTTTCGATTAAAAACAAACCGCATCGAAATCGGTCCGTCCGTCCAGGAGCTGGGTGCCACAGACAGATACACAGGTCAAACTTATAACACCCCTCTTTTTCGTCGGGGGTATACACCTAATATAAAAAAACCGGGCAAGTACGAGTCGGGCTCGCACACCGAGGGTTCCGTACAAAGATTTTTCCCGCTTTTCCCCAGTGTTTTATGATGTCCGGTGCTGGCAGAGCCTGCTCCTAAGCAAAATGTACGCAGTGTGGGGTCATTTTATATTGGTCTGTGCCATATATAGACAAACATAAAAATACATATTGATTAATTTCGAAGCATTTCGATATGTTTTACAGCCAATGAATCCTCGATCCATATAAAAGAATAAACTAAGATGAGTCACAGTACGGATTCAGACGGAAATACGACTGATAGGTATTCAAGATGTCCGATCGCTCAAAACTAAAAAATGATTTTAATTTTTCCCAGTGTTTTAAGTTGTCCAGTGTTAGCAGAGCCCTGCTCCTAAGCAGAATGTAAGCAGTGTGGGGTCAACTTATTTTGGTCTGTGCAATCTACACAGACATAAAAAATTAAGATTTTGAGAATTTGCTGAGTGGTTGTGCTATAAGAGCCACCTTCATACCAAATTTCAAGTTTCTAGGACAACTGGAAGTACCCTCTAGGTTTTCAGGGAACGGCAATTTGTATGGAAACAACCATTTTAATAACTGTGTATCTTTTGATTGCATTGAATTAGAAGTTCGATTTATCACACAGCTTCAATGGACTGCAGGCTTGAATATTTGATATTAATTTCAGCATGCTACCTGCACGCGTTCTAGAGAAAGGGTCTTGACAGACCGACGGACAACAAAGTAATAACATAAGGGTTTCGTTTTTCCCTTTTGAGGTACGGAACCCTAAAAATGGACGACATTGAGGGGAAGCGGCGTCGTCTCAGGCTGGCCTTTAGTAAACGCAACGTAGTCGCGTGCGTTGTTTTGCATACAATCACGGGTTCATTCGCCGTGCACTATTTAAAACGATGACAGCGACACTTATAAGCGACGACGGCTTCGTTCACTGATACAGGGTGTTGGTTAGTTTATAGGGCAAAGGTTAGGGGGTTGGGGGAGGGGGGGGTTGCCTCCATATAACTTGACTTTAAATGAGCGATGTTATGGGCTCGGTAACCGAAGCTCGTAATCGAAACAATCGAAAAACATGTTCCGAACATTGTGACATTTGCGCTCAAGATCGGATCTTGTACGAGAGCGACTGAGGCCAAAGAGGGTACAATTGTAGCCTTTTCTGCGCTTCATTTTGTCGCTTGTCGCTCATTGCGTCCTTCACTGATTCCATCACTATGAAAGGGACGCACAGCGCGACAAGCGACAAAATAGCGTGCCGTGCTACATGTGCTGGAGACATAATGTACCTCTTTTTAACCAACTTCAAAAAAAAGGAGGACGTTCTCAATTCGTTGTAACATTTTTTTTTAACTAATATCATTGTATCCGAAGCTGATATAAAAGTTTCGAACCATTTCGGATAGGAGCGGAGTATAAATGAGACATGTCCGACAGGTTTTTGTTTTATAATATTATCGGGTAATTTACCTATTTATATTTTACTTTTAGTACCTTAATTTTTTTATATTCATAACCGAAACTATTCAAAAGCAACGGATAATAAAAAAAAAAACATCCTAACAGTATCTGAAACAGGTACAACATTCCTATATGCTACATCCATATCAGTATCCAGATCAGAAATTTCATTACTTTAAAAAAATACTGTCCGCGTCGTGTACTGAAACATGTTATAATTAGGTAAGTACCTAGGGTAGTTTCGCCAGTTTTCGACCGATTAGTGGAGTTGTCAAATTCAGAACGAAAAAAAAAATAGAATTAATATGAAAAAGTAATGGAAAAAAATAACGCTTATAGTGAATATAGTCTACTTTCATTTAATGCAATTTATTTTCCAGTAAGACCTATAGATAATTAATCAAAAAACAATAAAGCTGAAAATGCCAGTTTCACCAGTTTTCGACCGAAATTTCCAGTTTTCGACTTTATATTCGCCAGTTCTCGACTATGGGATTTGACCAAAAAATACATGAATCTCTAATATTATAAATTCGTTATGTATTAAAAACCCGTTCTTTGTTAAAACATAAAATGTATACAACATTATGACAGCAAAATAAAGCACGTAACTAGGTCAATCTTTTATTTATTAATATTTCTAATTATAAAAATTCAAATCTCATTTTTTGCTAACGCTACTTTTATCAGCTAAGGAGATTTCGACACAAAATACATTGTGCGGTGAATTTGATGTGATTCTTGTACAAAAACACTAAATAGGCATTAAACTGTCTATTAATTCGAATATGGTAGTCGGAATATGGCATATAGTTATTACCTATCCCATTTTTTGACCAAGAAAGTTGACGCTTGTTATCTTTAAGAAGGGTCCATATTGACTCACCGAAAATTCACTACCCGATTTTTTCTCATACTATCGATTTGTATTCAGAATGATCAATCGTCCGAAAATTTTACTTCATAATTTATTTTTCATTAATTTGTAGTCCTACTGACGGAGTTCATAACAGTCGATGTGCAGAAATGTTTTATTCGTAATGTCGCTACTGAGATATATTTGTATTCATACCGTTGTTTTTAATAATACTCATATTTTTTCCCTTGTGGGGGGCTCCGCCCCCGCTTCCCCCCTTGCCCCTTCTGCCTAAGTAAGTTTTGTGGGGCCTTAACTTAACTTATTGAGTTCTAGGACGACCATTTAAAAATTTCAGAAAAATACTTAGTTTCGGCGGGAAAAAAAATCGAAATAACGACGATTACGAATAACATTACATTCTGACTTAAAAATGTGCGAAAACAATTCTACATAAAAAACACACGATCATGAAAAATAGTATAAGAAACGATTATGGTGAGAAAATATATGAAAACATTATGAAGTTTAATGATTCGGAGTTGAGAGCGTTCGGAACAGATTAGTTATGATCAGTGATCATTATGATGAAAAATTGTATGACGAACATTTTCGGACTTTCAATAATCGGTATTGGAAAATTCGGTGAGCTTTGGCGCACCCCTTTAAGACATTTGAAATAATCCGGTCGAAAACTGGCTGACACAATTCTGGTGTTAGTAAGATTCGAATAAAAAAATTAGGTTCAGTAGTTTCTTTAGTAATGTATCGAAAAAGATGCAACTTTACTGGACTCGGACTCGGACTTTTAGCGGTCGAGAACTGGGTATTCTACGAAAATGAGGTATCCAGTTACCGACTATACATTTTTATACTTTTTCCAACAAAAAATAGAGTAGAACTTATTTTTAATAAATAGTTAAACTCATTGTCTATCAATACAAATAACAAACGAATCAAAAAACATAAAATTACATTTAGAAACTTATCATAAACTGTGGGGCTCCTCACTATTTTTCCGCAATGAAGTAAGACTTGTGACGTGTTCTTTGCGAATCATTTTTGTTCCTATTTTTTGTACCGTACTCTGTTTACAAACATGCATTTTGTCTGTGTGTGCGTACAACCGAACTATTTGAGGTTGTCACAGTATTTTTATTTAGTTTGTGATCTTGTTAGTATTCCTATTTTATACCGATTAGTAAAACTGGTCGATCAAAAAGTCGGAAACTGGCGACGGTCGGCGAACTGGCGAAACTACCCTACTTCGGAATTTCAAACCGTGGTCACGAGTTGAAACTGACCGAGTTTACCTCTCTAGCTGGTGACTCAATGGGGAATTTCCCCAAGCTTGAGGGTAATATTTTTGACCTTTGACTGTGTAACATTAACATAACACTTCGGTAATAATTAATAGCGTTGAAATGCAGGCTCAATAAACAAAGAAATCCATTCAGATGTACTCTGCGTAGGATGTACACTACACAATCAACTGCGGAAGGAAAACCACAAGCCATAAACTTTAAAAAGTTTAATATGTAACATATTTTTAACCTTAATAATTAACAAGTTAACGAGTAAAACAGCTCGGTCAAATGACTTTTTCAAGTAAAATAACTGCAAAATAGTCAACATAAAAGCCACTTATAACATGAAACTACCGTGAGATTCAATCATAATGAAATAAACGGATCACTCATGTATGTCAGTCGAGTATAGCCCGACATGTTTCGGACATGTTGAGCCGCGGCGCGCAGTTTACGTCTCGCCACCGGCGTAGCGTGTACTCCCAGAGGAAGGACTACGGATTAGTCTGAAACATGCCGGGCTATACTCGACTGACATACGCGAGTGATTCGTTTATTTCACTAATATAAAAGCCCTTTTAATGTTGATGTCGCCTCATCCTGTGCGCGCGCGCCGCGTTGGGCGATAGCCAAGTAAAATCTAATAACGAAGCTAATTGCGACAAGAAACTTTATGGGGGTGATGGTGTAACAGCCACCTGTTGCACGCGAGATCGATTTATGAGACTAGCCGACTCAGCGAATGTCGTGCCGCCATAGGCGAGTAAGTATGAGAAAAAGTATGAGAAAAATGAATTTTATTCATATTTTTTTAGTGTTTTTTTTTACTTTTGTCAGTTATTCTGCTAAAAGCGCAGAAAAATCCAACAAATCAAAGCTCATAAAAATCAGTCCAGCCGTTTTAGATAGGGGGGAGGTAGGTACATACTTTAAAAAGTAGGATTTTCAGTAAAAAATAGTTTCCGTTTATCCGTTAGAACGGAAAAGACCGATGGATAGAGGTACTGAAATTTAATTATTTAAACGGTTTATTCGTTTTGAGGTACGCAGTCTTAATCAAAAATACTAGTACAAGCAGAAGAACTTACTAAAAACGAAGATAAAATTACCGATTCTCGAGGAAAATATGTAATCTAAATTATTTTATTTAATTTCTGGAGCATTTTTAGCAGTAGGACAAAAAAAATCACAACATTCCCATAAAAAAACGGTTTTTTTATTTTATTATATACTATATTTTGCAACCGATTTTTTATCTGTGATCGCGTTCCACACATAAAATGGGGTTGCAATAAACCTAAATAACTTAACCTCATTATGTCTAAACGTGGCAACAGTAATTACTTCTGCCAGCTGTCTCGCACTATTATTGCTAAAGACGAACGTCCCGTCAAATCGTAAATCTGCTCAGCTTCCACACATCAAACAATAAGGTATCATTAGGCTAATCCTAATTATACCTGTGAGCCACCAGAGATGAGCGAGGTAGCTAAGCGATGTGCGGCGAAAAAACAAAAAAAAAAAAAATAGCTGCGCTGAGCTTGACCAAGTAAAGTAAGTTTGTAGGTAATCTTGTAAGGTAAGACTTGATGTCAAAATAAAATCCTTTTACAATTTCACATAAAAAAAAAACGATGCTTCACGATTTCTCAATTTAACAAAAACTAATAGTAACCTAACCAACTTGGAAATGTTGAAAAACCCCCGACATTGTCATTTCAAAGTTCAATATTTCAAAAACGGGTGAACCGATTTTAATGAAACTCTGCTAAGAACCATCTCGATTTGAACTAGCTTTCGAACAAAAGAAACCGCATCGCAATCGGTCCATCCGCTTGCGAGCTATGATGCCACAGACGGATACACAGTACACAGGTACAAAGGACAAACTTATAACACCCCTCTTTTTCGTCGGGAGTTAAAGAGGGGCTGTTCGATTACTGAAAATTATGACGTCATTGCCTACTTAGTTCTGTAATTCAATACAACCTTCATACTAACAGATCGTTTTGACATTTCAAAAATTGGCTAGGTACAGTCAGCAGTTAAAGTAGCTAAGCAACGGACGCGTTCACAATCATATAAACACGTCTCTATTGTTAGACATAGAAATAAGAGCTGACTGTGCAGATCATCGTGACCGCTTCGGTTGCTTTGCTACTTCTGCTGCTAACTTTTCACAGCTCTGGTGGATGCGCAGCCTTATAAGGATTAGTATCTCGTTGTGTGGCACACTTACTGAATGAAATATGACTGAACGGAATGAATTATGGGCGTACCTAAGGGAGAGTACATTAATCACTTGAGGCTCAAAAGGAGGGGGGGGGGGGGGGGGGGGGTAATCATAAAATACAACAAGGAGGTGGGAGGTTGTAATGCGTTCAAAAGGCACAACATAGATTCACTAACAGTCCGCTACGAGTTCCCCCGCCCCATACTGCGTCCCTGTGAGACCCACACCCGTCCTCTCCTGCTGACCCAATCAAGGATTTTTTTATTTTTCTTTTCATGCATAAACAAATCCAGAAATTACTTTGATCTATGTATGGATTTCTATTTTATCATCAGTCTATCTACGTCCCACTGCTGGGCACAGGCCTCCTTTCAGAATGAGAGGGCTTGGGCTATATAGTTCCCACGCGGGGCCAGTGCGGATTGGGAACTTCACATACACCGTTGAATTGCTTCGCAGGAGTGTGCAGGTTTCCTCACGATGTTTTTCCTTCACCGAAAAGCTCATGATAAATTACAAATGTAATTTCGCACATAAATTCCGAAAAACTCAGTGGTGCGAGCCGGGGTTTGAACCCACGACCCACTGCTTGAGAGGCGATAGGTCAAACCACTAGGCTATCACGGCTTTTTTACTATTTTCTATTTTATTACGATCGCAAAAAGAGATTTATAACACAGAATTAAATACTTAATTTTAAAAATTTCCTTTGGTAAACGACCAGACGACACGATGAGACGAGACGATGTGGTCTGGCGATCTTCACTAGGGAATGAACCCCACGCCTTATACTTATCTGATTTACATGTACACCCACTAAGAATCCAATATTACGTATTCGCACGTGCGTATAAAATTATATTAATAGCTCTCTTGACGAGAGTTCAATGCAATGGCATCACAAACCTAAATAGAGAAAATTCACAACTCGATGATGAGAACTGTCGCGTATTTCGATATGTTCATATCATGATAAATGATGTGTCATTAGCAAAATTATTTTATCCTGATGATAAAAAAAAGTTCGAACAAAATTTTGTTTTGGGGTCACAACAACGGACAGACAAATCACAAAGGCATCAGCAAAGGAGCACCTATACGGGCAATTAAAATTGCTCTATTCTTGGCAATATTTTTTTAATTATGACAACACGACGACATCAAGCGATTTACTGCGATGTAATACCGATTTACCGCAATGTTGCTGAATCCTATGATGAATGAATGGGATAATATGGAGCAATAATTAAAAGCAGTATTGCTCCAGATTCTTTCACAAATTGCTCCCGATTTATTAATTGCCGTTGACTGGCAATTGTTGCTCAATAAATTGCCCTTGTAAGTGCTCCTTTAGAAGTGGTTTAAGGCACTAACCTGCTTCTTCAGGTCAGTAAGGTCCCCAGACAAGTCCAGTTCCACGTCGTCCCGGCCAACCACGCACAGCGCCAGTTTCTTCACAATCACCTTCCGAGGGTCAGTGGCATCTGTGGAAGAAGTGAACTTCAAAAATATTGTCCCCTAAAAAAGCACTTGAAGTTACATGTATAGTTAAGTGAGAAAAGCTTTCCCCTGTCAAAATGTTTATGACATTGTCATAAAATTGATTTTTGCCTGGCCCGTGGGAAAGGTTTTTTTCTACTATTTCTATACAATGGATGGTGGCTATATCCCATAGATAATAGACTGCTTTTAAATGATCAAGGCAGATCGGCTTATACTGAAAAACGTTACAGGTACCAGGAAAATTTACACATTTTTCAAACGGAAGGACCTATGTCAATGTGAAGTCAAGAAATGTTTTGTGTATTTATTTTGACTCATACTTACACGGGGAGGAAAAATGCAAACCTAATAGACACTTTGCTTACATGGAATATCTAACTAGGTACCGGGTTCGATTCCCTTGGTATGCTATACTTTTCTTGTTCTCTATGTACTTATTCTTATTTCAGTAAATATTATTTAGAAATAATAAATATCCAAATATTAACAACTTGTCTACATCATCATACAATGACAATGCAAAGAAAAATTCGTTAAGCAGCTGGACTTGAACCAGCAACCTCGGTAATCCGTACCACGCTCCACCAATTAAGCTATACTTAACGATGGTGTACCTAACGAATTTTTCAATGCCTTGTGTCATATTTTATTTGGAAGATCTCTCCTCAGCGCCATCTATGAGTAGCTTAATCAAGCAGCTCACCCACTACGGAACTTCTACAGTTACGCATTAGTGGCAAGAGATGGAGCTATTTTCTGAATCAATGAAAATAATCGATTTATTGATTATTTTTGTTTTTTATTTTTATGAAACATTCATAGAATGAAATGAGGAGAGATCTTCCAAATAAAATATGACACAAGGCATTGAAAAATTCGTTAGGTACACCATCGTTAAGTATAGCTTAATTGGTGGAGCGTGGTACGGATTACCGAGGTTGCTGGTTCAAGTCCAGCTGCTTAACGAATTTTTCTTTGCATTGTCATTGTATGTTGAATTTCATTCTATGAATGTTTCATAAAAATAAAAAACAAAAATAATCAATAAATCGATTATTTTCATTGTCTACATCATTCCCACAACAGTGAAAAAAAAAATCTAATTTTGTCTCATAGTCCATTACCAGACAAATCTAAGCATCCCCAAAGTGATACTGGTGGACACAATGGATAGAGAAAAAAAAAACTGTCCAAGTGCAAGTCGCACGCCAAGGGTTCTGCAGTTGCATAGGTACATTTTTCCTAATTTCACCTTGACTTGTGGTACCCTATAGATATTGATCTACTTGAGATTGGCAGACAGACTAACAAACAAACAGGCAGACAACAAAGTGATCCTATAAGGGTTCCTTTTTTTTTCTTTCAAGATAAGTTTAGAAGCCTAAAAAACGCAACAATATTCATTGTACAAATTAAACATGTTGTGACAACTAAAGGTGATAATATTGACATGAGACTCCTCAAACATCCTTTAGTGAATTAGTGAATATCAAATTTCGGCTAAAATTTTCTACTTTCTATGGCGAATTTTAGTTTTCATATTTTCGTTATATGAAACAACATACCTTGTAAAGGACTCAAATTCATGTAAAAATATGTTATTCTGCTTGAAATCAGTCAAGGATTTTTGAAGTTTTAGCAGTTTAAAAAATACATGGCCAAAGAAATTAGGATAGCTACAAAGAAATTAGGAAATATGGCACAGAAACTAGAAATATTCTATTCTTGCGCCAAAGAAGTTAGATTAGTGTGCCATGTAAATTAGATAATTATATGAATTTTAGAACTTATATTAGGTTTTGGAGCTATTCTCAGGTGTCCCTACCCTGCAAACTCTGCACTAAATGCTTCTCGTTTGTTTCTACTAGAATAAGTAGGTAAAAAGTCACTTAGTGCCGGTATACTGGTATTAAGTACCTGTGGTCCAACTTGATTGGCTGCTTCATTGAGTCATTTGGTTTATTTTGATCTTTTTAAGCCTTTTCAGTGAGGTATCAAGATAGACCAACTATCAAATTGATAATTATTTATTAAAAGTTGTTTTTCCAACAATGACTGTTTCATTTAATTCAAAATTAAATTAAATTTGAAACAAAGTAACTTTGACCTATTATCAGCTTCCCCACCCCGTAGTTTCAAGTGTCCAGTATCTATTCTCAGTTAAAAAAAAACATCCATGAACTTTGGGAGAGGAAAAAAAACTTACTTTTTATACAAAAAAGGCTCAGTTTGTTTAACTAAATTTAAACCAACTAAGCTACGTGACTCTGTATACCAGCACAATGGTATTTTGTACCTTTGGTAAGTCTTGATTGACTGTTTCGCTGAGTCACGTGACTTAGTTTGTGTGCAAGATTGCACAACCTTTTACTTTTTGGACCTATTTTGACTTCTATATTTTTTATTGTATGTTACCTACAATTTCGTTTTGATCGAAGCCAGTGCCTATTTTTTTTTTTTTCATTAAACCCTTTTTGGTATAGTCAGATTGCTTCCTCCCCCAAAGTTCACGGAAGGTTTTTTTTTTGCTGCGAATAAATACTACACTTGAAGCTAAGGGGTGGGGATAGCTGAGAATAGGCCAAAGTTTACTTTGTTTAAAATTTAATTTATTTTTAATGAAATGAAACGATTGTTGTTAAAAAAACCACTTTTAATAACAAATCTACAAAGAATAATGATTGTTTTTTAATAGCAGATTTTCTTTCATAGTGCCATTTAGCTTATGAATCTGTAACCCAATATAGAACCACCTCAAACTCAGAATAGAATATAATTCGGGATAAATTTGAGCAAAAACTTCAATAATTATCTAATTTCTTTGTGAAGTTCTAATTTCTTTGGTAGCAGATGCCAAAGAAATCCGAAGAAATTAGCGCCAAAGAAATTAGAAATGGGCACAAAATATATTTTTTTCCCGGTTACTGTATAATGCTCAATTGCAATTTACTACTACAGACGTAGGAAATTATATATTTACTGAAAAATTATAAAAATTTTCAATACACGCTTAACAACAAATTTGACTGCTGAAGAAATTAGGCACATGAAGGCAGAAAATCCGAAAACAGCGATATAAAAATTAATCTGAAATAAAATAATACACTAACTAACTAAAATTAAACACGGTGGACTTTGCCCAGGTCCACACTCGCCGCCTGCTAGAGGGTGACGAAAGGGAGCGGGGGCTGAGGGGGGCATTTACTGGATAATAAAACTAGCGCAATGCGAGACTAAACAAAAGCGCCAAACAAATTATGTATTTTTTGGGTGGACAAAGTTGTTCAAGTCGTAACTTTTAATAAATTGAACGAAAAAAAAACACATTGTACTAACAGATAATTCAGTATTCATAAATAATGGAAAGATTAATTATATTAGATGTAAATTTTGCAAAGAATTGTAAAATTTTACTCCGTTCAAAATAAAAAGGTGGTTGTGGACACGCCAAAGAGCTTAGAATTTTGGGTTTTGTTATTTATTTTTAATATAATCCCTATGAAAAAGTGTCATTATTCCTACTGAAAAAGATGACTCATACAACAATCTAATTCTAAAAAAAAAATAAGCCCTTAATGTGTAAGAGATGCGAAATTAACACTGGTGTACAAGTGCAAAATACGAAATTTGATATTCACCCGCCTCTCTTTAAATTAATCTAAGAATGATAATTTAATCAAACATACTATTTCCATAAACAATAAATACCTAGGTATACCTATTTCAGAGGATTTTCATCAAAACCCAAAATGCCACCATACTAATAATAAAAATTGTTAGTAAATATGCTATGAACTACACAAAACTGTTCTTGTTACATTAGCAAAAGGTTTAAATTGCCTTAACAGTCTAACATTAGCAAACAAACCAGGATATATTAATTTTACTGATAATATTACTGATAAAAAAGATAAAACTGTCAAATTTGTCGTACTGTAGCACCAATCAATTCTGTGGCATTAAAGAACCGTTCAAGTACCTAGGTACTCTGTGATAAAACAATTTGCATTCATTTACTGAAACCGGCTATTCTAGTAAATGATCAAGACTTAAATTAATCAAACAGGTGCCAATGCCATGTGCACCTAATTGTTTACAAAATATATGTCTTACAGCAGGAAATGAGGCAGTGATTGCATACCTCATCCTCATATAATTATGTCGAAAAGAAAAACGTAGGCAAACAAGTATGTCATGTGTAGCTTGCCACATAAAAAGAGAAAATGGAAAAATCATACTGTAGACTCTTCTGTTCATTTCATCAGTTGAAAATAAGGAATTGCACGTACCAACAACAACGGTTCCAGTCTGTGCTTGTCCCAAGAGAGCTTCTTTGTACTTCCTCAGTGATTCATCCTCTTGGTCTGCAGCAAGGATCTCCTCGATTGTCTTCTCCGGAGGAGGCTTGTATGTAGACTTGATTTCCTCCTCCTCGCCTTCGGGAGTGTGCGCAACATCAGGCTCACCAGACATTCTTCTAAAATATGTTTATTATGTCAGTTTAGATTCATTATTATAGAGCTTAAGTAATTGCAAAGGAAAGGTTTGTCCTGAACAAAACCAGCCTGCAATGTGAATTATAATTGCAGATATTCTCTTTGGCCAATTCGGCATCTGCCACTTCCTTAAAAAGACTATCAGAAAAGATTAAATTCATATAGGAGCAGCAGCTCTGGCAAATTGGCCCAATAAAAAAGAAAAGCCTGATGAGTTCTATTCAAAGATTTTGACAAGTTATTTTAATACATTCTTGCTTTGAATTTTGAGTTGAACTCTATTTATAACAAAATATGAGCGTTGACAGGCAACTCTAGTTGCCAAAAGCAATTGAGTGGCTAATATCATTGCTAAGAGGTTTTATTGAGCTTGATAGTATCTGCTTGTTATTATTTAGCTAAATAATGAATTAACGTACGAACGTGAAACATTAATCACGCCGCAGTGTGGATGGGAAATAAATATCAAAAGCAGAAAAAAGACTTGACAACACTACTTAGTTATGATTTTCGTATAAAAGCACGTTAATGCAATGTTCGGTTCTGGAACCGCCCAACCAAGTTATCGGTTATTCATGATAAAAAAACGTCTGTACCATCCGTGAATTGAAGTAGTGAATGGAATCGTTATTTATATCCATGAAAGTGCATTGACAATGACGCACGGTTCAATAGTTTTTACAACAACAGATATAAGCGGCTTCAGCTCCGTCATTGCAAGCCCAAGCTTATCAGAATCTGAGAACGAACGCGATTTCTAAAGCAAAAAGTTTTAACATACCTTTCGCAAAGTTTACGACGTGAAAAGAAAAATTTGTTGCTCTGATAAGCAATTAGAGCTATTATTTCAATAAAATCACTGAATAAACGCACTAAATTAGCAATCAAAATTATAGCAACTTCTAAAATCTATAGATCAAAAATGACGGACGAAATACTTCCGGCCACAGTCAGAAATATTTTAGGAACCATTTGTTAGTTTCCGGTGTCATGTCTATGGTATGCTTTAAGCGTCTGCCACATAAATGTAGGCCAAAAATTGAAACTAAACGCAGCTGTCACTGTCACGTTTACCTGACTGACATGACACTGACAAATAAAAAATCTATGGGTTTGGCATGGGTTTGAATTTGACTTTGCAATATTTGCTTTGATTTTGTTTGACTGACGTTCAAAATAACATAACATTTCGTAAATCTAAATGGCTAAGGCAAAGTGACGTAATTTTTTTGTACCACTGTTTTTCTTAGATTAGCCTAGCGCCTTTTTACTTGTACTAACATAAAATTTAAAACCTCTATCTGACGATGAGTTCTTAATAGGTTGTGCTTGTAGTTATATTTTGACTTCTCAAACATGAATGTAAGAAATACCTATCGGAAGTTCAAAGATCTCTGTCAATGAAAAATGTGAAAATCACACCTGCTTATTTAGTATTTTTTTTTATTACAGAGAACCAGGCTCTTGCCGTTCCAGCCCGCAGTAAAAAATAAAATAAAATACAAAGTTATGGGCTGCCATACACAATCAGATGCTGAGGTTGAAAAAGAAAAAGAATTGGCAAGGATTGCTAAAGATGTAGGTACTTAATAAGTACTTTAACAGTTAAATTCACAAACACAAACTGAAATTTTATTTGTAATGTCATAATCATAATTTGTAGTGGCTCTACCTTCATGATCAAAGCACAATGTATGAATGTCTGCCATCCCTATTTACAAGCAATCTTTGTCCACCAATTTTATAATTTCTATGTTTTGTCCATGTACAGCAATTTATTAAAAGTGCTCACTAAAACAGCACCCACAAAACTAAGTTCTTGCTATTTTTAAAGTTTTTTTTCAAGAAGCTTGTGTCCCACTGCAGCCAAAGGCTTTCCTCTCTTTAAAACCACTCTGGTCTATGGCACAAAAATACATATTAGTACTAAAGTATTAATACTTTTTAGGCATCAATAGATGAACCCCCATCGTCTTGCTGCCAGTCGGGCTGTGCCAACTGTGTATTCATCGTGTGGGCAGAAACCCTCTCCAAGAAACTAGACAATGCTGGACCAGAGATAGCTGAGAAAATACTGAAGATGGTTGAAGATCCTTCTATGAAAGCTTATTTAGAATTAGAACTTAGGATAAGAGGATTAAAGAAATAGTATTTTGTAACTATAGACAATAGAAAATGTAAATAAAATTAGTGCTTATTGAACTAGGAAGTTACATTTTCCTTTAAGTTTAATGGATGTGTCCAAATACTTTGAATTATTAAAGTTGAACCATGGGGTACTTACAGCCAGAGACTTTATCAGGATAGAAGGAAAGAGTTCATAGATTTGTATGGGAACTGAGTGTGTAACATTTTGCACAGGTATTTTGACGTCACAAGTGTAATTTAGTGAGCCAATACCTCAATTTACAGCTTCAACTTTTTTGGTGGTGTTTAAATGTTCTACAAAGAGATACTATGTTTGTTTTTAAAACCTGACACGTCGGGAGCTGGGACGCGTAATGAGGTTTCTCAGCCCTTTTCGGAGGGTCGAGCACGACTTTACGAATGCTGCGTAACGTAAAGTCGAATAGTAAACGTTGTCGAGTTTGTATGACGTTTGGAACAGCGCCCGTATGAGATTTCTCGATCTCGATACGATAAACGTAACATTACGCAGCATTCGTAAAGTCGTGCTCGACCCTCGGAACGCGAGGTACATACGCTCTTTTCTTCTGTCCCGACGTAGCTCTGGATATAAATAAATAAAGAAATCATTTAATTCAAATAACTTCAATATAGCACTACGTTATTTTGCTGCGGTATTTCACACTGGAATTATGCCTTCCTCTGCTGGGCGTTACGTTTTATTTTAAATGAAAACAAGTGCGAGTCGGATTCGCGCACGAGAGTTCCGTAGAAAGATTTGAAGGCTTTTCCCCAGTGTTTTAAATTGTCCAGTTTTAGCAGCGCCCTGCTCTTAAGCAAAATGTACGCAGTGTTGGTTCAACTTATATTGGTCTGCGAAATCCACAGACAGACATTTTAGATTTTGCGATTTTTCGGAGTGGTTGTGCTGTAAGAGCTACCTTTATACCAAATTTCAAGTTTCTTGGACAACTGGAAGTACCCTTTAGGTTTTCAAAATACGGCAATTTGTATGGAAACGACTTTTTTTATGACTGTATCTTTTGATTGCGTTGACTTAGATGCTTGATTTTTTCACAGCTTCAAGGGACCGCAGGTTTGAGTATTTGATATTAATTTCAGCATCCTACCTCCACGCGTTCCAGAGAAAAAGGGTCTTGACAGACAAACAGACAGACGGACAACAAAGTGATCCTATAAGGGTTCCGTTTTTTCCTTTTGAGGTACGGAACCCTAAAAAGTAAACTGTTTTACAACTGCATGAAATGAAATAGGTACTACTGACCTGTAGACAAATTCTAACAAGTCTTCTAAACAATACTTAATTATAATTACGTATAACTGCTTACATGATAGCCCAGGAATTGAGGTTAATAATAATTAAAAAGCGTAGTGGTGATTTTGATAGGTCTTGAGATATCTAAGTCTGGTTTTTGATTATTAACCTTAGTTAATGGGTCATCCTGTAAGTATAGCTACTAGAAAACCTACCTACTAAGACTATTTGACTACCTACGCCTACTAATTACCTACTAATACAAATTGAGATTTCTATGGGTCATGAATAATTTATTATTCGAAAATAGTTTCACCTCACCCCTAAGTAAACGTGACTCAACTGCGACGTTGCGTCCGACAGACTAAGCAAGACCAGATCAACCTCTTTGACCTGTTAGCCATGACAGAATTTGATTCAGTGCAAATTTGTTCTTCATCTCAATAGTATGCACGTACAACAAATAGGTAAGTAAGTTAGGTACTTCATCTCGTTTGTGTGCGCGGCGCTGTGTGCGTGAGCCTGTAACTATAATAATATTCGGGTTATAAGTAAGTACGTAAGTAAACGCTTTGTTGTACAGAAAATACAGAAATAAATACAAGTTACAAACAGTGAGATACAGTACAAAGGCGGACTTATCCCTATTAGTTTATTTTAAAACTAGCTGTTGCCCACGACTTCGTCCGCGTAGATTTCGGTTATCGCTATCCCGCGGGAACTATGTAATTTTCCGAATAAAAAGTAGCCTATGTTATTCCTCAATATTCAAACTATCTTACCAAATTTCATCTAGATTGATGCAGCGGTTTTCCCGTGAAGAGGTAACCAACAGACAGAGAGACAGAGTTACTTTCGCGTTTATAATATTAGTTAGGACACAGAATACATAATAGTACACCAATTTAACGGTCAATTCGCAATAAAGTAATGTATAAATTTATCGTTATGTTATTGGTATGTACTAGAGTGTATCTGTATTTCTATGTATGTATATTTTAAATGCTTTGGTTAGGTAATTAGGTTAATTTCAGGTTCCGGATCCTCTTACTTTTATTTGTATGTCTACTCTTTTTTCTGATGTCCTGTGAATCGCCCGAAGGTTAACTGGTAGAGATCCCTTTAAGGGATAAGTTCGCCTTTGTACATTTGCTTTTGTTCTGTTATCTGTATTTTTTTTTATGTGCAATAAAGAGATATACATACATACATACATAACCTAGCTTTATGAGGAAAACATTAAAGCCACGGGTTGAAATTACGTGGTTGCGAAAATGTGCGATACCTACTACCGTTATACTTACAAATGATATTATAAATAATAAAATAAATAAACAAATATCATGGGACGATTGACACCAATTGACCTAGTCCCAAACTAGGCAAAGCCGTACAGGCACTTAAATACATATGGGTACTTAAATACATATTAAACATCCAAGACCCTAGAACAAACATTCGTATTCATCATACAAACATCTGCCCCGGCCGGGGATCGAACCCTGGACCTCAAGCTTCATAGTCAGGGTCTCTAACCACTGGGCCATCCGGTCGTCAAAGATAAGATAAGATAAGTAAAGATACATTACTGAAAGCCGGTAATGACTAGGTAGTGACTCTCTTGGGGTTGCTGGTTCTCATGGGTGGCGGTGATCGCTTACCATCAGGTGACCCGCTTGCTCGTTGTCCTCCCTCTTTCAATAAAAAATAAATAAATATTTACATCATAATACCTATGCTCACAAAATCAAAAATCATGTTCCGAACATGTTGACATTTTGGACCTTAATCGAGAGCGAGTGGGGCTAAAGAGGCTACAATTGTAGCCTTTTCTGCGCTTCATTTTCGGCGTGCTGGGCCGTGTTTTATAAAGCTACAAGTTACAAGCGCAAGTCTCTTTCTAACAAAAGGTGATAGAATGAGACTTCCTCTTGTAAATTGTAACTTGTAGCTTTATAAAACACGGGCCTGGTGACGTAGGTACTTAATCTACAGCTTTTTTTATGCACCTATAATAATATCATTGATTACTTATATTGCGTCTGCTCTGCAGTCTGCCACTTGAGATCACTAATTTTAGTTTACATTTCATTCAACACATGTCAAGTTCCCGCGGCCGCGGCGCAAAATCAACTGGGAACACTGGCGTGGTTTTTAATTAATTCAATAGCAACATTCATCAATTCTATTCACTTTACCGACCTAGGTTCTGACTATAGGTATACCTACTTAATATACCTACATTTATAGTCCTTTTAGGAGTCCCGTAAGAAGTACCTACTTTGGGGTGTGTTTGGGGTTACTTAGTCTAGCGAGCACTATTATTTGTGTTCAAAGTTTGTAAAATGTGGCAACTTTGTACCTAATCTATAGGACCTACTTTGACGGTTGGTGCAAATTTGTGGTGGATGCGGGCAGGTACAATACAACAATGATATTGCTTATCGGTCGGGGCAGATGTTTGTATGATGAATATGAATGTTTGTTCTCGGGTCCTGGATGTTTAATATGTATATAAGTATGTATTTATCTATATAAGTATGTTTAGCCGTTGTCTAGTACCCATAGTACAGGCTTTGCCTAGTTTGGGACTAGGTCAATTGGTGTCAAATTGTCCCGTCATATTTATTTATTTATTTATTTATTACTAAAAAAGAGGTAAATAGGTAGATACCCATGTCATCAGCACGCTGTAAATGAAACACAGAAAAGGCTACAATTGACAACATTTCATATTTTTGAGACTATAATTTGATTAATTGTCTGCAATCTACTTTGAAAGAGGAGCAAATTTACGATTTTAATTTTCATTAGGATTTGTAATTAATTAATTATTAATTTATTAAAAGGTACTTATTCCAAAAGGACTTAACTCCGAAACTACGCTAGGATGGATCAATTGCCTTTGTCTTGTCACTATCAAAAAAAACAAAACCCAAGATGTCAAATCTGACATTGTCAAACATAATTATGTGTCACAAATTAGATGTAATTCAGAATAGTAACTTACGTATCATAACTGGTTGTATGAAAACCACTCCCATTAACTCACTTCAGGTGGAGTGTAACTGCCCACCTTTGCTTCTGCGTTTTAAATATTTGAAGTTTAGATTTATTCTTAAACTTCTCTCATTGAAGTTCCATTCATTAGTGGAAAAATTCCAGAGTATCAATGCTCTCAATTTTACAAGTAATTCTTCCTCTATTCCTTTTGCACTGCATGACTTGTCTGAAATTTTAGAGTATAAAAATAAATACAAAATTTTTGATAGTGAGAACTGGCCATGTTATAGTGGTAACTATGAAAGCAAATTTCCTTGCATGAAAATTGACACTATTTACGAGATAAAAACCAAAGAGGAGGTGTATGAAAAGTTAGCAAAGTATCTAGGTTATAATTGTATTTTCACTGATGGATCCAAGAAGGACAACATGGTATCCATGGCAATTTATAATTCTAAATGTAAGACAGGACGTGGAACTAAACTACCTCAAGAGTTAAGCATTTACTCTGCGGAATCCTTGGCTATTTTAGCAGCTTTGCAGCATATTTTGGAGCATCACTCTCAGGAAAATAATAAATGGTTAATAATCTCTGACAGCTTAAGTGTCTTAAAAGCATTGCAGACCAATAGATTTAATGCGAATACAAATTATATCTTACACAATATCAAGAGAATGTGGTCACAGCTTCAAGAAGATGATGTTGTTGTACAGTTCATGTGGTTCAGTTCATATGACCACATATTGGAGTCGCTGGAAATGAAGCAGCTGATTATTTAGCTAGAACCATTGTAAATAGTGCCAGTGGAAGTGTGCTTAATATTGCTATACCATATTCTGATTTACTTGTCCAAATTTCTCTGTTGATTCATAGTATATGGAAACAAAACTGATTTGCATCCTTGGAAAGAAAAGGCAAATGGTATGCAGCGATAAACAAAAAAATCTCCAAGCCCTGGTTTTCAAAGAGCTCCTCCTTCCAAAACAGAAAGTTCTACGTTACTATTTGCCGTTTACGTTTTGGCCACGGGAAATTTAAAGCACATTTGCATCGTATGAATATGGTCCCCTCCCCGCGATGCAATGATTGCAATACCGAAAAAGATCAAACTTTAGATCATATTATATTTGATTGCCCTGCCCATAATTTACAACGCCTCACTCTCGTAGACTCGCTTTTATCAGAATACGCTACCTCTGAATCAATCCCGCGCTGTACTGAAGAATTACTTGTGAACCCGGCAGTGTACTTTATGTTATATGACTACTTTAAAAGTATTACTTTTCAATTATAACTGTGTTTGTGTTATGTGATAATATAAATGTTATTTGTGACGGTTGTGATGTGATCAAAGAGTAAAGTAATTTCAATTCAATTTTTAGGGAAATGTGGCCCCATCAAGCTTTTGATGATTCTGCCAATGTCGAGGTTGGATAAGACACGGCCAGTAGACTCTTGTCTCGTTGTACGGTGTTACTGCCAGTCTTCGGTAGGGTAACAGCCAAAGAGTAAAGTAAGTGATGTGATGAACAATTTGAATTTGACACGACAGGTTGGCTACACGCCAACAAATTGATATTGACATTGACAGTGACAGAACACTGGATTACAGGCTATGATTTAACGGAAAATTACTACATGATACACCTACTAAGAAAATGACTATGAATGAAACACTAAAGAATTGGCTTTTGATAGCCTTGTTTTAAAAGGAATTGACTAAATATAAATACTGAAGAATTGGCTTAGGCCTTTATAAATCTCAAACTCAGAATATACCTACTCAAAGACTTGGCTGTATGATCTTTGATCTTTGCCTATCCCATACGGGATGAATTTGAAAAACAACAACAATAATTATGTGTCATGTCAAATTATTGTTGTGCTTGTGGTTTGTTTGAAAAATGCAAAGGTATAACACCCATTCTTGCGTAGTTTTGATAGAATTGGTAATTTTATTTTATTCTCTTGTAAGTATTCAAAAAAATAAGTAATATTACATTTTTATAAACATAGTGGTGTGTTCAGGAGGCAAAGCCCTTTCGATACCTATATTAATTTCCAGGTGGTAAAAATATGAAATGTTGTCAATTGTAGCCTCTTTGGCCTCAGTCGCTCTCGAATAAGGTCCAAACTTCCGCGCAAATGTCAACATGTTCGGAACATGTGTTTCGATTGTTTTGTGAGAATATGACGATTAATTTCATTGCAATACAATAAGTAGTGGTTTAGCCAGCTGTTACATAATGAGTATTGAGGTTCTTAAGACACGAGTGTTTTAAGCCCTAATTAGCTATGTAGAGATGATATGATGTGGTGATGCGTTACGGTTACCTGGTAGAGATCGCTATGTAGCGATAAGGCCGCCCATCGCTACCTTGCGTTTTCTTTGTACCTTTTTTCTGTTTCGTTTATTATGCTGTGTTCAATACTTATTGTATTGTATTGTAGAGTTGCATACATTACTGTAGCTATACCTACCTAAGTAGCTACTCTACATAATGATGGGTTCAGAACCCGAAGGCATACAAACCTGAAACGAATTTGACTTGCTTTTTTAATCATAGACAAACTTACCGAGCTGTAGAGTAAGAAAGTGTAAAAGTAAGAGTAATTTATCGAAGCGTAAAATCACATTATAAGAGCATGTGCCGTGGGTCTTACCGTTGTATCACGTAACGTAGGGAATCTTGCGATCGCCGCTCGCACTACCTACCTAATTACGCTTACCTATAAAATAAAATAAATAGATCCGTGGAGTTGATATAAATTTTATTTCTCAAATACTTAGTCACATCGACGTAACATTGACATAGGTACCTACTTATAAACTATTGTCAAATATCTTTTATTTACAGCTTTTTGGATGGATTTTTATAAAATACTTTTTAAATTTAACAGGTAACATTCAGTTAAGTACAACACCTAAGTACTTGACAGTAAAAACTATCACACCTTGAAACCAACACATCACATCATCACCACAATCACAATCCATAAAGGTGTACCTAAAACATTAAAAAAGAATACATAAAGGGCGTGTCCTGATTAAAATGTTCCAAATTATCATGACGTATGTAAATATCTTTTTTCAGGACACTAAGCCTATGATATTAATCACTATACGAGATCAGAGCCTTAAAGGATCACATACAAATTTTCAGCTATAACTAAGTATAAACATACAAAATATTAATCTTGTTTAAAGTACGTTAGTAGGTATATTTATATTATTACCAAGGTACTTTACATAAATTTTCATCACACTTCTCATCATCTCACTTCATTTTCAAAACTTGGCCCATTAAGTTCTTACCTACTGCAATTAGTGCTTAAGTAATTTATTTTAGTACCTTAGAACTTGTAGAGCATTTGAAGTGTGCTCAGCCCATTTAATAACTGTATGAAAAATCAAGATGTTCTTATGTTACACAGCCACATCAGATCTCAGAAATCAAACACTACTTAGGGTACTATACTTAACTTTACGACCTAACCAAAAATCCTATCGTGCTTAATATTTTAGTAACGCGAAAGCTTTTGAGGTGGGAACGTACGTATGGATGCTTATTACTCTTTCACGCAAAAAATACTGAACGGACTTTGAAGAAACATCACCGTATTATAGCTTTATAGCTCAGAATAACACAGTCTACTTTTTATTCCGAAAAATTGCGTTCCCGCGGGATAATGGTGAACGAAATCTACGCAGACACCAAAACCGAAAGGCTACCAAGTTACAAATATTTTCGTGACCGTACTTAGGTATACACAAAACACTAAGTTGGTATGATACCTATAAACTGCGTCATTAAAATATAGGACAATAATGCTATCTCACTCTTACTGATGCTTCGTTACCGTTCACATTCATTCTTAACTAAACTAAATCTAATTATATATAGTAACGAACGCTTAACATCTATACAGTGCCCTAAGCACGACTTGTCGAATCCTGCGTCACGTAAAATCTTATAGTAAACTATAACGAGTTTGTATGACGTTTGGAACAGCGCCAACCCGTGATAACCGTAACGTAACGCAGGATTCGACAAGTCGTGCTTAGGGCACTGATTGTATAGGTACCTATTCTTTGACGGTGTATAATTTTAGCGATGTTAGAATCCTATCTTTCATGTCGCAAATTAAAGGGCCTATTTCACCACTCGCCGATAAAGTTCCCAAATATCCTATCTGCTAGATATTGTAAAAGACTACTTCCACGAGTGCCTGATTGCTCTATCAGACAGATAAACTTTATCACAAGGATTTATCTCTGGTTACATTTATCTCTCCCAACTAGCTAGATGTTATCGCAAGTAGTGAAAAATACATAAAGTGGTAAATAGAACCTCCGCCTTTCTTGAAGTCGGTTAAAAAAAGCCCTAACCTCATTTCGTTTTGCTAAAGATAGGTACACTTAAAAGCATAAATTTACGTTTTCCTAGTTACTTTCTTATTATGCACGCTTAATTATACCTGAGGTACCTACTTAGATACCTATTCCAATAATTTGCCTTCGTGATCCAATAATTTAATTTCGTGAAATGAAAGTCAACCGAAATTACCTAACTGACCCATCCTCTCCATTTAATTATCTACTTATAAGTAAGTATACCTAGTCAAAATTTGGCATTTTCAGAAAACAGTGTACCTATTAACTTTTTTTGAAAAGCCTAACAAATTTTGGATTATTTCTGTTCAGAATCACGAGGACTAGGTACCTATATATTTAAATAGGTAGGTAATAAAAAAGTGTCCCTCAATTTTGTGTCACTTTTGTGACGCGTTTTTACGTGTATTCTATATGGACCGTCACAAACCAACAAATAAAATTTCCATTGAAAAATTTAGAACTCAGTTTTCTGAAAATGCCCAATTACTTAACAGTTGCAGCGAAATTTGGCTCTATGCTTGGCTGAGTCGTTGTTGCAGTTCCACAAATTTAAAACCTGCGAATGATCGATGTTTCGTTACACAAGTGAACTATTCTCACGTCTATCCGAATCAAAACCTTATTATGATGGGCAGATACACGAAAATAAAATGTCTAGTCACCTTAGCAACTTTTTGAATTATCGCGATTTGAAATTTTGTAGCCGATTATAAAAATATACCACAACAATACATATCAGCCACTCGTTTTAAATTACAACACAAATAATTTCCAAAACATACCTACCAAGTTTGGGCTCATGCAGATACGATACGGTTAAATTATTTCTCGTAAAATATACTTCAAATGATACGTATTATCGTCATTTCTAACCTGAAGAAAGCCATTTTAAAAATATTAACATTTAGATTTTTTTTTCCTGATTTCCTGATTTTTTTAAATTATAAGGCTCAAAAGGGCCGACATGTATTGTGGACCTCGCCCGGTCGCTGCGAGTGTGTGCAGCCGGCATTACGAAATGATGTCATTTTGCCTACATTGATACCAATTTTTGGTAAATCATCCGTTCAATTGGCTTGAAAATGCCTCAGCATCGCTTTCAATTGTCATGACTTTACGCGATACAAATTAATAAATTTCATTTTCAAAGCGAGCTCGGCTTGGAAATATCAAAATGAACGCGATTGTGATTGCGAGACTGCTGCTCTGTTAAGGGGCTGCCGTCATCATCATCATTGGCCAATTTACGTCCTACTGCTGGGCCTTTATTTATAATATTAAAAAAAAATATGTTAAGTTATTTACTTACGTATTCGGTGCGAATTCTGAACGAATATTTTGTTCTTCGAAAAGACGCGTTATTTGTGGTAACACTGTAAAATGAAGTTAGACCGATATTTAATAGATGTCGCCACTAAAACGAAGTTGTATAGTAGACGTGAGGTGTTGTGAGGAACGCGCGAAACGTTCAAGGTCATCCTCTCAGGGAGACCTCTTATCATCTAAAGCAACAATTGAGCCCAACACGTGTACGGTGCAATATAAATGTGTACCTACGGTAAATTACGCCGACTGAATCATTAATGCGTAAGCATGGACCCTAATCCTTCCATTTATTATTTATATGAACGTGTGAAGTATATCGAACGCGAGTACGTTGAACTTTATGGGACGACGATGAATAACTGAAAAAGTATCTAAGCCTAAATCAGTACTTGTATTGGTACTTATTTGTGAAAATCTTATTAGCTAAATTCAAATTATAGGTAGATAAAATGAATACTCGGTTAAAAATAGTACTCTTTAACCCCTGACAAAAAAGAGGGGTGTTATAAGTTTGACCTGTGTATCTGTGTATCTGTCTGTGGTATCATAGCTCCCACACGGATGGACCGATTACGATGCGGTTTTTTTTAATCGAAAGCTAGTTTAATCGAGATGGTATTTAGCTAAGCTTCATTAAAATCGCTTAACCCGTTTTTGAAATATTGAACTTTGAAATGACAATGTCGGGGGTTTTTCAACTTTCCCGAGTTGGTTATTTTCTTTGGGCAGTCGTGTAAAAATACTTATGGTAGGTAGGTAAATATTAAATACTCGTAAAACAAAAAACAATAAGTAGGTACCTACCTAATTAATACGAAGAAAACCGCTACGGCATACAGACGCCATAAAATATCATGGCTGCTTCGAAAATTGGTAGCAAAATAAACGAGCTGGAAAACTCCCTGATATTCAATATTTTACGATGTCATCTACATATCATGACTCTGCAAGTGTAGCTATTAAAAATTACAGGCAATGTCTGTTTTAGAAGATACAGTCATCTGCATACACCTACATAATCGATGCTTAAGGTAGTTCTAAGTAGTTATCAATAAATCACATTTACACACACAGCCACATATTTTAACATTATCATTATCCTATTTTCTTACAATATTATTGGGTATTGTAATTATAATATAGTGTAATAATCGTCGAATAAATGGAGACTAATATTAATAATTATTAATTACGTACGTGCAGGACATTAAACATATCGGCGAAGCCATTGGGCCTTATTCATAAACGTCACTCAAGCCTCCATTAGCTAAAATAAGTTTTGTCTTCTTCTTACTAACGGAAATGTCAGTGTTTGTGACAAAAAAAGGTAAAAAGAACTTAACGGCATTTTAGTTAGAATAGGTTTATGAATAACAGGGATTAGCTTTAAAAAAATTCAGAACACAGTGTAATATCTATATGAGGGTTTTATATCCTGCCAGTATTTCAGATAAGTACTTACAAAAATTTTAGGTCACCCTCCAAGACTCAATATATCTATTAAGTTCACACAATAAATAATACATTAGAAAGAACACAACATAGAAGTAGACTACATAAATACAGACTAGTTACTGAGCTTACTTAATTCTTATTCCATAAAACAAAAATACTGAACTCGCAAATATAATTACCTGTTTAAATTTAAGCATTGAATTCGAAGTCTGTCGGTGAACTCATAACTAACATAGGTACCCAAAAGATTCCAATACTTAGCAACTTATGATAACATTTAACACTATTAAAGCAAACAGTCCACTCTTCCATGTATTTATATATTTATCTAAAATTCATTCTTTACAATATTTATAAATTTTATAATCTTACTTTATGCGGGTTTTTTTGCTAAAGAACCATAATAAGTATAACTGTGATGACAAATCGTGAAGTTAAAGAACATAATTTGGACAGAATTTACCTACTTAAGTTAAGGTAAGTACTTAAGGGAAGGTAAGTAGCACCCAAATCAATCTCATATTTTCCTGGAGCCAACTTTACACCTGCCTACTGCTGGAATGGAAAATAAAGTTGGGCATTTAATAATTGGGTCAATAAACTTTTAATTGCCATTAGTTGCCAAGGAGATATCCCCTGGGTAACTCGTCTAAAATAAGAATTTCTAAGGCACCAGCTGTTCATCAAAACGTTAGAAGTTTCGACACTTATATTTATACCAATTCCTTCATGCTTCATCTCCTAAACATGCAAATCCTGACTTTCGGGAGAGTGGTAGGAGTCTTAGAAAATCATGCCCATGATGTCCAGGGGACATCTCCATGGCAACAAGCGGCACACTTAAAAGTTCATTGACCCAATTACTAACTTAAGAGAACGTTGAATATAGGTACACAAATTTTCTTAGATTAAACAGTTTCAAACTTAAAACAACCTAGACAGCCGGGAAGGTCATCAGACTGTTAGCTAACTTCGGCCATACTTTTATATATTTAAACAGGCAGAAGATAAAATAAAACTTGGTCCATTAAGTACACTTACCAGTGTGAATTGTCAATACTTACTTATATTACACATTAATATATATATCGTAGATATAAAAATATTGAGTTTCGTAGTAAAATTTGACCTAGTGTTCTCTGTAAGTTACACTTAACACACATTACAATTACGATTAAACTTGATTATGATTAAGAACAGAGTTTACAATGTGACATTGGGCTTAAAATCTAAGTACCTATTGACTAGAACGTTCATTTACACTAATATTTAATTTAAGAGTATACGTACAGCAATAAAGAGATCCTTAACGCATTCGCTGCCACCCCTTCGGCCTGAGAGTTGTTCAGGTGCCGCAAAACGCACTTGTCGCACGCTTAGAATTAAAGTGACTCAATTCTAAATACATGACAAATCGGAATTAAACTTTGTAGGCTTAGATTTTAAATTCAATTTTGCAATATGTCATATTAAGAATTGAGTCACTTTAATTCTAAGCGTGTGATGTGCGTTCAAATTACCTGTAAAAATCGCGACAGAGGCACTGGGTGAAAATCAGGAAAACGCATATACGCGTTGCCAACCAGGCCTTCGCAAATGGTAAACCTAAATATTTGTAAACGTCTGGACTGAAAGCTGGACTACCTCTACAGCCAGGTACCGTCATCAAAATCGACGGAACAGAGCCGTTGCATGGCAGCCAAGCCTCTCGCTCTGGCGTCAGCATCCTCCTTCTGCCTCCTGATCTCCTCCACCTCCGATCCGCACTCATAAACCATATAATTGTTCTCATTGTAATAATTAGCATTGACTATCCGTACGTGTTGGGGTCCTGTCGTCCTCGACAGTTTTAGATCAGTCTTTTGCTCGCTTAGAGAGAAGGGTCGGTCGGTGGGCGGTTAGCGTCAGTCCTCGCAGAAGGTGACGGCGGGGGCGGAGTGGTGGTCCCGGGGGGGCACGAAGCAGGCGCAGGCGGGGGGCCCGGGGGAGGACAGCGCGGACCCCGGGCCGAGGGAGCCCCCGCAGGAGAGACGGGCGCGGTCCCGTATATTCTGGATGGAGCGGTTGGGGTTCCACCACGGTTCGTAGTTGTCGTCGGTTTCCGATGCCCGCTCCAGACCTGGTGGTTCTGAAACAAAATTAAATGTTTTATCTTCCTTAAGAAACAGTGTAGGTATGTATGTGTATATCTCTTTATTGCACATAAAACAAAAAATAACAGATAACAGAACAAAAGCAAATGTACAATCGAGACAATGATGGTTAATTAATGAATTCTGTAATTAAGTATTAAGTACTCGTATAAGATTGAATGTGGATATGCATTTGAAATTATTCTTAAGTATTTCGAGCAATCTCATCATTACACAAACAACTTCTTAAGTGAAAATATGCAAATATGAAACTTGGGGCCACCTACAAAGCACCTAAAACTCCAAGTTATTCTCAAAATTTCGTAACTAACTTCAACTTTGGTACGCATTAAACATTAAATACTAGGTAATTTGCTAACCCATAGCCCAAAATAACTGCCGAAATAACATCTTGCTGGACGCTACTAATTGTCTCGTAACCTAATAAATGACTTTTAGAACTTATCGCTCCCAATTTTGACAACATGGAGCCAAATTCGACGAAAATCCAAAGGTGACATAAAAATATCTTTATTCCTACCTATCTACTCGAGATGATTAAATTACTTCCAGTGCCGAATAATTTCGCGGTTGGCACTTCCAAAGGTGCTTGGTAAAACGGTTGGTGAAACGGGATCCGTTTTTACGGGAATCCAGAGGGTCGAGCACGACTTGTCGAATCCTGCGTAACGTTACGGTTATCGTATCGAGATTGAGAAACCTCATAAAGATTTTTATTTCACAATTTTACGTTGATTTAACATTTTCAGAATTATCCTCCAACTCCTAACCGTTAAGGAGTTGTACCTTCCATCATTATCTCATCAACATGACATGATGACTACCGGACGCAAATACTTGAATAGCCTTAAAAAATATATGAAACACATGATACGTGCCTATAAAATTTGAGGGTTGCCCTCGATTTCCCTGAGATCCCATCATCAGATCATGATTTGGTGACAGTGGGACCACCTCAGGAGTATACCCTTTCGATTAAAAAAAGAATTTTGAAAATTGGTCTACAATTGACGGAGTAATCGATGTACATTCATAAAAAGAAATAAAAAAATACATACAGTGGAACGTAGAACCTCCTCCTTTTTTGAAGTCGGTTAAAAATAAATACACGTTTTCGTAGAGGGGTGTTATGAGTTTGACGTGTGTACGTCTGTCTGTGGCATCGTAGCTCCTAGAGGGCTGTACCGATTTCAACACAGTTTCTTTTGAATCGAAAGCTAGCTTAATCGAAATGATTCTTAGCTAGGTTTCTTCCAAATCGGTTCACCCGTTTTTAAGACATTGCAATTTGAAACGAAAAGTTAGATCATATTTGTTCAGCTTTCTTTGCCCGTAACCCTCGCGAGAACTGCGATTTGTATGCATAGGTACATAAATAATTTAAAATTGAAGTTTTGGTCCAATAAGTAGGTACCCAGAGAAAATAATACGTATTGTCAAGGACTACAAAACCAAGAGGACTGCCAATGTGTAATACAATACCGCGTTCCTTTCAAATAATAAGGCTGCTGTAGTGTAATGTAGTGTCACTATAGAGAGGTTGGTATTCATAGATACCGAATTAGACAAATTATACTTACGGTATCGGACCAGTGAGTCTCTTCTCCTCTCATGGTCTTCTCCCACTAGCCACCATGTTCTCATATCGCCTTTACCCTGCACAATAAAATTATAATATCATTGATAATAAAATATAAACATCAAGATAATGCCCTTTGGAACATTTTGAAATAGGAACGGTGTTGCCGAGCCCGCCGGCGTGAGCGGCGCACGGCCGGCGGCGCCCGTGCGGACGTGCTCGCGGCTCATATCACTGAGACTACCCTGTAGTCTCACTAAATTAACGCGTACCTAGTACCAAAGGGCTTGTCCATACGCTATTATGTATGTCTATGTATGATATGAAATACTTGCGTCAATAGGCGTGCGAGCAAGTGCGCGTACTTGTGTGGCTCAACTATCTTTTTCAACCGTGTCTTACTTGAGTAGGTACGTTGTTTTTATTTAACTAATAAAGCGAGAGCGATTAAGGTCACCGAACCACAAGTAGGTACGGGTACTTGCACGCACGTCTATCTGGCACTTCAGTGAATAATCTTATATGTTTAGGACTTCAATGTAGACGGAAGCTAGGGCTAGCGTATTAAACTTCGTATCTTGTGAATACAAATTACAAATTCCACCAAATCATAAATGTGAAAATGGGAGCCAAGTTGTGAAAATAGTGAACAAAAAAGGTGAGATCTAAGCGAATGTCAAGTTTTATTCAAGAGGCATCTTAGTCATTTGCAACTTATCTAGTTTTTATAGCCAAATATCCGCACTTATAATATCATCGATGCAACTGCGTCGAAATATCGGGAGCTCGTCAAACCTATAAGGTAATCGCGGTCAATATACCTATGTTAGGTATGTAGGGTTCAATTAAGAGTTCTTGTATTGTCACTGTATTGTTTACATATATTTTTGAATCTACTTGGTGACTAAATTCTCATCCGTGACATTGATATCACTATTTGCCAAAGCCCAATTTTTGAATGTCATACCCATCTTTGACGACCGTATAGCCTAATGGTTAGAGACCCTGACTATGAAGCTTGAGGACCCGGGTTCGATCCCCGGTCGGGGCAGATGTTTGTATGATGAATACGAATGTATGTTCTCGGGTCTTGGATGTTTAATATGTATATATGTATGTATTTCTCTATATAAGTATGTTTATCCGTTGTCTAGTACCCATAGTACAGGCTTTGCCTAGTTTGGGACTAAGATCAATTGGTGTAAATCGTACCACGATATTTTTTTATTTTATTTATTATCTACTATGTTAGTAGATAAAGCTAATTTGACTATCTGTCATAGACAAGCATATAACATTAAGGTTAGCTGTCACTGCCAGTGGTCAAGAAGTCACTCAGTGATCTCGTTTACGAGTGGGTGGGCGTTCGTATGACATCATAGGCATGAAAATTTTAGTCACCGGTGAGATTAAAAAATACGAACATTTTGGAAATCAGTAACTTTTGTCACTGGATTAGATTCAAAAATAGAACCCACCCAGTACGACAAATCATACCTTGATATTGACAATCCCTCTCTCCTTGAAGTGGTACCCTCCATGGTGCCGCAACAGCGTGTAAGTATCGTGGCTGACATGGATACGCTGCGGCTCCCCACTGGACTCCATCCGAGCTGCCGTATTCACGGTGTCTCCAAAGAGGCAGTAGCGTGGCATTTTGACGCCTACCACGCCGGCTGCGCACCGGCCGCTATGAATACCTGAGAAATAAATCGCAGAAAATCTTCGTGAAGCAACAGCACCCCTGTTGCATTACTTTCGGTCAGTGAGAGCGCTAATGCCCGAGTTCGAATATTCGAAAACTGCGTCACATAAAATCGAATAGCAAACGTTATCTCATTTGTATGACGTTTGGAACACCGCCCGCCCGTGAGCGTAGTTGGAACTAAAATTCAGTATGAGGTTTCTTGATCTCGATACGATAACCGTAACGTTACGCAGGATTCGAAAAGTCGTGCTCGACCCTCTAGAGCCCCTTTCCTCTATCTCTTTTCCTCCTTAACATTTTCAACGCCATTGACTGATATATCCATACCACTGGTTAGCGCCAACGACGTTTATATCCGTCATGGTTGACAGCTGGAAATAGACCGGAGTGTCTATGGGGTAAGGTTGACATTAGCTCTTCGCCCCTATTTCACCCTTACAATTGTCGATTATATTATCGATTTTGCATAGAGATTTTTTTATTTCTGTAGGAATCCCGAATCATTACTTACATGATTTAAGGTAAATGTCCCTGTGCTCGACACTGTACCAATAGTTGACACCTTCAATATTAATACGTAGCAATAAAGGTGACTAGCAGGGTGTCAATTATTGGAATTAACGTGTCGATAATTGGGATGTTTAAGTACCTTGCTGATATCGATAAACGTTTAGGACGGCGTGAATTTTTATCATTATCAGCCTATAAGTAATACCTACTGTCATTTGTCTAATACGTCCAAAGTCCACTAATTCTAATAAATAAGAGTGGCGATAAATACTCATATTTTGTTAAAATAACATTCAAAGGTTCATCCCTAAGTTTTGATATGGCATTGGCAGACCTTCATATAAAAAATAAGTAAGTTAACACTTTATTGTAGAAGAAAACAAAAGATAAAAACGCAAGTAAAGAAAACCTAGTATAAATTAATCAGATAGTCAACATTATCGTCAAAATCTATCAAGCATTCGTCCAGACACGTCGCAATGAGTTTCGCCGACAAAGTGATAATAGTGACGGGGGCGAGCTCCGGCATAGGAGCTGCTGCAGCCATAGCCTTTGCCAGAGAAGGAGCCAAGGTTTCCATCGTAGCTAGAAACGAAGCAAAACTGAACAACATCGCTAAGCTATGCGAGCAACACGGCAAGAAACCCCTAACCATCATAGCAGACGTGGCCAAAGATGAAGAAGCAAAAACAATAGTGAAAAGAACGGTAGACCACTTCGGACAGTTAGATGTTCTCGTCAACAATGCTGGAATCTCTCGGAGCGCATCCGTAGCTGACGAAAACCTAATGAAATACTTCGACGAAGTAATGAACACGAATTTACGTTCAGTCGTCCTTCTAACAAGCTCAGCTGCTCCTCATCTGGTGAAGGCCAAGGGAAACGTGATCAACATTTCGAGTGTAGTTGCTTTGACTGTTCCGGGAGAGAGATACATGAGTTATGCAGTTTCCAAAGCTGGGTTGGATCATTTCACGCGGTGCACTGCTTTGGAGTTAGCGCCGTATGGTGTCAGAGTGAATGGAATCAATCCAGGACCAGTCAAAACAGACATAGCAGCAAATTCAGGTGCACCTAACCCGGAACTCGTGTGGGAAGCATTTAAAGCTCGCACTGCTCTAAATAGAATAGGAGAGCCAGAAGAAATCGCTGATCTAACTTTGTTCCTAGCTAGCGAACAGGCTAGAAGCATTACGGGCTCCTCATTCCTGACAGATAACGGTGCGATTTTGAAATAATTTATTTTGATGGATTCCTGCTATAAGTACGTACTTAAAAACGTACACTACTGATATGATTATTATGATAAACATTAGTTATAAGTAAAATCGATAGCCAAAATTATCGCCATTACTATTTGAGATCGGTTCCGTGTTTCCACGATGAGTTTTACTGATAAAGTGGTGATTGTGACGGGAGCAAGTTCGGGATTAGGAGCTGCTGCAGCTATAGCTTATGCTAAAGAAGGCGCTAAAGTTGCAATAGTTGCTAGGAATGAGGCAAAACTGGCCGAAGTTGCCAAACTGTGTGAACAAATAGGTAAGAAACCTTTGGTAATCAAAGCAGACGTTGCTAACGATGCGGAAGCAAGAACTATCGTGAAGAAAACTGTGGACCACTTCGGACAGTTAGATGTTCTAATCAATAACGCCGGGATCGCGCGAAGTGCACATGTAGCCGATGAGAAAATATTGCAAGTCTTCGATCAAGTAATGAACACGAATCTGCGCTCAGTTGTTCTGTTGACGAACCTAGCTGCACCGCATCTAGTGAAGACTAAAGGAAACGTGATTAACATGTCCAGTTCCTTTGGCATGAACGTTCCAGGAGAGAGATACATGTCTTATTCAGTCTCAAAAGCGGCATTAGACCATTTCACGAGATGTGTCGCAATAGAATTTTCATCACATGGAGTCAGGGTGAACAGCGTCAATCCAGGGCCTGTGCAGACGGAAATAGTGGCAAGTGCAGGGGCTCCTAAGCCGGAGCTGGTGTGGCAGGCCTTTAAAGCCAGGACTGCTCTGAACAGGATAGGAGACCCTGAAGAGATCGCCGATTTGCTTCTGTTCCTAACCAGCGACAAGGCTAAGAGTATAACTGGCTCTTCGTATGTTTCAGATAACGGGTGGCTTTTAAAATAAATAAATAATAAATAAAATGTTATTGTTCAGAGTTTGTTGACGTGATCGTGTGTGTTGAAATGATTACGCGTGCCAGTTAAATTAGAACTTTGTTACTTGTTACCTATACATGTAGTTTAATATTTCAGAATATAAGATTGTTACTAACGTTAAAGGTATTTAATTACGTAATCTACATTGAGTAATCACGAACAGATAAACCTGATAAAATATCAATGTTTTATCTAAAGTATTAACAGATTGTCATAGCTATCGGGCTAGTGCCAATGGCACTGATGGCAATGATGATAAAATCGAGTAACAGTAAAACGTAAAAAAATGCAATTAAAAATTTCATATGAGAATTATTTAAAAATATCCGTAGATAGATAAAACAAAAGGACATAATAATTAGGTATATTATTGCTGATTTTTAACGGCGCTTGATGTATTGAATCAAAATAATCTTAAAAGAAATCCCGGAAAAGAAACTAGTGAAATAAAGACTTTATGAACCAACCTATTTTCCTATACTTACACTTTAATTATTAGTTAATGATTAGTGTAACATTTTTAAATTAAATCGGGTAGAGTTTGAGTAAAAAAAAAAAACAATCAGAAGACGACAGTCAGAATGTCCCAGACACGTCTACAGAAACTCAGAGGGACCAGAAAACGAGTAATATAAGTAGTTGACTAGTTAGTTCGGGTAGTTACAGTTCATGGAAAAGACATTTCTTCGAACGCATTGATCCGAAAAACTTTAATTTTCTCTTTTCGTTACCGGCGTACCTCAGGGTTCTACTTTAGCAGATGACTCTTCCCTGCAATGCTTACCTATGCGTATATGAAGGCGTGCAGCAGGCATGTGCCTCATGCGTATTTTGGGTACGGCGTCGAGCACGTGCAATGCGAGAGAAGCCACTTCAGCAGCATGACGGGAGCACCGCTCCGGCACGCCACCCACCACCATGTAAGCATCGCCTATCGTCTCCACCTAGGGAAAAAAACAGAGTGCTATTATTAAATAAATATTAAATAAAATAAACATCGACAGGTACATAAAACTTTGAAGATAGGTCACGCACCGATTCAGCGCTGACAAAACGCAGCCCTCACTCATTAGCTGTCATTAGTATAATACTGATATAATGTCAAACATCAAGGGATACTAACCACTCAATTGCTTTTGGCAACTAGAGTTGCCTGTCAACGCTCATATTTTGTTATAAATAGAGTTCAACTCAAAATTCAAAGCAAGTGAGTGGTTAGGTCACCGAACCACGTAATCACCTATAATTTTATTACTTGCGTGGCGTGTCTGTCTATTTTTGTATATCAATGAAAATAAATAATAATATTAAATAAATAAATACCGTGGGTCAAATGACACCAATTGACCTAGTCCCAAATTAAGCGGAGCTTGTGTTATGGGTACTGGACACGAATAAATACATATTAAACATCCAAGACCCAAGAACAAACGTTCGTATTCATCATACAAGAACACAAACACTTAAAGTAGTCTAAATATCTTTTTGGTTAAATATGTACCTACATCCTACATGACTCTACATTTTGTAATAAGAATAACGCAGAGAGACGTGATAAAAATAAGAATGTTAGTGAACCGTTTCTTTTTCTTTCTGTTTGTACATACCTACCTAAATTGTTATAAATAGAAAATAAAAACAGTCGTTCACCCCAAAAACCTATTTTGTCGGTGATCCGGGTTCGTTTCCAGGGGTTGGCATTTTTCTGTTTTTTTTTTTCTATATATTCATGTTTCAGTGAGTATTTTAAAAGTATAATTGACATTCACGGGAAAACCGTAAAAATAAAAAAAAATGGGGAAAAATACAAAAAGACACTCCAATTGAGATCATACACATACATAATATCGTTATGCGTTCAGAAACCGCATCCCAATGACCATCATTAAGACAATCAATTTTCGTCTTCAAAAACCAATGCAATTTAAAAATAGGCCTCAATTTAAGTCTTCAATTTAATCGAGTATAGTTCGACAACATTTTGGACTAATTCGTATAGTACGTACTTCAACATTCGTCAGAGATCCGTTTATTCCGCGAGTGATTGTATCTCGCGGTAGTTTCATGCTAAACATAATAGGTTCAATTTGTCAATCCGCTATTAAACACGTATATGGGTTAATCAACTTTTAATTGCCACTCGTTGCCATGAAGATGTCCCTTGGGTAAATCGTCTAAAATAAGATTTTCTAAGGCACCACTAAATGAAACGTTAGAATTTTCAACAGTTCCTTCGTGCTTCATCTCCTAAGCATGCAAATCCTGACTTTCGGGGGAGTGGTGTCTTAGAAAATCTTATTTTGCACTAGTTAAGTTATCCAGGGGACATCTCCATGGCAGTAAAAAGTTGAATAGATAGCGCGCTGTCCCGCTCGCGTGGACAAACTTTGCCTTCAAAATTATTACCTATATATATGATAATGTTCATTACTCGAAGGTGACATATGGAATTTTATTCTAACCTAGAAACAGCAAACACATTATCATTAAGTGAGTGAGTTTAATACGTCTGTCTCGCATGAGGTACCTTCGAATGTTAATTAGACTGGAGTTAACGAATTTTCGCGGAATCACGACTCAGTGAGAGTAGCGAGGTTTTTAGGGTTCCGTCATCTACATAGAACCCATAAGTTTCGCCATGTCAGCTTGTCAGCTGCTTAGCTCAGAAACTCTTGCTTAAGGAAAACTGTAATTTGGCATGGCTATAAATTAATTTTGCCGATAAAACCGTTGGAACGAAAAATTGTTTTCTTTCTGGTACAGTAGTAGATATACCTCCCCTACATATAAAAGTGGGGATGACTTTAATTTTCTCGCGCCCCGCATGGTATGAGGTGTTGTTAGATAGGTCTTTCAAAAATATTGTGTGTGTGTGAAGAGCATTTTTCGATTCGGGGATCCATTTGCGATATATTTAGCTTTAAAGTGCTCATTTTTGACTGCGCCAATCAGCGCGGTAATGCAGCGAGTGTGATGGGCATCTTTGCACCGGGAATGGTCAGGGGCGGGTTTTTTGATTAGTATTTTTAAGTTTTTCTTTATGTTTATGAAATTTAAGAATAACTATTGTTAATCAAATAAAGCAATATTAAAATTAGATTTGCAGTTGATTTGCAAGGACTTCTTCATAACGGCTACGGAAACTTATCCTGGGCGTGCCCGAGACGCTCTTGGCCGGTTGTTTGTTCCAAAAGCTCAGATTAAAGACTACAATGTCCTTACTGTCCCATGTGACTCTATTGATCTACCCTACATATCTACCTATATTTTTAAGGGATGATTTCTGTGCTAACATAAAAGCCGTTAGCATCCATCATTAAAAAAAACATTTAACTTGCAAATTTGGGGCTGTAACGCTAATTTGATGCGCATTTTTACTTCTGAAATTTAGTACGAATTTCTCTTTTTAGGGTTTCATAGCCAAAATGGCAAAAAAAAGACTCCAATGTAACAAAAGCTGAAAAAACATATTGGCAAGCATCACCTACGACTATTCCAAGTATTTACTAAGATAATTAGATGTGACAGACAGACAGACAGACAAACGGACATAAAGATTCCTTTTTAACCCCCGAGGCAAAAAGTTATGAGTTTTAAGTTTGACCGCTGTATTTAAACGGTTGCACCGGTTTGAAAGTGGTTTTTTTTTAAAGCAGGTTTTCCACCGATGGTTCTTAGACATGCTTTATCAAAATCGGCCCAGCCCTTTTTGAGATATTGAACTTTGAAATAATAATATCGGGAGTTTTTTTAACTTTTCTAACTTGGTTATGTTATTACCATTTTGGTACGCATGTACCTGGGCGTTTTCAGTGAATCATTAATTAGTTAACTATGGTTAGCAGTCGTAACAAAACTGAGGGTCAATGTCAGACACAATACATTTCGTCACAAAACTGACCATTAAGACGTGATTTAGACATAACTTAAGTAACGCTTGACAGCATAAGTTAAATGAAAATGCCCACCTACGGAATCCTAAAAAATTTGAAGTTAAGAACAAACCTATTATAACTTTACTTAGGTAGGTATATCACTTGTCTAGACAAGTCGTCCTTATCGACGCCTATTAATAAAACGGCACATTTTTCTTGACACTAGGTAGATTACGAAACAGATCGCTAAGGTGACCTGAAGGGTCGAGCACGACTTTACGAATGCTGCGTAACGTAAAATCGAATAGTAAACGTTGTCGAGTTTGTATGACGTTTGGAACAGCGCCCGCCCGTGAGCGTGTTTGAAACTAAAATTTAATATGAGGTTTCTCGATGTCGATACGATAACCGTAACGTTACGCAGCATTCGTAAAGTCGTGCTCGGCCCTCTGCAAGCTTATTGTGTAACTCGCTCGGAATCACAATCGCTTTAATTTTGACAGTTTCAACCCGAGCTCGCTTTGAAAATGAAACAAATTGTATTGCGTAAGGTCGTGACAATCGAAAGCATCAAATCATATAATCCAATCAATAAATCGATGTCATAGTGGGAGAGCCATACTGTAGCTATTAGCTGCCGTACAAACAGGCCGTCTCGTCCAGGGAAGTAGAACCCTCTCGCAGAAAATCGGCGTGAAGCAACAGCAACCCTGTTGCGTTTCGCTCGGTCAGCGAGAGCGCCGGAGGCCCGATCCCCCCCTTTCATCTATCCTTTTTCCCCCTTAAAGGCCGGCAGCGGACTTAGTGACTCCCTTGGGGTTGCTGGTTCTCATAGGTGGCGGTGATCGCTCACCATTAGGTGACCCTCTTGCTCGTCTGCCTCCCTCTTTCAATAAAAAAAAAAAAAAACCACGCCGAGGCATCTTTGAAGTCAACGAACGAATTATTCTTTGTAACAGTTAAACGAAAGTACTATGAAACTACGATAAAATTTGCAATTAAAACACAAAATACAAAAACATAAGAGGTTAGTAATTACAATATCATAGAAGAAATATAGCGGCGTTGGAATCCTTTTGTTACACGAAAGTAATTTTGCAAGGCGCTTGGAATTGCGATCCTTTTCGTACGTCAAGCCGATGCCGATTCCGAGTGAGTTACACAATAAGCTTGCTGTTTCAAGGATCAAGTTCAAGATCAAGGCTATTCGAGAACCTTAGGAATGACAATAAAATCATGTCTGAAGATTGATTGATTGACAAGAATTCGCAATTTCACGTCTTACCAAGGGATCTATTTTAACAGACTTCAAAAAAAGGAGGAGGTTATTCTCAATTCGTCGCATTTTTTTTTATCTCACTTGGTTACTGAATTCTCATCCATGACATTGATTTGCCAAAAGCCTTATTTTTAGGGTTCCGACCTCAAAAGGAAAAAACGGAACCATTATAGGATCACTTTGTTGTCCGTCTTTCTGTCTGTCTGACTGTCTGTCAAGACCCTTTTTCTCTGGAGCGCGTTAAGGTAGAATGCTCAAATCAATATCAAAATAATACTCAAGCATGCAGTCCCTTGAAGCTAGAAGCAGAAGAAAAAAATCAAACTTCTAAGTCAACGCAATCAAAAGATACAGTCGTTAAAAAGGTTGTTTCCATACAAATTGCCGTACCCTGAAAACTTAAATAAAGCGTACTTATAGTTGTCTCAGAAACTTGAAATTTAGTATGAAGGTAGCTCTTATAGCAGAACCACTCAGAAAATTTACAAAAATCTTAAATTTTTGTCTGTCTGTAGATTTCACAGACCAATATAAGATGACCCTATACTGCGTACATTTTGCTTAGGAGAACAACTTAAAACACTGCGGAAAGGCGTTAAAAACTTTGTACGGAACCCTCGTGCGCGAGTCCGACCCGCACTTGTCCAGTTTTTTTAATGTCGTACGCGGCTACTAACATGCAGCTAATTGGCGTTTCTGTCATAGACAAGCATGTCAACATAGTAGATTGAGGTTAGCTGTCACTGCCAGTGGTCAAGAAGTCACTCTGTGATCTCGGTTACGAATGGGTGGGGCATTTGTATGTATTTGTTACCATAGGCATGAGAATTTTAGTCACCGGTGAGATTAAATAATACGAACTTCTTAGAAATCAGTGCATTTAGTCACCGGGTGAGATTCATAAATCAAACCTTATTTACAAGTTTACGGGAACGTTGTGCATACTAAATTAACTGGCGAAAACTTTGTAAGCTAATGAGCTTTGAAAGTTTTGGACCGTGCTTCAACATATACCTAATTATATCTTTTAACATGAAAATGCTGTGAGATTCAAATAAACGGATCACTGACGACAGACGAGGTGACCAGTTAACCTGACATGTTTCGGACTAATCCGTAGTCCTTCCTCTGGGAGCACACGCATCGGCGGTAGCGAAACGCAAACTGCGCGCCGCCCAAAATCGAGGGTAGTTGTAGCCGCGGTTCTATACAAACTTCGGAGATAAGAGGGGAGGGGGGGGGGGGTATTTTCTTAAAAAAAATCATCAAAAGTTGAAAACTATGTGGCATAAAAAAAAGTTTTTTTTAATGAGCAGACAACGCTCTTTCATTATGATACCTACCCCACCCCACGTAACCTAGTAACGAGCACTAATTTAAAATTTTAAGCCTCTTTTTCAGCCCCTGTTCAAAAAAACATTATTTTTTTTTAGCCTGCTGAAGTGTCCCACTCTAGGGCAAATTATTAGTAAGTATCAGTATTTTTAGTTCTTTTTTATTTGCAAAATTTAATTATTTATTTAAATTTATAGTTTCTCAGATAATCAGCTGTGACAGACTAACAGACGGACTAAGTCGCACCAAAAGGATTCCTTTTTACGATTTCAGTACGAAATCCTAAAGCACTTCTTCCTCCCACGACCTACTTTATGGGGAAGGGAAGGAGGGAGGGGGGGGGGGAAACACCCTACTTTTTGCCATAAATAGGTACAACATCATTAATTGTTGTTCAGAATACACAAAATGCTTACCTTGTAAACGTTGTAGTATGATATAATGGCATCGCAACACGTGTACAGATCATTCAGGATTTCCACCACCTACGGAAAAACAGACAATATAATGTCATTGTTAGGTACATACAAAGCATGTTTCAATACCATTTTGTGCAAAATTTGAGTACGTCTCGAAGAGTAATAACCATCATTATATTTATGGGTACATCACACGTTTTAACATGCCTACACTCACCGCAAGACACACGAAAGCTGATAGCTCCAACACGTGCAAACTCAAGCGCTTGTTATTCGCTTCCGGATTTTATCATTAAACAAAATCACATTATCATTAAATTTAAATTTAAAGATTAAGTCCCGAGTAGGTATCATAATAACGTGTGAAAATCGCGAAAGTTTAAATCAGTACATAAACAAAATCGTATTTTTTATCGTTCTTTTTGCAGGGAAAAAATATTTTGAATTCATCTTAATAAGCTAGCGGCTTGAGCAAATTTTCGAAAAATATTCGTTTTCTTGAAAAAAATTCGAAACAGTAAAACTCGTCCGTTACTGAGTGACTGACAGACAACGTTGCCTTTTATGAGGTCGACAAGCACTACGGACGGATTTGTTGGAATTCCAACGGGATAGAGAATAAACGGGATTTATATTGTTATGTGCGTCATCATCATCTTACTTAAAAGTGCTACTCCGATGCAGTTGTCTCCAGTCCGTTCTTTCCAATGCGAGTTCTTTCAGCTCCCGATACGACACAACGCACGCTTGGAATTAAAGTGACTCAATTCTAAATACATGATAAATCTAAATTAAACTTTGTAGGTTTAGATTTTAAATTCAATTTTGAAATATGTCATATTAAGAATTGAGTCACTTTAGTTCTAAGCGTGCGACAACGTCTATCTTCTTTTTTATTGGATCTAAATACTCTATCCTCGGCCTTCCCCTTCCTCTCCTTCCTTCTATCTTTCCTTCAATAATTTTCTGTATCAGATAATTTTCAGTGTATGTGCGTACGAAGTCTAAAAGCTAGTTACATGTTATGTTTAATTATCGAACCTGGATCACAACATGTTACGAGAATCGACCGTGTAATGGGACCTGCCCCTAAACCATGAAATTCGAAAATCGAAGTTCGTATCGTGTCGTCCCGCTCACTCTCGTGTTAAATAATATTAGTTTGAGAGGGACAACACGACACGAAGTTCGAATTTTGCACTTCGTAGTCGGGGGGCTGTAGAGAAGAACAGCTAGACAGCCGGTCGGACATACGAAAGAATATTTCAAGTAAGTAATAGATTAAACTTAAATTAATTTAATCCATTACTTGTAACATGGACCTCCGCAAAGTTGCGCCTGAATCAAGGAGGATAGTATACGGAGTGTCAAAGACCATACTTCGAATCGTTCCCCGCAGTTATCTTAAAATTCAGGCAATTTCTAGTTGGCGCCAAGGTCGTAGCCAGCGGGTCAAATAATAACAAAACAGTGGTTAAAATGTGTCACTCAAGCAAGGTAGATGGCGCTGAATTTAAATGAGAACGATTCAAATTATGGGCTTTGTCAATCCGTTAACTTTCCATGATCCTTGGCCTGAATTTACTGATGATTGCCTGCCTGATTGCCTGCCTGACATGATTACCTGAACCTACAATATTTTGAAAGAATATTTGCCCAAGCTGAAACGGAGACGCTTCGCTCTCGCTCAATCATAAGCGATTTATTAGTGTGACGTTTTAATAAAAAAGTTTATGCCGCATCACATCAACCAATTCGAAAGCTTTTAGCTGCTTTTATAAGGGCGAGGTTGGAGCGAGAGATTTTGTCTGGATGAAATAAAACTGAGTTACGAAAATATCGTTTACTTACCTCGTTTACAAAAGCACATGCTCGGTCAGTACGTCTTTATGTGGGTCAACATAATCATAGAAAGTTAGTTTTTTCAGCACGAATCCGCAAGTGTACAGAAAAGTTCTATTGCATTTCCACACACGTGCGGAAAAGTATTTCCTTAAGTTGCTAATTGTCAAAAAGTCGTGTCCAAACCAGGGACCGGAAAACCCTATCATTCGGCTAAGCCGTTCGAAACGGTAGCCCGATGAAGGGGCTACCGCATCGATACGGTAGCCCCTTCAACGGGCTACCCTAATACCCGTATAACCCGTACATATTCGGGTAGCCCTAATTGTAACAAGAGGTAACCCACTTACCCGTATTTATTAGGTTAGGGTTAATCATATGCTAAGCTAGGATTTGAAAATGGGTATCATTTTCGTAATCAGCATCCACGGAAAACTAGAAGATGACACCCATATCAATTTTCAACAAAAAAATGTGTCCGCCATCTTAGATTTGAAAATGGATGCCATTTTTAGAATCCGCACCCATGAAAACATAGAAAATGACACCCATATCGATTTTGCACAAAAAAATGTGTCCGCCATCTTTGATTTGAAAACGGATGTCATTTTCGTAATCAGCATCCCCGGAAAACTAGAAAATGACACCCATATCTATTTTCAACAAAAAATGTGTCCGCCATCTTGGATTTGAAAACGGATGTCATTTTCGTAATCAGCATCCCCGGAAAACTAGAAAAGACACCCATGTCTATTTTCAACAAAAAAATGTGTCCGCCATCTTGGATTTGAAAATGGATGTCATTTTCGTAATCAGCATCCCCGGAAAACTAGAAAATGACACCCATATCTATTTTAAACAAAAAAATGTGTCCGCCATCTTGGATTTGAAAACGGATGTCATTTTCGTAATCAGCATCCCCGGAAAACTAGAAAATGACACCCATATCTATTTTCAACAAAAAAATGTGTCCGCCATCTTGGATTTGAAAACGGATGTCATTTTCGTAATCAGCATCCCCGGAAAACTAGAAAATGACACCCATATCTATTTTCAACAAAAAAATGTGTCCGCCATCTTGGATTTGAAAATGGATGTCATTTTCATAATCAGCATCCCTGAAAACATAGAAAATTACACCCATATCGATTTTCAACAAAAAAATGTGTCCGCCATCTTGGATTTGAAAATGGATGTCATTTTCAAAATCAGCACCCCTCTAAACATAGAAAATGACACCCATGTTGACTTTTAGAAAAAATTATGTCCGCCGTCTTGGAATTGAAAATGGATGTTATTTTTCTAGTTAGCTAATAACAAATACCTAGTTCGCGCCGAAACTAACAATCCGACCACAACATTATTAAAAATTAGTTTTAAAAGGTTTGCAGTTGACTTGAGGTCTTATTTTGTTTCAATAGTCGGCGACAAAGTCTTTGACAAATGCCGCCTCCTCCGTGTTAGGGTTTTTAAATAGGCGAAACAATATAAGCCTTATGCGCTGGAAATAAGATTCAAAATAACCTGCACGCACAATCAGCGCTTCAAGCGGCTACCCAATCCTGAAGTTTCGATACGCTATGCGGTAGCCCGGGTTAACCCATTGCAAGTGGTTAATGTATTAACCGGTAAGCCGTTTAAAGGGCTACCGTAATATACGGGTTTTTAATACCCAGCGTTATAAGAAACCCGTTCAAACCCCTTGGGCTACCGGGTATTAAGGTAACCGGTTCCGGTCCCTGGTCCAAACTAGTGTTGAATAAAGACACAATGAGAACGGGATACCTTATAGGTTTGATGAGTTCCCGATACCTACACCAGACAGATAGATATTAAAACTATTAGTGTTGAATAGAACGTAGAAGTAATATGAACTAAAGAAATGTATAATAAAACATTTGACGTAACCATAAAGCAGACACACGGGAGGCGCCTTTGGCTTATCTATGCACTACAATTTTTCTGCCACTTTTTGAGGGGGACGAGGAATACATACGTACAGCACACGTCTACGCTGCTGTCAAAATTTGTTACGTTCCTACAAATGCACACTAAAACAAAACTGTCACACAAACGCCAAAAACACGCACACAATCAACAGACCCTGATCATTTTGATCAGTCTTAATGTTAGAGATTTGGCAGAGGGGAAACCGCGCGTTAACATCTCCATTCCTCTCCTGCTCTAAGGACGTAACAAAGTGAATATTTAACTAGTGGCTTAATAAAAACGATTGCCTCACGTGTGAGGTAATCGACAGACGTAACGACGTAATATTTCACGGCATCGACAAAACGCAATGGGGCAGATGATATTCAAATCTCGGAATAGCGCTCATCAATTCCATGTTACATGTTGGATCCCATTTGCGCGTGGCAGAACACTTTAATAGCATTTTGTGGCCTTTATAGAATTCCGGAGGTCCGGAAAGCTGTTATTACACCAGGGGATCTATTTTTGAATCTTACGTGATGAAATAAATTCAGTGATTTCCAAAAAGTTCGTATTTTTGAATCTCACCGGTGACTAAAATTCTCATGCCTATGATATCAAATACGAATGCCCCCACCCACTCGTAAACGAGATCACTTGAGTGACTTCTTGACCACTGTGGCAGTGACAGCTAACCTCAATCAACTATATTGACTCTCTTGTACGCAAATTAGCCCAGCATGTTAGTAGATGCGTATGACATTCAAAATTACGGCTTTTGGCAAAATAGTGATATGAATGTCACTGATGAGAATTTAGAATTAAGTGAGATTAAAAAATCGATCCCCTGAGCCGTGTTTTATAAAGCTACAATTCAAGCGGGAGTCTCTTTCTAACAAAATGTGATAGGTAGAATGAGACTTCCGCTTGTAAATTAAAAAACAATGAAAATTCCCTGCAAAAAGAACGTAAAAAAATTATTTACGATAGAATGCGGAAGGGGGTTGCGGGTTTTGCGGGTGGTAGGACCTTGTGCGAGGTCCGTCCGGATCGCTACCATCATCTACTCGTTAATCCTGCCGCTAAGCAGCAGTGCTTGCACTGTTGTGTTCCGGTGTGGAGAGTAAGACAGCCGGTGTAATTACGGGCACAAGAGGCATTTCATCTTAGCCCTCTAGGTTGGCAACCCATCTGCAAACCCTCCGGAGTTGCGGGTGTCTATGGGCAGTGGTGATCAATTACCATCAGGTGACCCACTTGCTCGCTTGCCTTCCTCGTTGTATAAAAAAAAAGGAATAACAATCACTTGAGTTGACTTCAGGGAGTCTCTTCCTGCCAAAAGGTGATAGAATGAGACTTCCGCTTGTTAATTGTAAGTATAAGTTATAAAACACGGCCCTGTTGCTATGTTTGTTAAAGTTACATCACCAGCTTATTTACTGCTGCTGCTTTCCCACTGCTGGGCACACACTCTCACTTCTCAGTGTAAGAGGGCTTGGGGTATAGTTCCCAAGCGGGCACAGTGCTGATTGGAAACTTCATATACAACATTTAATTGCTTTACAGAGAAAGCTCATGATACATTACGTTGTTATTATATTATTACATTTACTAGCGGTATTTATAAAGCCTTCCTCAAAGAAGTTAACACAGCACACAGTTTTTAAACAGTGTCTTAGGTTTAATTAAAAACATTCTGCTAATTTGGCCGTTAATTTTCTTATTTTGAAATTAACTGAAAGGTAGACTCGCAATAAATATGAGTTGTTTTCATAATTTTACGCCTTCGTGCATTTATAGACAGGGAAAGTTTCGTCTTCAATAATTATTAAGTAAGAGATCTGTTTTAACTTTTCTTCGGCAGTCCGTAAAAAAATGGTTTCGACCGAATATCGATAATTATACCTAGGTTATATTTGTACCCACGTAATTGCTCAAAAAGGCATTAAATTAAATTAAAAGGTAATGATCCAGTTGGACATTGTGCTTATTACTAAAGGATGAATGCAAATTTTAATTATGATTTTTTTTTTTGTAGAAGAAACTTTGATATACCTAATAATAAAATAAAATTTAAATTCATTCTTGTTTCATTTTATTTCTTCAAACCATGAACGCGTGTTTTGAAGTTCGAAGGCATTGATTTACTAACAGCATGTACTTTGAGCCTAGTACAAAATTCACGAACTAGAGTGCAACAAAGGAACAAACATACATACATAGGCTGATAACCACATTACCCTCCTTTGCGTAGCGCAGTCGGGTAAAAATGTGTCCCAGTACAACACGGCAATATTCGATAACGGCCATACGTCATAGCGCTGTCATTCGACCAAACTACTTCAGACTGACTGACGCTCGATTAGGGGTCTTTTGATTCGGACATTTTCAAGCGCTAACCCAAAGTCCATGGTGTTGGGTCAATGTTCGAACGTAATAATAATTTACAGTACAATCATAAACATATAAATTTATGACTTCGACTCTACCTTCACTCGTAGACTATCAAATGCTACATCATCATCATCAGCCTATTTACGTCCCACTGCTAGGCACAGGCCTCCTCCCAGAATGAGAGGGCTTGGGCTATATAGTTCCCATGCGGGCCATTGAATTGCTTCGCAGGGGTGTGCAGGTTTCCTCACGATGTTTTTCCTTCATCGAAAAGCTCATGATAAATTACAAATGCAATTTCGCACATAAATTCCGAAAAACTCAGAGGTGCGAGCCGGGGTTTGAACCCACGACCCTCTGCTTGAGAGACCATAGGTCAAACCACTAGGCTATCTCGGCTTCTTACTACCTAATTACCTAGTTACTGTTCCATATAACTAAATAACACTGATACTATCAAATGTTAGTTACCAATATGACAGTAAAATAGTAGAAAACAGGTAAAAAAAAACTTTCAAAATTTATGGCACTTGACGTGAAATTGTTAAAACGTTTTCGCGTCCAAAACACACGACTGTACTGTACTGTACTGTATTGGACTGTAACACGAGAGTGTGATCTGTGCCCTTGGTGTGATCAAAAAGCACAAAATACGTCTCGATAGCGTTTGCGTGCCAAATAGTATGAGAATTTTTAAACGCGAACGCGATGGAGACGTATGGCCTGGTCGGTGATTACACTAGGCGCTCTGAGCGCGAAAACGCGGTCGAGACGTCTTTTGGATTACACTAAGGGCACTGATCCCTTACCTGCATTGGAGTATTCGTGGCGGCCAGCTTAGTGAAGCCGACAATATCGCTGAAGTATATTGTGACGCACTCAAAGTTTTCAGCTTGCACCCGCTCGCCCCGCTTCAGCGCTTCCGCCACCGTCCTGCTCGAAAGAAAAAAAAACATCATACAACACAGAGGCCCGAGTACGAATATTCGACACCTACGTAACGTAATCGAGTAGTAAACGTTATCGAGAAATTTGTATGACGTTGAGCGCCTAGTGTTATCGCCGACCAGGCCAAGAAATACTTCTCGACCGCGTTCGCGTTTAACAATTCTCATACTGTGCCCTTAGTGTAATCAAAAAGCACAAAATACGTCTCGATTGCGTTTGCGTTAAAGTGTCAAATAGTATGAGAATTGTTAAACGCGAACACGATCGAGACGTATTTCTTGGCCTGGTCGGCGATTACACTAGGCGCTCTGTTTGACACTTTAACGCAAACGCGATCGAGACGTATTATGTGCTTTTTAATTACACTAAAGGCACAGAACATTCATTACGGGGTTTTTCGATACGACAACGTAACGTTACGCAGGATTCGAAAACGTCGTGTTCGGCCCACAGATATTAACGTATTGCAACAAAGTAGCAATAAGTAGGTAGATATTATTATGCAAAGCTGCAAAGTTATTTGTTCGGCGTGGGTTTGTATTGGAACCCGAGCAAGCAAAGGGTTCTAGGATTCTAGCATCTCCATACCTTTCCTGCTCTAAGCCGAGTGGTGACGAAAGCGCTAAAGACTACAATAATTACAGAAGTGAAACGAGGATGCGTGACTGATGCAGTTTGGGCAAACGAATGGAGTGAACTTCGCATTGTTTGACAACTGTTGACTGCACTCCTTATAATATTCCAGCTACCTAGGAATGCATAATGTACCTACTTATAATAAGCTACTTTTTCTCTATTTAGTTAATTGTTCTTGCGGTCGGTTTTTTCGTTTTTAAATAATTCTTTTGTTTGTAATATTTCTAACAAACCGTGAATATCGATTATAATAATAACTTAATAACGTACCTGCGAAAAAAACCAAAGCTTTATTTAGGCATGACATTGAGAAACTTTAATTGTGGTTAAAGAAATATGTCATACTTATGTGGCTAATGCAGAGCTTAATTTCCTGTTGTTGTTGCACCAGCGACAACTATTTGACCTTGACTGACCTTTAACTGGAACTTTCCTCAAGTCGTTACAGGTCCTTTGAGAAACATACAACTTTAATAGGTAATCTAAGTGACGTATTGACTGCAATCTTCACCGAGAACTGTAAGCCATTAGCTTAGAAGAGAAGAACAGCGTTTGTAGAACTAACATCAAAAGCAATTTATATAATAACATCAGGTTTATTTTTATTTTATTGACGACCGAATAGCCCAGTGATTAGAGACCCTGACTATGAAGCTTGAGGTCCGGAGTTCGATCCATATTTGTATGATGAATACGAATGTTTGCTCTCGGGTCTTGGATGTTTAATATGTGTATAAGTATGTATATTTATCTAAGTAAGTATGTTTATCCGTTGTCTAGTACCTATAGTACATGCTTTACCTAGTTTGGGGCTAGGTACATTTTTTATGTATTATTATTAAAAGAAACAAGTGAACGAAGAAAATTACAACAGGTAAATAAAATCTTAAACTAAATAAGAACTATGATTAAAATATGTGAGAAAACAGTAAATAATAATTAAAATTAAAATTAATTTAAAAACCAGGCAAGAGCATGTCGGGCCATGCCTAGTGTAGGGTTCCGTAACCGTTACTACAAAGAAATGCAGTACCGGTGAAGAGGGCGTATCTTCATGCCACTTACCTCTGTTTGTTGAGAAGCGCAGTTTTTTCGGCAATAACTCAAAAACGGTAAATCCGATCATGTCGACAATAATTTTCCGTGAAAGTATTTATTAAGCGTTACCTTTGTAAATTTTTTCTTATTTTTTGAACCTACGGTTTAGAAGATAAGGGGGGGGGGACACAATTTATGCAACTCTCGAAGCGATTATTTCCGAAAGTATTCGCTTAATCAAGAAAAATGCTTAGGAACCTCCAAAAAGTTTTTAAAAGAGCTGTCGAAATAGGTCAATATTTGCCACACGTTGATATGTTTGCTGAATTTTAATTTCTACTTTGTAATTGTGTGTAATTTAATGAGGAAATACGTCGATTAACAGCAAAATGTACGCAGTGTGGGGTCAACTTATATTGGTCTGCGAAATCAACACACACACATAAAAAAAAAATTAATATTTTGAGACTTTTGTGAGTGGTTGTGCTATAAGAGCTACCTTCTTACCAAATATCGAGTTTCCAGGACTACTGAAATACCCTTTAGGTTTTTGGATTTCGGCAATTTGTATGGAAATAGCCTTTTTAATGACTGTATCTTTTGATTGTGTTGACTTAGAAGGTTGATTTTTTCACAGCTTCAAGGGACCGCAGGCCTGAGTATTTGATATTAATTTCAGCATGCTACCTCCACGCCTTCCAGAGAAAAATGGTCTTGACAGACAGACAAACAGACAGACAGACAGACAGGCAGGCAGGCAGACAGACGGACAACAAAGTGATCCTATAAGGGTTCCGTTTTTTCCTTTTGAGGTACGGAACCCTAAAAAAAATCTCGATAAAGTTCTGTGTTCTAAAGCTTCACAGTTCTAAATGGGAAGGGGTTTAATTTTCAAGAAATTCAAAACACGTTCACGGTCCGCGGTCATGAAACTTAAAACAAGCCGGCTGGAGCGTGACTTGGGTTTTTGTGTAAATTGATTCTGCAAAGTTTGCTTTTGGCGGTAAATTTCCCAAGGGATTAAAGTGATGAATTGCGAGACCACTTGATGTACCTTGATAGTTAAGTGTGGTCTCATAATCCTATAATAATCCACTAAATGGTTTAAAAGGCTATTGTGCAAACTATCGCGAAGTTGAAAGGGCTTATGCTCTACGAAACGGAAGCCTGCAGTGTTTTATTCTTGTGAGGAAAATTCGTCCACGTACCTTTTATTAACCGACTTCAAAAGAGGAGGTTCTCAATTCGTCGAAATCTTTTTTTATTTACAGTACAATTTGTTGTCAATGTAGATTTTTAGTGTTATCTAAATAAACTAAAAACAATTACTTTGCTCATCCGCGACAAGAGCAAAGCACGCGCGGGTCGCGCGTTGCGTATTGTTTTTAGTTCATAAATATGAACCTCCGCAAAGTAACGCCTGATACAATAAATTATTGTCTAAATAAATCTACTTAGCTGTTGGTCCTCTGAAAATAAATAATAATAAAAAAAGCTGTAAGTTGCAGCCATTGCTAGTTACCTAGGCAGCATCCTGTGCAGCAAGTCGTCGGTCCTGCGCTTCTCCTGGAGTAGCTGCTCGGTCCTGGCCGCCACCAGGGCTTCCAGGTTGCAGGCGTACTTCTCCATCATGGCCAGCATGTTGTCGAATATGTTCGACTTCCTGTTAAAACAATAGTACATTTGAGGGTCATGGAGCGCAGCCTGCTAGGCGTAAGTGGACCGGCATGCCTATTCTCCAACTGGCTCGCAATCAGCATCGTGTTCATTTTGTATGGGCTGACAAATGGTATCGGAAACAGCTAGCTGTCACAGTCCTACAAAAACTTACATTTCAGTCCGATGACGAGTGTCAAAAGAGTTATACTTAGTTCAAGTGAGAGAAGATTTCCCCTGTCAAAATGCTTATGACACTGTCATAAGATTGATTTTTGCCTGGTGCATGGGAAAGGTTTTTCTACTATATCTAAACCTCAGATTAATGAAGTCAATAGATGGAAGGTAAACTTATAGCCGTATAGTTATAGCCTACGCTCATGTAACTAATGTCCTTTGTTAAAAAGAGACAACTGTATGCTCCGATTTCAAGAGTCGTACGAGCGCCTTTGATGGCAACTATAACCCAATCTCATTCCGTGACACTTTATTTGAATGACTACTTAGAGACGACCGATGCTTCTATTTTTTATCGGGTAAATTGGCTACAGAATTGACCAATGGGCATCTGGCTACAGGCTGTATTGTACACAAATAAAATCTGTGATGTCTGTGGTCTATACGCAATAGGGCCTCGGGTCTGGAGCACACTGTCCTGCGCGAAGTGTATTCACTGAAGCGGGACAACGCTATACAGTAACGCGTGTGTCAAAGAAAGAGGGCTAGTCAAAATGCGCTCAAAACGCATAGCGTAAGTGCCAAAGCGATTAAAATTGCTCTGAGTAGGAAATTAAAGTACTCATTGGTTTGATGTTTGTCTAAAGAACAAAATAATCAGTTTTCTCTTCATTCGATCGCATTTACAATTCCTTTTCACTCCGTTTCAGCGGCAAAGGAGCTGAGGCAGACTTAACTTAATTTCTATCGAGGATTTTGTTTACAGTCATGTTTTCATCTTTGGGGTACTTAAAATATTATCATAGTCTTTAATTATGGGTTGAAATATTAAACCTCTACATCAAGTTTTGAACAAGATATTTAGAATATAAAACGAGCATGGACAGCCCTGGTAGCACCTTAATTACATTACATCGTGTATTTGCTTCGGTTCTTAAATGGAATTCGAATTCCTAACTAGATTGTGTTTGTTCAAATAGGTAATCCATTCCTTTATTCTTCCTTCAACCTCATTTTATTCCCTGAAAGGTTTCCTAGAAATAAAGCCTCGAATCGATTTAGCAATCTAAGTCTCGGCACGTAACAAGTAAATTCAAATAATGAGTCGGCACTTAATAAAGCTTAAGGTTGCTTAAGGGTCAGTCGCCTTAGATTTGTGTGCGAGGGGTGTGTTGAACTTGGCCAGTTTACCCTAAGATGCGTATTATCCACCGAGGCTGTACGAGGCAACTACAAGCGGTGCGCGAGGAAGAAATCCAACATTATGATAGCTGCACTGCACGCTGAGTGCGACTACAACATTAATTAAGATAGCTGCGCTGCACGCTGAGTGAGTTTATATTAATTAAGATAGCTGCGCTGCACGTAGAGTGAGAACATAATTAATTATGAAAGCTGCGCTGCTCGCTGAGTGACACTTCATTAATTAAGATAGCTGCGCTGCACGTAGAGTGAGACCATAATTAATTATGATAGCTGCGCTGCTCGCTGAGTGAGACTTCATTAATTAAGATAGCTGCGCTGTTCGCTGAGTGAAACTACATTAATTAAGATAGGTGCGCTGTTCGCTGAGTGAAACTACATTAATTAAGATAGTTACGCTGTTCGCTGAGTGAAACTACATTAATTAAGATAGGTGCGCTGTTCGCTGAGTGAGACTATGTTAATAATATTAAGGTACTGAAATTATCGAGTATAACCATACTGGTGAAGTTTTCGTCGATCTCCGCTTACCTACCTCGCAGAGCTCTGGTGGATGCGCAGCCTAGTGCCCTGGGGTTGGTACGATGCTACAATTTACCCCCGTGAAGAAAACCTATCTTGAATTTAAAACACGAGTTGGATAGGGTGTCTTTACACCCTATCCAACTCGTGTTTTAATCGTTCCAATTACTTAAATTAAACAACTGTCCAAAGAAATCATTTAAGCGGCAGTTTTGTGTCATACTACAGAGGTTCTCATTTTTTTCGAATGGTGTTTTCACAGGCGTGTTATTTTGTAATACATTGCGTGTTTTGCCAACTATATCCTAAGCGCTATGTGTCTCAAGCGTTCAATGAAGAGTGAATTTGCTCGCCGCGCCGCCTGTTAAGTGTAGACTACACTTAACAGGCGGACCGTAAGACGGCTTAAGAAACGACATCTAGTCTCATTAGAATTGCCGTAATTGAAATTAATATTAACTATGCACGCGTCATTTTCTCGTCTGTCCCTTTCTTTCTGATTAAATTAGTGTTAGTGAGGGACGTATTAAGTGACAAGCGACAAAAATTTAATAGTGTAATGCCATTATTCATAAACGTCACTCAAGCCTCCATTAGTTAAAATAGGTTTTGTCTTCTTCTTAATAACGGAAATGTCAATGTGATAAAAAGGACAAACGAACTCTAATGGAATTTTAGTTAAAATAGGTTTATGAATAATAGGGTAAGAATTCAGGCAAGAGTTCGAGGAAAAAAATTAAGGTTCTCTAACTTTAATTTTAACAAATGATTGAGTTAATTACTGTTGCATGTTTTTACGGAACTACAATACCATATAAGTTGGATTAAAAACGTAATTAAGATAAACAACGTCGTGGTAATGTAACAGCTTCTCTTGAATACGAAAGTTACGTTCAGAGCACGTTCTCGTTGGCAATTTGTGTAGGTTCCATACGGGGAGTTCAAAAGTTAATGCCCGCGATTTTTCGAGAAAAGTACCTTCGTATCTTCAACTTTGTTAAAATCTGAATATTTCATGTTCATATTTATTAGACGAAGCAGAAGATCAGAGAACCAGAAAATATAATAATGCTCGCTACTTTGTTTATGAAGAGGTTTCTGTACCATTAATTTTGTATGACACTTAGACCGTCACATAATTAGCGAAATCTATATTAGTTTTTTCTTTCAGTTCATAAGAGATGGCTCTACTTTGTCAAGCAGAGATCTAAGTGACATACGAAATTAATGGTAGAGACCTCTCTATTGTCAAACTAGTACATAACTTACAGCAGGCTGCAGAGGGTCGAGCACGAAGTTTTCGAATCCTGCGTAACGTAACGTTAACGTAACCTCATACTAAATATTAGTTCCAAATACGCACACGGGCGGGCGCTGTTTCAAACGTCATAAAAAAATTCTCTATAACGTTAATACTCGATTACGTTACGGAGGATTTGAAAACTTCGTGCTCGACCCTCTGGTTGTCAGTCTCATCCGATTGGCTGGTGCTTACTCACATGCCAGCGTGCATGTCCTGCAGACGAAGTCGACGGCCCGGCCGCTCGCTCCAGCAAGCGTTGAGCACGGCCAGCACCGACGGCCGAGCCGCCAGCCCGCTCATGGGGGGCCGGAAAAGAACGCCTCCGATTGGCTGGCGCGCTGGTGTTTACTCACATGCCAGCGTGCATGTCCTTCAGACGCAGTCGCACCAGCCGCAGATCCGGCCGTCTGTCCGGCCGCTCGCTCCAGCAAGCGTTCAGCACGGCCAGCACCGACGGCCGAGCCGCCAGCCCGCTCATGGGGGGCCGGAAAAGAACGCCTCCGATTGGCTGGCGCGCTGGTGTTTACTCACATGCCAGCGTGCATGTCCTTCAGACGCAGTCGCACCAGCCGCAGATCCGGCCGTCTGTCCGGCCGCTCGCTCCAGCAAGCGTTCAGCACGGCCAGCACCGACGGCCGAGCCGCCAGCCCGCTCATGGGGGGCCGGAAAAGAACGCCTCCGATTGGCTGGCGCACACGACCGATTATTTCTGTCAAGAAAAAGAGAGTTGAAGCTCGGTACTATACACCACCGGTCCGTCCGGATCTTAATCCTGCCGCTAAGCAGCAGTGCCTGCGCTGTTGTGTTTCGGTGTGGAGAGTAGGACAGCTGGTGTCATTAAGGGCACAAGAGGCATTTCAACTTAGCTCTCCCGAGATTGCGGGTGCCTGTAGACAGTGGTGATCATTTACCATCAGGTGACCCACTTGCTCTTTTGCCTTCCCTGTCGTATAAAAAAAAGTATGATACATTTTGAATCTACGAGTAGCGTCACGTCACGTCGCGGTAAAACGGTGTGTTGCGTTGCATTGATGAGAGGAAAGTAATTGGTGTCATTGGATAATAGCAAACGTATCTCGTCTCGCAAAATATTATTGGTGGTAGGAACATGCGCAAGGTCCGGCTGGATCACTAGGTATCACCATCTTAGTTGGATTTCTCAAAATGTAATGGTGGAATGTCTGTTTAACTACGAATTATTTATAAATCAATTGTATTAATATTGTGTGACATTCCTGAAATTTATTATTATCATAATTATTATTTTTGGTTAATTTTTGTACTTTGACATACCTATTGAGGGAATTAATCCCAACTTAAATTATATAGTTCCTTATTCTGTTGGGACATTACATACATATTATTAATTTATTTTCTTAAAGTTTATTATAATTTGCATGCTGATTGCATCGGCTGAATACTGATACAAATGCCAAATTAACATCTTTATAAGTACGTGTTCTTCGCAAATAAATGATTCTTTCTTTCTTTCTTTACTCCCTAATCCTGCCTTAAACAGCAGTACTGGCGCTGTTGTGTTCCGGTGTGGAGAGTATAATGACAGCCGAGAAAATCAGGGGCACAAGAGGCATCCCGCTTAGTCCTCTAGCCAACGCGTTTGCAATCTCTCTTGTGATGCGGATGTCTATGGGCAGTGGGAATCACTACTACCAGGTGACCGACTAGCTCGTTTGCCTGAATTTTTAACCCCCGACGAAAAAGAGGGGTGTTATAAGTTTGACCTGTGTATCTGTCTGTGGCATCAAAGCTCCCAATGCGGTTTTTTAAATAGAAAGCAAGTTTAATCGGGGTGGTTCTTAGCTAAGTTTCGTTAAAATCGGTTCCCCGTATTTGAAATACTGAACTTTGAAATGACAATGTCGGGGGTTTTTCAACTTTCCAAGTTGGTTAGGTTAGGTTTTTCTATAAAAAAAAACACCCAGGTTATTTCACTTACCAGCATTAGTCAGGTTAGTGTCGCCCCAAGGGCCGTTCCTGCCTAATATCTCGTAGAGTATTATCCCGAAGGAGTAGACATCCCCCTTTTGGGACCCCCTGGAGGGGGCGTTGGGGTCCCGAAGGAGTTCTGGCGCCCGCCAGAGCATGCGACGCTCCAAACGCAAAGCGTCTTCCGCATCGGTACACCCATCTGTTGCAAAGGAAACACTACTTGTAAAAGGTACCCAAGTTCGATTTCCTGATTGCACAAGAACACTTTGCGGGTGGTAGGACCTTGTACAAGGTCCGACCGGATCGCTACTAGAGATGCAACGGATAGTGGTTTGGCCGGATACCTGATACCGGATATCATCCAGTCGCGACCGCCGGTTATCCGGTATCCGGCCGCCGAATATCCAGTCAAATCTTTTTTACCTAGGTAATACGCGATGGAGTAAATTCGACGGCGCGCGGGCGCGATTGGCGGAGCAGGTTGCAACGCATTTCTGCTTGTAGGCATGTTGTAGCCGTTGTAGACAATTTTTGATTACTTTGTGGTTTGATATTTACGTTACTCAAATTTTCTCCTTATAATTAGGTACCAAATTACTAACTGGTATCCGACCGGATACTACGCAACTATCCGGTAGTCGGCCGGATAGTAAAATGTGGCTGGATAGGCCGGATACCGGATAGTGACCGGATATCCGTTGCATCTCTAATCGCTACCATCTTACTTGCTAACCCTACCGCTAAGCAGCAGTGCTTGCAGTGTTGTGTTCCGGTGTGGACAGAAAGACAGCCGGTGTAATTACAGACACAAGACGTATTTCATCTTAGCTTTCTAGGTTGGCAGCGCATCTGCAAACCCAACGGGATTGTGGGTGCCTATGGGCAGTGGTGATCACTTACCATCAGGTGACCCACTTCCTCGTTTGCCTTCCTTGTCGTATGAAAAAAGAAGAAGATCGATCTGAACTGAACGTGATTCTAAACGTCTGGTGTAATCAACGTCCAAAAAAACGTTTCGATCGCGTTTGCGTTACGGGTGTCAAATAGTATGAGAATTGTTTGTTGTCGATACGTGCCTCTAGTGGCGCTGCTAATTTGCCCATAGTAATTCAGACGTAAACGGGAACACGGTCGAGACTATACATCCCTTTGTAATTTAAATTTTCACAGATATTTGACCTGGAGACCCTATACATCTCCTGCTCAATTAAAACGTGCCAGTAAAGTAAAGTGTTCTGGTTTTGCTGTTTTAATAATTACTTTTTACACTTGTTTCTAAAATGCGGTATTTTTTTTTCTCTCTTAATCTTTTAATGACAGAGTGAGGTTTCTTTGTGTAGTTTGTCTGTGGTTGCGTATTGTAAGAGCTAATGTAACTTGTTTTTAGAAAAAATGACTTTGTGCCAAGTTTCTTGCGGCGCATTCTTCTTGGCAATCATGGTCTTTCCGAAAGCGCTGGTAGACTCAAAAAAAATGACGTGTAAAAGAGCATTCAACTGCCTATTTGCTGAATAAAATTTTGAATTTTGAATTTTGAATTTTAGACGTTTTTTGCCGTTGATTACAGTAGACGCTCTATGATTTCACACTTCAACGAAAACACGTTCGAGACGTTTGTTTTGACGTGAAATTTACACTAAGCTCAGTAAAGTTGTTAATTTGTTTGCTATCAGTGAGCAATCGTTCGAAAACCTTCGCTCGGGCCACTTCCGCTATAATTAAGGACCTTTTGATGTAAATTACAAAATTCATCCCTAATCTCGATATTCAAAGGTTTGAATAACATAAAATTAATCTGAGTTTGATTCAAGTTTATTGTCCATGGCAAAGATTTATAATTTCAATGATGTTTTTACCTAAAGTACTTGGTTATTTAATGGTATTCTCCACAACCGACGCTTTATTATAATTGTGTGTCTGTGTGTCTAAAGTATTGGAAGCAGTATAGCGCCTGATACTGGCTGTAATAATCTAGTACATGTGAATGTACAACATATTTGTGTAGTTGCTAGAGCAACGGAACACACAGTCTCTTGATGTAACTTGAGACGTACACACGTCTGTGCTTGTATGTATTTTACTCTTTATTATACCATTTACTGTTATCACGGTCTACTCATTCCACATAATCCCTATAGGGTTATGGGCCCAGGAACCCAGTAGTCCAGAAATAACGTGAAAGTTATTAAAGTGTAAATAAAAATGGTTTAAATGTTGCCAAAAAAAATCTTCGCGATATTGTCAGAATGTCGGACGAAAATAGCTGTTCGACTGGCGTAAACGTAAACAATATATAAGTACCTAATAGATAAGATAAGATAAGATAAGAGAGATTTATTTGTGAAACATGAGTAAATTTACGTAATGGTCATAGGTTTTACAATAATCTTTGTAATTGTCTTAATAATTTTCTAAGGCAACCTTGAAGACAAATAAAAGAGACCCGACATGAGTTATATTTTAGTACCTGACTTATTCATTATATACCAACCTATTCGGAGGGCAACTGTAGCCATTACTTAGAAATGGCGTACCTAGTTCGGAGCTCAAAGGACATCTAGTCTATGATAGTCTTATGAAAGAGATACTATTTACACTCGGGGACGAATTCTGTTTGGACACTGTTTTTATTTCTACTTTGTGTATTGTAAGAGCGCTAGTAGTTTGTTTGTAAAAAAATGCTTTGTGACTTTGTGTCAAGTTTCTTCCTGGGCATTCTTCTTGGCAATCATGGTCCCTCCGAAAGCGCTAGTAGACTAAAAAAAAAATACAATAAGTACCTATGTAAGAGAGCATTTAACTAGCCTAACTTACTGAATATTTTTTTGATTTTGATTTTGAACACTTGACAAGCAAACTGCGTATGCTTTTAAGACCAGGGGATCGATTTTTGAATCTCACTTGGTGACTAAATTCTCACCCATGACATTGATATCACTATTTGCCAAAAGCCTTATTTTTGAATGCCATACTCGTCTACTTACGTTTACGTTACGCCAATTTGCGTTTCTGTCGAAGACAAGCGAGTCAACATAGTGGATTGGAGGTTAACTGTCACTGTCAGTGGTCAAGAAGTCACACTCGGTGATCTCGTTTACGAGTGGGTCCTTTTGTATATGATATCATAGGCATGAGAATTTTAGTCACCGGTGAGATTCGAAAATCGACCCCCAGGCTCCTATTTCACCAATTTTTAAAATTGACAGTTTTCAATGACAGTTCGGTGCCATCTGCTGACTTGAAAAGCTTTTGTTTAGCGCGCTTCATGTTGTCAAAGAAATGTAGTTCGAATTGTCATATAAAACTGACAATTGTGAAGATGATGAAATAGGGCCATTTGTCATATAAAACTGACAATTGTGAAGATGATGAAATAGGGCCATTTGTCTTTGCACCAGTACTTACATTTCAAATTGTGCAACCCACAGTCCGCTATTTGCAGCACCCAGCGGCTGTCGACCAAACAGTTGCTGGATGTGAGATTCCCATGCGAGATTAGAGCCGAATCGTGGAGGTACGTCAGACCGCGAAGTAGATCAGCCACCTGTGCACAAAGATGAAAAGGTAGATAGCATAAATCATATAGAACAGAAAACTACTAGCAGGGTTGACAATACACTAGTAATAGATACGTCTGACGTTACAAGCATCTATCGGGCGGGATTTTACGTATTGCGAGAAGGAAGGCAACAAGTGGGGTCACCTCTACTGTATATATGTAATGTCAGAAGTGTTCCATACGTAGGTAGGAGGCGTAGGCCTCTTGTGGTGTCGTACTAGTGACTTCCCTGGTTGTAAGTATTACGCGCAAACTGGAACACAACTGGGAATAATTGCTGTTTTGATGCGGTATTCGCACATTCATCAATCTGCAAAAGTGTTTCGGGCTGCGATTCGATGGCCCTCGGTCCCTTGACCGTGGTTGCGAAACCTGTGTCAACAGGGCCTTTACCACTAACCATGTGCTATGGCGATTAATTTGCAACACACGCGTTGTATTACAATGACACAATCGTTCGTCGCTGACTGCTCACGCATAGTACGGGCGAAATGCTACATGCAACGCACGCTGCCCACGCTGCTCTACAGAATAACATAGCTGGCGTGGGCGTGGGTCATCATTATCACCACCAGACTTGTTTTACGTCCCACTGCTGGGCACAGGCCTCCTCTCAGAATGAGAGAGCTTGGACTATAGTTTTCACGCGGGCCCAGTGCGGAATGGGAACTTCGAACTTGCGACCCTCTGCTTGAGAGGCCACAGATCAAACCACTAGGCCACCACAGCGTGGGTCGGTTTGTGTGAAATATGGGTAACATGTAACGTGCTACCGCAGTGGCTTTCGCCCTATCTTTGGTGTAGGCTTACCAGGCTAGCGACGAACATGTCGTCCAGATGCAGGTCTCGGTCAGCCAGGACCCTCGCCAGGGAGCCCCTGGAGCAGTAGGCGGAGACGATGCACGTCGAACCAGCCTCCACGCACACACCGACAAACGCGTTGATGTTCTCATGGCGGAGCTCGCGAATCTAAACAAGACATTTTTTTTAAGTTGTCCGCGTAATGGCGGGCGCGGATCCAGGGGGGGGGGGGCAATGGGTGCAATCCCCTCCCCCCTCCCCCAAGTTACGACCTTTTTTTTTATACATTTATCTTTGGAAGATTAAGCAGGGTGACATGAGCTAACACTGTCAGTTATTTATGAAAGTGTACTTAAATTGCTTCTAAGCACCTCTGTGATGTCTCGCTGATAGAGATGCGACGCCCTTGCGATGTGATGTCCTTGAGTCTTTAAAGTAATTGTTAACAACTAAGCACAGTTAGTGTTCGGCTTACTTAGTGAGAAAAGTTTAAGTTAGTAATAGAATACGACTTCCTTATTCACCTGCCCACAGATTCGCGCGAGAACTCTACCTATACTTGTCTGAAACACAACACATCTATTTATCGACGAAAACCGGAACTATTGGGAAACTGAGTAGCAAGTTAGCAGAAGCTCAGTCAGTTGTTTTTGGGAGCAAGGTATTTTCTTTTGTGTCAGGGTTATGTCAGTTAACTATTTTAGTGTTCCGCAATCAACAGGGCACCCTTAGTTTCATCATTCCGTCTGACTATTAACTTTTAATAATTGAATATTTCATTATGCCGACAAAGCAGTAGAATAAAATCTTTACCTAGGTTACATCTCTTACAATTAAAGTGGGGTTGTTTTTTAGGGTTTCGTACCTCAAAAGGAAAAAACGGAACCCTTATAGGATCACTTTGTTGTCCGTCTGTCTGTCTGTCAAGACCCTTTTTCTCTGGAACGCGTGGAGGTAGCATGCTGAAAATAATATCGAATACTCAAGCTGTGAAAAAATCAACCTTCTAATTAACGCAATCAAAAGATACAGTTGAAAAGGTTGTTTCCTTACAAATCGTCGTACTTTGAAAACCTAAAGGGTACTTCCAGTTGTCCTAGAAACTTGAAATTTGGTATGAAGGTAGCTCTTAACCACTCAGAATCTTAAATAATCTCAAAATGTTTAATTTTTATGTCTGTCTGTAGATTTCGCAGACCAATATAAGTTAACCTCACACTGTGTACATATTGCTTAGGAGCAGGGCTCTGCTAGCACTGGACTTCTTAAAACACTGGAGAAAAGCGTTAATATCTTTCTACAGAACCCTCGTGCGCGTGCGCGAGTCCGACTCGCACTTGGCCGTTTTTTTTTCTTATCTGTTCCATGGTGTTAGATAATGTCGCTGGATACGTCTTTCCAAAATATTGGGATCTGTCATTATCATAATTCGATTCAGCTTTAAAGTGCAATGTTGCAACTGAGTCATTGCCCTTTCACACCGCTGCTACGCACACAGACATGAAAAAAAAAGTATAATTATTATTTTTAATTTAGGCCTTATGTGTCACTTATTTGTTTTAAGTCTTGATTTTGTGTACTGCAGTACCAGATAATGACAATAAACGTTATATCTATCTAACATTTTTCTACGAGGCAAAGTCTCCCGACAAACTCATGTAAAACGAAATTCTCTAATAAAATATACTCTAATACCTATCTTTGTTTCCTAAATATTTCACCAGTAGATACTTACCCACACAGAGTATATTTCACCCACACAGATTCGAGTATAACTTTCGGTTTATCATGAAGACAAGGGCAGAGACTGATGGAACCGACAGAGACTGACGGCTTAACGTCATTATATCTGATAAATAATAAACTAAACTTACAATATCTAACCAATTTTCGTTGGATACTTACCAGTAATGTGTTTTTTAGGGTTCCGTACCTCAAGGGGAAAAACGGGACCCTTATAGGATCAATTCATTGTCGTCTGTCTATAGGGTATTTCCCATCGACCTAGAATCATGAAATTTGGCATCAAGCAAGGTATCACAACACAAGACGTTACAGAGGGATGCTACTGTAGCTAATTGCTGCCGTACGAATGAGCCAACTCGCCCGGGAAAGTACCGGCCTCTGGCAAAAAATCAGCGTGAATCTACAGCACGCCTGTTGCGTGTCGCTCGGTCAGTGACAGTGCCGGAGGGCTGATCCCCCTTCCCCCCCCCCCCCTCAGGGCTTTCCTCTATCCCTTTTCCTCCTTAGAGGCCGGCGACGGACTTAGGACTTAGGTCTCTTGGGATTGCTGGTTGTCATGGGTGGCGGTGATCGCTTACCATCAGGTGACCCATGCATGCGTCGTTCACCTCCCTCTTTTAATAAAAAAATAAAAGACCCAGAAATAATCCGAAAAACTTTAGATGCGGAACCTTCGGTGCGCGAGTCCGAATCGCACTTGACCGGTTTTTTATTTATTGCTTCGTATCGCTACGTAAAAAAATATCTTTGCCTCATCCTACTACCTTTGATTCCTCGAATAAACTTTGATTTTTTGATCGGGATTTTTTCCCAGCATTTTAGTTAGTTTTTAACCCCCGACGAAAAAGAAGGGTGTTATAAGTTTGATATGTGTATCTGTGTATCTGTCTGTGGCATCATAGCTCTCGAACGGATAGACCGAGATTTCGATGCTGTTTTTTTTAATCGAAAGCCAGTTTAATCGAGATGGTTCTTAGCTAAGTTTTTTAAATATTGAACTTTGAAATAAAAATGTCGGGGGTTTTCAACTTATCTAAGTTGGTTAGGTAAGAAGAAGTAGTTTGACGAAAGCATAATAATAATACCTATTTGTGAGAAGCTTGAGGTCTCGAGCTCGATACTAGGAATTTTGCTCTAGGTCTTGTATGTGTAATATTAATCATCGCACCTCATCGGTGTCACCGGAACAACGCAGGTGAGCTTAGAACCAAACTTAAGCACGCTCAAAAGTTTATTTTAAAACGTAACATTGTAAACTCGGTCATAAATTAACCGGTCTATTTCTTATCGTTTGAAAGGGTATAATACTTACGTAGCGTAGGTGGTTACATATTTATCAAAATAATTTGAAGCCGCTTAAGTCGGTTTATTTTCCTGTTTCAGGGACAAAGTTATATTATATTCGATACCCGTGGTCGGGACAGAATGTTTATATATTATGAATACGAATGTTTGCTCTCGAGTCTTAGATGTTCAATGTGTATTTATCTATAGTATATTTGAGTCTTATAAGAAGGGTACACAAAAATAACATGTCTAGTCGCCTTAGCAACTTTTTGAGTTATAGCGATTTTAAAGTTTGGAACGATGTACTCTTTTAAAGTGATGAAAAATACAAGTTACAATAAATAATTATCTGTATCTGTAACTGAGCGGTAACTTAGTCTATTGAGTGCTAAACATTTTGAGATTAAAATCTCGTTTAAAGAAAAAGTTTATTATGAGAGTGACGGAATGGATGTAGTTACAAAAAAAATATGAAAATTTTGGGACACTTTCTTTCACCTTTTAAAATCGATAGTGGTCGTGATTCTGAACAGATATAAGTAACATTAAAAAAAATCAAAATCCAGAAAAAAAGTGCGTGAAGGTACATTTTTTTTTAAATGACCCAAATGTGCTGGAAGCCCACTGAGCTTCACACACAGGTACCTACCTGTTTCAACTCCTTCTTGATGGCTCTGGTGACATCAATGCTTTTCTTCTGCAGCCTCTTGACAGCCACAATGTTTCCTCTGTAAAGCGCTATGGTGGTGTGCGCTCGCCTCGCCTCTGCATCGCGGGGTACTGGAGTCTGTGAACAAACTCACATAATTACCAAAAAATTACCAAATAATTACTTAAAAAATTATATGTTCTGGCCCCTGTTTCACAATCTTTACAATTGTCAGTTTTATATGACAACTCGAACTCTACATTTCATTGACATTATGAAGCGCGCTAAAACAAGAGCTCTTCAAGTCAGCAGTTGACACCGAATTGTCACTGAATACTGACATTTGTAAAGTTGGTGAAATAGGGACGTGGTCATTTTTGAGACTGGAATATCAGTAAGTAAACCTATACATTATAATGCAGAGGTAAATCTTGTTTGTTTGTAATCTCTGGAGTTAATTACTAATAATCAAGGAGCGGAATAGTTCATAGCAGAAATCAAATTTCACCAGGGGTTCAGCATAGGTACTTAAGTATTATCAACTATTCCAGTTATTGATGTTATCGAATCGACTCTTCGCTTGATAGGTATCGACCTTTAATATTATTCTGTAACATTTATATTATGTGCAATAAAGATATTCCAAAAGCTTCCAAGTAGGTTTTTCCTTTTTGTTCCTATAAGTTACATTCATTTCGTTTTATCGCATTATGTTTGTATTGTATATTCATATTAATCTAGAAATAGCTACTTCAAATCCGCTCTTGGTCATTTGCATGTCATGTCATGTAATTTGTCAATCCTCCAGAGCACGCTCGCTAGCTTCTGCTCGTAACGGTAGTGCCTCAGCAGTACCGCGAGGGCCAATATGGCAGCAGCAGCGACCGCCGCGACCGCTGACAGAACCCCGGCTCATGCGGCAGCGAGCTATTAGCCCCGTCGAAGCTTCACGGGGTCTTACATAAACCAATATTGAATGCCTTACCTTGCCGCTATCATTAAATGCCGGTATAAATGTGAGGTCCTTGGCTTCAATTCTCCAGAGCACGCTCGCTAGCTTCTGCTCGTAACGGTAGTGCCTCAGCAGTAGCGCGAGGGCCAATATGGCGGCAGCAGCGACCGCCGCGACCGCTGACAGGACCCCGGGGTCGTGGGGCAGCGAGCACTTGGCCCCGTCGAAGCCACACGGGGGCTCGGCGGCAGGGGGCATCCCGTTAAGCCATGCTATGTTGCTGCTGCCTACCAATTCCTGTTGGACAAACAAAAATTGGAGGTGTTGTAGAAGTAATAAATTATTTGCGACGGGAGTAGGAGCGTGTTTCCTTCTGTCACGGTCTGGTCATGTAAAATGTTCGTGGTTGTTTCGCATTTGTGGTTACGGTTCTGTTTTGGTATGAATTTGTAGGAAAATTTACATTGAGTGTCCTCATCTTTTATTCGGAATTTTTTGCCGCATTGGGCAATACTTTAAGCTCATTTTGTTGATCATATGCCTCGTCTACCAATAACTCAAAGTGGGAATTGATTAAAAAAATGTGACAAAAGAAACTTCTTACAATACAAAGCGTCGTTTTAAGACGTAGGTAAACTTTTGGATCATCCTGTGAAATTTGTGTATTATACTTACCTACGTGAACTTATAAATAAAAACATATTTGTGATTTTATTTTTCATCACAGAAATAATCTAAAACGACGTGGGTATATAGGGGAGACGTGATCAGAATCAGTATTATAATCTATTCTGTATCGTTAATTAACAGATTTTGTTTCATTTTTTACATTTCGAATCTTAGATTGTCCATAGGAGTAATTAGACCACACGATTTAATAGATTGTGTACCTACAATTTTACCCCGATGAATAAATAAATAAATAAATACGAGGGGCGGCTGATAAGTAATCTCCTTGGTTAGAAATATATACAAAAATAATGCTGGCTGGTATGGATTTATATTCGTTTGTTATTCTATTTTCAAAATGTATTACATTCATTTGTTTATTGCATCACGTTTATTTGTCTCCTACAATTGTTTCAAACGTGTCGGTAGAAAAAGTGAAAATGGATAAAATCGAGCGGCGTGCGGTGATTAAGTTTTTGACTAAAGAAGGGAATACGCCTTCGGAGATCAGACAGCGTATGTTACGTGTGTTTGGCAGTTCGTGTTCTTCCGAATTTGTTATAAAGTTTTGGTCAAAGCAGTTTAAGTTAGGTCGTGAGAGCCTGGAAAATAATCCTCGTAGCGGAAGACCAGTTTCGGCCGTCACCGATGAAAATGTAGCCAGGGTGGAAAAAATTATATTAGAGGACCGACGAGTGAAGCAGTGGGAGATAGCTAGAGATGTGGGCGTCAGTAAAGAGCGAGTCAATGAAATAATTCATGAGCATTTGAACATGTCCAAGGTTAGTGCACGTTGGGTCCCCAGAATGTTGACTGCATTTGACATGGAGAGGCGTGTCAAATGTTGCGAAGAGTTTTTGGACATGAGTCGAGGGAAAGAGGAAGAAATAATTTCTAGAATTGTAACATGTGATGAGACTTGGATTCGACAATGGGACCCGGAAAGTAAGCAAGAGTCGTTACAGTGGAAATTTAAGGATGAGAAGCCGCCTCGGAAATTCAAGGTCTGCCAGGGCAGGTAAACTTATGGCTACAATCTTTTGGGACACAGAAGGGATTTTGCTCATAGATTATTTACCGAAGAAAACTACAATGAATGCTAATTATTACTCAAACTTACTATATCACCTAAGAGAGACAATAAAAGAAAAACAGCGAGGTAAACTAAGCAAAGGAATTCTGATTTTGCACGATAACGCACCAGTGCATACCGCCCGCACAACGAAGCTAGCAATTAAAGACAATGGCTTCTAAACCATTGACCACCCCCCTTATAGTCCAGATTTAGCCCCCTGTGACTATTTTCTGTTTAGACTTCTCAAGAAACACCTCAGGGGACGAAGGTTTATGACCGGTGACGAAATGAAGGCTGCGGTTACTGACTTTTTTTGACTACAAACCGAAAGATTTTTTTTTAATGGTTTAAATTCAATATTTGAAAAATTTAAGTAGATTACTTTTCAGCCGCCCCTCGTATAAGTAAGTAAGTAAGTTGTACATAAAAAAGAAATACCTTCGGACAATTTACAAACGCTGAGATACAAATTACAAAGGTATGTCCTTAGCAAGAAAGCGGTAACATATTCGCGGTGGCTAAAAAAGGACAAAGAAAGTCTCAGCCGAGCCGTTATTGTCCTATCAAAGCAAAGGGTTTATATAATCTTCGGGAATCCCGCTATGCGCCTTTTTCTCATTCTTCGAAAAAAGAATCCAACGCTTTTTGCGATACCAGACATGTTATTGAAAAGAAATTCCATGTCAAGGGCCCTTTAGATACTTACTTGTGAAGTGTAAGTCTTATCCTCTTGTCGCACTAGCGATTTGCGAGCGAGTGCTTCATACTAAAATCGCTCGCGGCTAAAATGTAGTCTGTTTGCATTTCTGTTGCCATTTTGCCCAGCTGCTGATCGGCAGAAGATAGAAGTCTCCTGACCGATGTTCGCTTTGTTTTAGTTCTAGGATTTGTTTGTTTGTTGTATTCTCACTCTTGTTTACTAATCAATTTTGGACGTTTTGTTGTCTTCTTTTAGATAAAAAAAAAATTAAATAAAAAAAAATATTTTTTTATTGTAAAAAGCACTAAACTTCATAAGCTGGCAGGAGTAAGAAAAACAGTTTTTCCTGCGACGCTAAACAGAGCCCGTTTTATCTTCATCTCAGAATTTTGGGCTTACAAAGTGTGTATTTAAGTAGGCAAGAAAATTTCATTCAGTTAGGTAATTTGCCGTTTCCTCACGGCTGATAAAATAAGTGAAATAAACCGAATCACTCGCGCTTAATAAATCGAGTAAAGCTTCTGGCTTTTGTTTCGGTTGTTAAGTACTTTGGTGTAATGGTACGCACGTAACACGGAATGTCAAGGATCCGGGTTCGAACCCCGGGATTAGTCGGGTTTTTCTGATTTTCCGTGTGTTCTTGTTTCAGTGAGTATTTAAAAAATAATAATAGAATTGAACGGGAAACCCGTTCAAATAAAAGTAAAATTAGAAAAATAAATAAAAAAGACCCGAAGACCTTTGAGATCTCACACAAATATGCCAAAACATGCACACAATCAACAGACCCTTTTATTGTATGGCATGCAAAAAGCACCTAAGTAATTGAACTAAACGGATCACTCACGTATGTGAGTCGAGTATAGCCCGACATGTTTCCGATTAATCCTTAGCCTTTCCTCTGAGAGCAGACGCCTCGGCGGTAGCGAAACGCAAACCTAAGCCGAAGCCTGTGCTCCCAGAAGAAGGACTAGTTAGTCCGAAACAAGTCTGACTAAACTCGACTTAAATACATGTACTTATCCGTTTATTCACCGCGAAGCTCATGATAAATTACAAATATAATTTCACACAAATTCCGAAAAACTGAGAGGTGCGAGCCGGGGTTTGAACCCGCGACCCTCTGCTTGAGAGGCCATTGGTCAAACCACTAGGCTATCACGGCTTTTTCTGAGATCCCGATATACTTAATTATATGCAAAAGCCTCACGAACCGGCAGCATGTCCGAGGAGTTGGCGTATCGGAAGGTGGCGACGGGCCTCGCGCTCCAACCCCCAGGAGCCGAAGGGTCCTCCACCAGCCCAATGACCGTGAAGTTCCCTTCAGCGTCACCCGCGCTGTCCATGTGCACCTAGAAAGAAAAAAATACATTAATAAAGAACATTACATTGGCGACCGAATAGCCTAGTGGTTAGAGACCCTGACTATGAAGCTTGAGGTCCCGGGTTCGAATCCCGGTCGGGGCAGATGTTTGTATGATGAATGCGAATGTTTGTTCTCGGGTCTTGGATGTTTAATATGTATATAAGTATGTATTTATCTATATAAGTATGTTTATCCGTTGTCTAGTACCCATAGTACAGGCTTTGCCTAGTTTGGGACTAGGTCAATTGGTGTCAATTTGTCCCATGATATTTATTTTTTATTTTATTAATAATTCATTTTTCGGGTGGTAGGACCTTGTGCGAGGTCCGTCGGGATCGCTACCAACATCTTACCCGCTAATCCTGCCGCTAAGCAGCAGTGCTTGCACTGTTATATTCCGGTGTGGAGAGTAAGACAGCCGGTGTAATTTCGGGCACAAGAGGCATTTCATCTTAGCTCTCTCGGTTGGCAAAGCATCTGCAAACCCCCCGGGGTTATGGGTGTCTATGGGCAGTGGTGATCACTTACCATCAGCCAACCACCCACTGTGACCCACTTGCTCGTATGCCTTCTCGTCGTATAAAAAAAAGTCGCGTGCAATATGGATGCATACAACTTACAAAAACAATGCCCCTGGCTCTTATGTCGACGAATTAAGGTTGTGCCATTGTTGTTGTGGTGGATTAATTCGATACATATTTTTGCACTTGCCCGTACGACTTAACTGTGCACCTCCCTGTGGTTTTGGTGCTTTGAGAATGGGCTCGTAGAGAGCTTCAAAACGCATCAGCGTATAGTGTTATGGTGGTGGTGATAGTTGGGTCTGTGTGATACGACATGTGTTGATTCATGTAGTAGTGGCGGCGGAGGTATTGCATGGAAACGTAAACGTACATTTCTCTCTTGTTATAATCGTAGCTATTTTTCAAACGTGACGTGTGGCCGCGGATAAGCAAATTTGTTAATTCGAAATAAACATTGACTATTAAATGTAATAAGATAAGCCAATAACAGTTTTAAATTATTCGCGGTTAATTGCATTAGACTTAATGAGTACGGGATATTGACCGCGATTACCTTATAGGTTTGATGAGCTCCCGATATTTCGATGCAGTTGCATGCATCATGATCACGTGGTATTCGCGGTCAATATCCCGTCTTCATTATGTCTAACATAAGCCAATTTAATTGCCATAAAAGCAAGGATAAAATCAGCAGCTCATAGTATCACAAAATGATAACTAATTTTGTTCGTCATTTCAATCTTATGACAGCTATGGGAGAGCGAGCTCAAGAAACTTCAAGTTATTACCGAAATGGCACGAGATATTATCGCAAAAGTTTCGAGATACCTAACTAAGTCTTACTTAGACAGTTTGTTCTAGGTTTCCATTACATCTATTACTTCAGCTATTATACACATATTATACACAGCTATTAGACAGATATTATTTCAGCATCCAATAACTAAATAGGTATATGCTGATAACAAAATATGCTAAGAATTTTACTATCTTTATGTATACATAATTATATAATTATACAGTCAAATTTATAATGCGTTCTCTCTAACAGTTAATACCTACTCAATTAATCAGAGACAGACGCATTATTTATTTGGATGGGAAACACACGATGTCATATTTTTTCTCTTTGAAGTACTAACCTAACAAAGAGTTAGAATACGTTTAATTTAGAAGTAATAGAGAATATTGTATTGACTTGGCTTCATTAGAAATAATCATTGAATCTTGAGTCTGGCTACGTTGTGTAGGTATTACTTAATCAAATACCCTATACTCTTTCCGTACAAACACTCCAAGCAAATCTCCAGTGAAATTTATTTTATTTGTCTTTCGTTCAAAAGTTCATTGGTGAAATTTGTCCGAAATACGACTATACCTACTTAGGTATCCCCATTTAAAACTGACCATTGTTACAAATGCCCTTCATTTATTAGAAAAAAAAAGGTTCAGCCTACGTCATTTCCAACAACGAAACATTTGTTGAGAAACCTCCCCCCCCCCCTACTACGAAGTGCAAAATTCGAACTACGTATCGTGCCGTCCCGCTCACGCTAATATTATTTAGCACGAGAGTGCGTGGGACGATAAGATACGAACTTCGATTTTCGGCTTTCGTAGTAGTCCCGCTCGTATTGAAACGAAGGCTAAACCCGGTGGTTTAAGTCTATTCACGTAACAGATGAAAATAAATAACCATTTTAAGGGTATGTTATGAATGACCCCTTATCATTCAATCTGAAACTTATGGGATATGGCATAGACTCACAATCCCGTAAAAGTTCAATCTTGGAATCACAATCACGTTCATTAACCCCCCACAAAAAAGAGGGGAGTTATAAGTTTGACATGTGTATCTGTGTGTCTGTGTATCTGTGTATCTATGTATCTGTGTATCTGTCTGTGGCATCATAGCTCCCAAACGGGTGGACTGATTTCGATGCAGTTTTTTTTCAGTTTAAAGCTATTTTAATCGAGATGGTTCTTAGCTAAGTTTCATTTAAATAGGTTTACCCGTTTTTGAAATATTGAACTTTGAAATAACAATGTCGGGGGTTTTTCAACTTTTCTAAGTTGGTTAGGTTATTTTGTAGCTATAGCCGTCACACAGTCGTGCAAAAACTGACATTTCAATACGATGACGATTGTTAAAATAGTTACGCAATTACCCTGCAGGTACCTCATGCATGCTATAGGTATAATCACAATGAAAACCGCTATCCGCCGTAAGCCGTAATACACCGTGTATTGTAATTAATTCCGAAAAACAATAGATTATTCTAATCTTACAGGGCGCCATAATTTTTTCTTATTTCTAAATAAAACAAGTGACTCTGTGAGCTGTAGACTTCGCGACCTCGTTTATGAAAATTTTCGGTATTTTTATTTATTTCTAAAGAAACGAATAGACAATAAAAAATTGTACATAATCTGTATAATAAGCGAAACTGCTCACGACATTTCACGAGAATCGGTTGAGAAGGACAGAAATCCAGACATAGGTACGAAAGATTTTTTGTTCAAGCTGAAACTGGGTCGCTTCGATTGCTCTGTCAATAAAAACCAGTTGTCAAATAAGTGAAACTCTTTAAGGATAAATTGAAAATATTACAGGGTATTTAATTACCTAGTAAATTATAAGCAAAATTGACATTTATAGTAATTGACATTCATATTTGTAATTTTTTTTTCTCTGTATGTAATTATAACTAAAATAATGTTATTTAAATACCTACCTTCAGTTTATAATAATGAAATATTTGTTCGCTTGCTTGCATGCTGAATACCAGGACATCAATAATATTACCTTAAGACCATTGTATTATACTGTATTCTAACAAATAAATACATTTGAATTTTGAATTTTAAGGACCTAGGACGTGAGAAAAACTTGGTTAACTCATGTTTGCCAAAAAAACTTTCTTTAAACTGATTCATTTCCCAAATGTTCCTGGTGCAAAGACTGTCCATGGCTATCCAACGCAGAAATGCCGCGAGCGACATGGCCACATTTGCACCTGGTATGGCAGGGGCGGTTTATTTGACTAAATTATTATTTTTATAATAATTGTGTGATTTACTTAAATAAAGTTACAAATATGTACCTGCAGATATTATAAGATTTCCCAAATATTTCATTTCCCAAAACGCTATTTTTTTAAGAAACTGTATATGTATCAGGACTTTTATAAAACACGCCTAACCTTAATCTGGGTTCTACGAGATGGCCCTGAAATTAATCCTGAAACATTTGCAGTTTTTGACAAAAAGTATTCTGGGAAATAAAACATGCGGAATGAATCAGTTTGGCAAACGTTTTTTGACCGAATAAAAATACTGTTAATAGTAAACGTGTTTGTTGCAGTACCTATTTGTATTCTAAATTCATGCTGTACCTATTATTAAGCTTAACGAGACATCGAGACCTTTAAAGTGCTAACAAAGAACTATTGATTGAAACTGAGGTCACTTATCCTTAATTAAAGTCTTCATCTGGCGAACTTTGTCAACAAGTATAATAGTCTTTTTGCCTTTGCAAAAATCCAATTTTGAAGTGTCAATATAATTAATGGCAGTCCGATAGTCTGCGAGGGTTATAACGCGCATGGATTGGTTGAGCCCGGTTTAAATTAATGTGTGTTGAAATTTAATGAGCATTGCATTGACATACATACACTGACAAGCAAAAATAACAAACAATTCTTAGCATAGTATTTGACACCCGTAATGCAAACGCGATCGGGACGAGTTTTCGGCCGTTGATTACACTAAACGCTCTGTAGCGGGACAGAAATCCGGAGATAGGAAAGAATTTTTGTCCAAACCGACAATGAGACTCTTCGCTCACTTCGTTCATCACCAGCCTTTTCTACGTCCCACTGCTGGGCACAGGCCTCCTCTCAGAATGAGAGGGCTTGGGCTATAGTTCCCACGCGGGTCCAGTACGGATTGAGAACTTCACACGCATCATTGAATTGCTTCGCAGGTGTGTGCAGGTTTCCTCACGGTGTTTTCCTTCACCGAAAGGCTCATGATAAATTTCAAATGTAATTCCGCACATAACTTCAGAAAAACTCAGAGGTGCGAGCCGGGGTTTGATCCCACGACACTCTGCTTGAGAGGCCACAGGTCAAACCACTTAGGCTATCACGGCTTCGACGGAGCCGCCGTTCCCATTTATTTGAAAAATATTTTTATCAAGGGCATAGACTTACAACTTAATCTTTCTATTTGCCATTTTGATACCCCCGGATTTCGTTGGCTCAGATAATGGATATAAAAAATCTTGGGTTTTTGCATAAACATAAAGTAACCTTCATCAAAGTTAAATTTAGAGCTTTAGCGTATCTTGTGTCATCGTTATCGCTTTCTTTGCTCTTTGCCAGGATTTAAGATCTGCTATCTTAATAATAGGTAACATTTATATCTGATGGCACGTACAAATGGCGTGTCAATTCATCGTGTAGGGATGTTGCACTTGAGTCAAATCCCTACATAGGACTGTAGGTACCACTATAGCTCACTTCCATAAGAGAATTTATCAATAAACAAAGACAGTGGAATATGAAGCGGTAAAGTTAATAGCCCGCAATGGCCGCGGAGGCATATACCTATTGTCAACAGGACAGATACACTCACGTCAAATCACTGCACTGATATATGTAGCTGGGGGGCGCAGCCGGCTCATCAGTGCAATGTAGCTAGTTAACGGCAGTTAGTTAGTTAAAGGCCTTAGCCATAGTGTCTTACGTCAAACCCCTGCACTGATTTATAGGTGGTAGGGCGCAGCAGACGCATCAGGGCGGCGCCAACAGTAGCCGGCAGTCTGGCCGCCATGCCAGCTGACGCAGTCTTAGAACAGTATCAACAGGGCAGTTACACTTACGTCAAACCCCTGCACTGATCTATAGGTAGTAGGGCGCAGCAGACGCATCAGCGCGGCGCCGTCAGTGGCCGGCAGACCAGCCCGCATGGCCGCAGTCGCAGCCCTGGCCCACAGGATCACCGCGTCGTACAGATGCGCTGCTTCTATCGGCACCTGGCGGATAAAAGCTTTATAAGCATAGCGTCAGCGGGAGGAAAGTTACCTGTATTTGACAGTTGAAGTTTTTAGCTAAAAGCTAAAAATACGGTTTATTTTTTTTTTCATTATATATTGCAAAATTTTATGAAAAAATATCGAACCGAAGGCTTGTAATTTTCAGTCACAAATTATTGCTTGTTCTTCTGTTAAAAAAATTGCAAAATTTATCATCATGCAAAGAAGAGAAAAAACGGTTTTTGGTACACCTACTACATCCCTTCAAAATTTTCGGACTCAAGTAAACGTCATATAGCATGCAGCGCCCAGTGGCTTTGTTTTTTAGAAAATGCGCAGTGTTTAACTGTTATTTCGTTAATTGTTCACTAGTAAATACGTAGAGTCGATTTTCAGCTCCTCCGTTTTATCAGTGTCAGTTCGTGTGTTGGACGTTGCGGCGAAAATTCGGACGCTTTAGTTACAATCTTTCTGTGTTGTTTCAGTTATTTATTGCGATATCAGATGCTTGTGATTTGTGCTATTGTTAATTGTTGCGATTTTGGACGCTTTAAATGTGTAATTTACGAAATAAACGATTTTGAATTCTGAGTTTGAATTTTTCATAATATCTAATCTAATAAGAGTGTGTACACATAATTCGTGTGTGTGCGCGCGCGTGCATGTGTGTGTGCGCGCGTGTGCTCCCGCGCGCGTGTGTGCGCCCGCGCGTGTGTGTCCGAGCTTGCGCGGGCGTGTGTGTTATGAAATCTGTTCTGTCGACTATCACAGATAAAAGATGGCATTGCTGTAGAGGCTGGTGGAGGGTAACATTTTTTTCCGCTGAGAGGGCGCTCTATTCCCCGTATATTATATTACTCTATGCATAGCGTTTACGGAGATCCATAACTAGAAATAAATTGCCCTACGCGGATTGGCAAGGAAATTGGTTCACGTTTTATTTACTAAGTAAAAGTACAGAGCGTTCTAAACTACCCATTGCCCATATATCTACTTAAGTTGCCTTTAAGATTCCTCTTGCTATGGAACTATAATATAAGGGGCCCAGGCCGCTATTTTACCAATTTTACAATTGTCAGTTTTCAATGACAATTCGGTGCCAACTGATGACTTGAGCTTTAATTCATATCGGCAAAGAAATGTAGATCGCATTGTCGTTGCAAACCGACAATTGTAAAGTTGGTGAAATACGGGCCAGCTATACAGACACGTCAAACTTATAAGACCCCTGGAACCTGTGGAACTTCGCAATCCATGCAAATTTTTGGGGCACGTGTCAAAAATCATATTATTACATCGTTTGCCACATGTCAAAATTCTGGTCCGACACAAAGCCAAACTATCCTGTTATTAATCAAAGTTGAAACAATACAACTGACGAACTGTTGGCTGGAATTGGATTTATTTGTAATTGTACGTTTTCCTTGTTTGCAATTGTTGTGTGGATAAATCACTTCGCACGTGTAACTTCTTTATACAGCCGTGTGATTCCGGAGTTGAAACTACGTCGCTGTATTTCAATGGTATTTTGTACTAAGTGGACCTTAAAAAACGAAAAGTGCTTATTTTTAGTGCAGTACCGAAAACTTAACTGACTGATAATCGAAGTTCGTATCGTATCGTGGCGCTCATTCTCGTATTAAATAATATTAGGCTGAGCGGAACGGCACGACACGAAGTTCGATTTTGCACTTCGTAGTTTTTTCCCTGCCCCCAAACTACGAAATTCGAAAATCGAAGTTCGTATAGTATCGTCCCGCTCATTCTCGTATTAAATAATATAAGGCTGAGCGGAACGGCACGACACGAAGTTCGATTTTGCACTTCGTAGTTTTTCCCCTGGCCTAACTACCGGACTAGCACACCGACGCTTCGAAGCGTGATGTAACGGCGATACCATGCGATACTCGTGTAAAATGTGATTAATGTATATGTACAATGATATCTATAAGTATCTATAAGTGCCCGCCAAGCACCAGCAGATGTTCCTGCGCTCCGACTTCTGGCCGGAGGGAGTGGTGTTCCGTCGCTTTAGGGAAGCGAAACTGATATTTAAAACTCCCTAAATAGTTGTAATGTTTTTTTTACTTTTGTTTTTGTATTGTGTATTTCTTATATTTAAATTTTATAGCGCATTGGCTTTGCTGTAATGCTGTAAAATTGTTTTGATAATAAATAAATAAATAAATCTATATCGCAGCAATGTACCTGTTTATTCAATTAATTGCTACCTATGCATCTATTATAATAATTTATAAACACATTGACTTTGACAACATGGACTTTGGGTCTAGTACAAAATTCACGAAAAATGTGTCCGTGGTGTACCAGACCGAGTAGTGTAAATGGTAGCATGTTAAACGGTTGTTTTGAAACTTTGACAATGGCCTCGTAAGGAGTGCCGAAGCGCGTCAGCGTTTAGTGTAGTGGTGGTGGTGATAGTTGGGTCTGTGTGGTAGCTATGTGTTGATTCATGTAGCAGGTGGAGGTAGTATAGGTATTGCATGGGAAATACAAACATAATTGCTGCACAGACATAAATATTTTTGACGTTTTCAAGGGTAAGCAAAGTAATTGTTTTTAGTTCATAAATATGGACCACCGCAAAGTACCTAACGCCTGATTCAATAAATAATGCGATTATAAAGCTGCAGGAGTAAATTGTGTATTTCAAACATTTCCGTTCAATGCTAAAGTTGCGACAAAAGAATAATTTAGTTACATCCTGTTACTGCGTATTTGAATTCAACAATGGCTATTCTCAAGTAATACTTATCAGGCGTTTTTCCTAGAAAATAAATAGGTAGAACCATTTCTATCAGTAAAAGCGTTCGTTAGCCATGGGTACGGCAAAAATATTCAACAAAATATGCCTAAAAGATTCTCCGAATATAAATAAATACTTTTCACCGTTTTTGTAGCGAGGAAAGCGCAACATGCAAAAAAACAGCTCATAAATAAATCACCATCACTGGAATCACTATTTTTTTACGACATTATAACAGAAAACTCTGGAAGTTGTGTACTTTTACGTGAGTCGGAGTAGGTGAGAAAAAAATTGTCGACAATGTTGATATTTCTGACGATACGTTTTGAAATTGCATCGACTCAACATGTACGTTCAGAGTTATATTCAACATCATTATAAAAAAAACAAATGTTTCTTATAGAATTTTAAGAATAAAGCTAAATTTGGTATTTTTTATTACATTTTCAAACCATTCATCATTTATTTAATGATAATTAATATCGAACGAACCATTATTATCAGCGTTTTACGTTTTGACATCTGTCAAAAGCTACTTAAACGCGCTCCACTCCAAGGACAAATTACTTTCCCCACTAGTGGATAAAACGCGATTTTACCCGCTTGTATTAAAGGATAAAAGACGGCTTTCCGAAGTAGTGAGGGGAAAAATACTAATTCAACGCTAGACTGTCAAAATTGTTGTATTCTACTATAGGTATCTGTGTTTTTTTTTCATACAACAACTCAAATTGTACTTATTTATGCTAGAAATAATAAAAAGGGGATATTGACCGCGATTACCTTATACCTAGGTAGGTTATAGGTTTCATTATGTCTAATGCAATTAACCGCGAATAATTTAAAACTGTTATTGCATTTATGTTACTTAGTAACTTATAACAATACTTATCCGATATTTTGGCTCGTCAGTGAACACGGTATAAACGGTTTTCTTAAGAATTTTATTACCAGCAGTAAAATTTAGAGCACAACCTACTTATAATTAATTGAAAAATGAAAATGACCTTAAGGGACCATGTTGACTATGTGGTTAACAGGTCTTTCCGTAATCTCAGTTTTGTAATAAAGACCTGTAAACCATTCCAAAGCTTGAAAAATCGTTTATTATGCATATGTTAGATGCATTCTCGAATACGCCTCTCCTATATGGTCACCCTACTACGCTATTCATAAAACCCGTATCGAAAGAATCCAAAAGAAATTCTTATGCCCGTTTTCACCAACGACTCCTAAAATTTAAGGGATCCCTTAGCTCTTTTAGGTGACACCTAAGATCCATTTCCGTTTCACCAACGCTTAAGTAACACCTAACTGCTAAGGGGCCCCTAAGTTTAGGGGCTCGAATATTGTCCCCCTAGCGCTAAGTGACAGTTCGCGCAGTCGCAGATGCGTTTTAATTTTTATAGGTTATCGTGCATTTGTTATGCAATAATTAACTTGATTGATAAGATTTATATAAAATGAAAGGCTATTTAAATGATTTTGTAGAGTTTGGAAGCTGTTGAATAATTGGATTTAATATTCACATCAAACTTATTTAGATCAGACTGAAAATCAGATGATTTATATCAAAGTATGATAGGTACTAAAGATTTGTCATAAGATATACCTACTTGTAGAATGTCGAAAGAAAGCGTGCTTTTCATACTTTCGTTCCGTTCTGTATAAAAGAAGACCTCATCGCAGCCGGACGAATGCCTAATACTTATTCATCATCAGTCTATTAATGACCCTCAGAATACAAAACAAACCAGAAGCCGCGTTCAATCATAACAGAACGCCGCGCACTGTGTCAATTTATTATTGATTTCGCTATCCGTTTACACTTAAAATATAATCCTATTTTGCGTTTTTTATATACCCAACGGCATTTCTGCATGTAGGAAACACACGAGAAGCGATTAATTAATATGCGCGCTCGCGGGTTCTGGTCAGTTCTTCTTCTTCAGTATTATACGGGTTTCAAAGAAATCGAATAACACAATACTTTGAAAATATGTACAGTTCATGAATAAATTAATCAGATAACTAATCATTCCAGTTTCAGTCAATGAATGCTAATAAATTTCAATCATCGCACCGAAAGTTCGGAAAAAATTAGATACTTAATTAAAAACTGTCCTCGTAAGTTCTTATTTTTCTGGATGGCAAAGATAATGCCATTAGTATTAAGAATATATTTGTCTAGTTTTTCTATATTTTTAAAATGTTGTTTTAATTTTTTATAGACGATTTTTGAAGTTATTTCTCTTAAAAAAAATTATCGATACAAAACCGGTTTAAGAAATCACTATACCTGAAACAAACCGTCACTTTGTTAGGTGACCCCTATTAAGGTGTTACCTAGTATGGTGAAAATGAAATTAGGTTAGGGAGAGATATAAGGGGCCACTTAGGATAGGGGTCCCCTGACTAGGTGATGACTTAGGTGTCGTTGGTGAAAACGGGCATAAGCTTATCTAAATTATAAATTTAAAAAATAACATACATCCTATTCTATCAATTGTCAACATTACAATATTCTTACACTTGAAGACCGTCGTAAAATGGCTGACATAAACTTAATTTTCGATATAGTTCGAGGTCGTATCGACTGCCCAGACCTATTGTCAGCAATATATTTGCGCACCCCTAAGCGTCGCACGGGACACACCACTCTGTTCCATGAACCCTTTCATTCCACTAACTATGGTTCCAATTCTGTACTGTCACGTATCCCCCGCCTGTACAATCGCGAATTCAGCACTGTTGATCCTTTTGTGGGATCGAAAAATAATTTTTAAAAAGATGCGCTTTCGAAATTAATCAATGAAAATTTGATGTAAGATAGTTAGCCAATCTTTGCATACTCGAAATTACCTACTCATATTGTCTTAAGCATCTCCACTGTGTTGACATAGATTATGTAAACAATGGATAGCTATTATTGGCAGTATATAACGTAACTTGTTGTAATCAGGTACTTTAATTTAATTAGCTGTTATCCTTAATACAATAAATAAATACAATAAATAAATAAATAATCAGACTTTACTTCGCGGAGGTCTACGAGTATATTCGTGAACTAAAAAACCGGGCAAGTGCGAGTCGGACTCGCGCACGAAGGTTCCGTAGAAAGATTTTATTGCTTTTCCCCAGTGATAGTAAAATAAATGTTTCTGACTAATTCGTAGTGGCGAGACGCACACTGCGAGCCGCGGCGCGCAGTGTGCGTCTCGCCATGTCGGGCTAAACTCGACTTATATACGTGAGTGATCCGTTTTTATTTCACTATGATTGAGTCTCACGGTAGTTTCATGTTAAAAGCTTTTCCCCAGTGCTTTAAGAAGAAGATGTGTTAGCAGAGCCCTGATCCTAAGCAAAATATACGCAATGTGGGGTCAACTTATATTGGTCTGCAAAATCTACAGACAGACATAAAAATTTAAGATTTTGAGAATTTTCTGAGTGGTTGTGCTATAAGAGCTACCTTCATACCAAATTTCAAGTTTCTAGGACAACTAAAAGTACCCTTTAGGTTTTTGATGTCGGCATTTTGTACGGAAACAGCATTTTTAATGACTGTATCTTTTGATTGCGTTGACTTAGAAGGTTGATTTTTTCACAGCTTCAAGGGACCGCAGGTTTGAGTATTTGATATTAATTTCAGCATGCTACCTTTACGCGTTCCAGACAAAAAGCGTCTTGACAGACAGACAGACGGACAACAAAGTGATCCTATAAAGGTTCCGTTTTTCTTTTTGAAGTATTCCTTACGTATAAGCCTAAGGCGAGCTAAATCTTTGACTATTTTAAAACTATGCTGAAGGAGCACTATCTGTCAATCTGTACATGAGGTTTCTGGCTAACTTTTTAAATTATTATTATTATTATTATTTTTCGTATTTTTGTATTATTATGTATCTGATAAGGCCGCCCATTGCTACCTTGTATTTTCTTTGTGCCTTATTTCTTGTTTTGACTGTTATGTGGTGTTCAATAAAGAGTTATTGTATTGTATTGTATTGTACGGAACCCTAAAAAACAATTAATTTGCATCTTCGCAACCACGCGTACCTTCAAGATGACTACGTCTTTGTGACAAAATGTATAGCTTCACTCATACACGGATCAGTTACGGTATAATTATTTCATTTTAAGATTTTCCTGTACTATCTGAATCATACGTACATTCTAAATAATTATATTTTTTATAATAATGAAAAAAAAATGTCATGGGACAATTTGACACCAATTGACCTAGTCCCAAACTAGGCAAAGCCTGTACTATGGGTATTAGACAACGGATAAACATACTTATATAGATAAATACATACTTATATACATATTAAATATCCAAGACCCGAGAACAAACATTCGTAATCATCATACAAACATCTGCCCCGACCGGGATTTGAACCCGGGACCTCAAGCTTCATAGTCAGGGTCTCTAACCACTAGGCTATTCGGTCGGTATAAACTCACTGAAACATGAATACACAGAAAAAAAACAGAAAAATGCCAACCCCGGGAATCGAACCCGGATCTTCGACACTCCAGGTACATTCTTAATAGCTAATTTTACAGGCTCGGCAACTGTTTCCTGCCGTGTGAAACAATGTAGACAAACCAATTTCATAATAAATTGAATCCCTTTCAAATTCTCGCCGCGTCCGTCGATATTTTATTAAGTAGGGCTGTCATCTGCTCAGCTCACAAAAGTTTGAAGTTAAGTTCTATTTCTGACATTGAAACATCAGGCTTATTAAAAGCTTATTACACCATCGTGACAACTGACAGTTGATAATGACAATTCTGTGCAAATCGGTGACTTGAAGAGCGCGCTTCATAATTGGCTAAGAAATGTAGACCGATAATTTTAAGTCAATGTCACGTTGGGTAAATAGGAGTGCAGTGTTAAATTTTCAAGTAATTAACAGTTAATTTGACATTTTGACGCTGGAAGCAGCCGTGAATGGCCTTAAGTAAAATAACAAACGGAATGCTGCGAGTAGCACCAAATTCACAATACAACGTTCGAACTAAAAACTCGCGCGCAAAATCGTTTATCTGCACACATATCATAAGTCCTCTATAATGCGTTCAGAAACCGTAGAAAATGACAAGCATTTCAGTACGCCGTCGCCTTCTCGCCGACAGCGCCAGCCCCAGCAACACCACCACCACCTCCAGTAAAGTAATAGTCATTACGACATCGAATTCGATATCGTAATGATTTTTCGATATCAAATTCGATGTTTCAAATTTGTAAACCAACGTAATTTACAATCATAGTGAAATTAAACGGATCACTCACGTATGTCCGACATGTATAAATAATAATGTGTTTTTTTTTTTACAATAAAAAAAAAACAGTTTACGAAACGTCCGCTCGGTATGTTTGTCTATGAATAAAAAAAACAGTCAAATTCGTGACAGGTATGGGTATGATATATGCCTTCGGCTTCTGAACCCATCTTAGGTACTTATAATATGTGTGTAGATAATAGTACATTATTGCCGAGGCGCGGAAAGTAGGGAATTGCCTGACGAGGTGGTTTGCAAGCCGAGCATCGCGAGGCTTGCAAAAATGTGAGTCAGGCAATTCCAGTTTCGGTCGAGGAATATATAGTGCTTTTCTCAAATAATGTGAGGAAATTAAAAAACCTAATTTGCAAAAAAAGTAATTTAATAGATAAATCACGAAATACGTTAACAAAAACCAGTGTTCAATTACTTGATGTTAAATGTAATTAAAAATTATGTCAAATTCGAGCTTACCGCTGCAAAATTACACGAAATCAACACCCATCACTATTTTTAGTGACAAAAATGTTAAACTGTCATCCGCGATCTTGGGATCAACAAATATGTCAAATACTTTATTTACATAATAAAAGCAATTTACAATGACATTAAATCTAAGCTTAAACTAAATAAACTACAACTTAAAATTCGATCTCACCGATACCAAATTACTCTAAATCGACACCCTTGTGGTCATTTTATTTACAAAAAATACAAACTGTCATTCGTGATTTATGATTGAAAAAAACTTAACACACGCACTGCGGTAAATCGGGCTGGCCTGGCTGTATGCAATTATTCTTTGGTCCCATTTTACATGTTACAACTTTTAAAAAGTTAATAAAGCGGGAAAAAATTTAATTTCATACATTTATTTTTCTCCTAGGAGAAACTGTTAAGAGGAAAGAAAAGTCACTGGAATCTAGCACAAAATTTCTATCTATTATGACATTTATGACACAGTGGTACCACAGTGTAAAGAGCTTATACCTACCAGTGGTTCGACGCCTTTGAAGTTCGCGTAAATTCCGACACCGCAACCGCATGGCCAAAGCACCAAGGAGGGCGAAAGTTCCTAACTAATCGGGCAGTGGCGGCCCGCGGCGTATGCAAGGGGGCTCGCCCTACCCGCCCCGTTCCCCGCACCCCCCCGCACGATTGACCTGTCTAGAGGGCTTCGTCGGACGACTGTATAGACTGTGGTGGTACCATCTAAGGTGACAGTCACATCCTCGACAGACAACCCTATCCGCCCGAAGAGAAGGGATTTGTATCCCTTATTTTTTCATGAACATTTCACTCCAACGACTTTCTGAATACGCGTAGAAATTCATGCGACAAACCGGCATATTAAAACTGCCAGAATGCCTCAACGTCAATAGCTGTTGTTGTCTTTCACAAATATTTTGTTGATTCGTAGCTGCAATCTATTATTTCTTAGAAAATGTAGAGGCCAAGTGTTGCAAAAGATCTAAATATAGAATCTAAGAATACTATCTGAAACCTGTCTCAAGCACAATAATACTCAACAAAAACAGTTTTAAATGATTCGCGGTTAATTGCATTAGACATAATGGAAAACGGAATATTGACCGCGATTACCTTATAGGTTTGATGAGCTCCCGATATTCCCGATATTTTGCATCGAAATATCGGGAGCTCATCAAACCTATAAGATTATCGCGGTCAATATCCCGTTTTCATTATATCTAATACTCAACAAACATAAATTACAATTCAGAAAACACACAATCAGTCAAACAAACCGCCCCGCGTCATTCCAGGCGCAAAAGTGCCCAACACACTTGCCACATACCACGCTGAACCGCGATGGACAACCTCTGCACTGCTCGGTCATACTCAACTGATTAAGTAAGTAAGTAAACACTTTATTGTACAAAAAACAGAACAAAAACACAAGTTACAATGATCAAATTCGAGTACAAAGGCGGACTTATCCCTTTAAGGGATCTCTACCAGCCAACCTTTGAGTGGTGGAGAGGAATAGTTCACTGGGGATCGACAAAAAGTGAGTTCATGATTGTAAATATAGAAAAATTGTGGAACGCTTCACGATTTTGCGTGTCATTCTTGCGCAGGGATCTTTTCAAAGTAAATTATTACCATTAAAATCAAACGAAAAACACGTGTTGTTAACCGACGAAAGATTTTACGCAACGCATAAATGTTTTTTGAAAATGTGCACACAGCCCGCTTCTTCTGTTGGCAACACCGATATTAATATAAGTAAGTGTCTCTCGTTCACTTCTGCCGTATTCTCGGCCATTATTTTTCTCATTAATTACACTACTACACTTCATTTACTACCACGCGGCTGTTTCATTGGCATAAGTTTTAAATTCGCCTGAGGGTCGAGCACGACTACGAATGCTGCGTAACGTTGCGGTTATCGTATCGAGATCGAGAAACCTCATACTAAATTTTTGTTCCAAATACGCTCACGGGCGGGCGCTGTTCCAAACGTCATACAAACTTGACAAAAGTGCCGGAAAAATACAGTCTTAATTCGTATAAATAATTAGTATACTAATTTCGTATAATAATTAGTATAAATTCAGTCAAGCAGGCAGCAGCAAGCTAGCAGGGTAAGTAAGTAAGTATTGTACAGAAAATCCTAATCCTAACTAATATTATAAATGCGAAAGTAACTCTGTCGCTCTGTCTCTCTGTCTGTCTGTTTGTTACCTCTTCACGGGAAAACCGCTGCACCAATCTAGTTGAAATTTGGTAAGAAGATAGTTTGAATATTGAGGAATAACATAGGCTACTTTTTATTCGGGAAAATTAAATAGTTCCCGCGGGATAGCGATAACCGAAATCTATGCTGACGAAGTCGCGGGCAACAGCTACTAAGTACATAAATAAATACAACTTTTAACATGAAACTACCGTCAGATTCAATCATAGTGAAATAAACGGATCACTCACGTATGTCAGTTGAGTATAGCCTGACATGTTTCGGACTAATCCGTAGTCCTTCCTCTAGGAGCACACGCCACGCCGGTGGCGAGACGTAAACATGGATTAGTCCGAAACATGTCTGGCTATACTCGACTGACATATCCGTGATCCGTTTATTTCACTATAAATAAATACAAGTTACAAATAGTGAGATACCTACAAGTAAAAAGGCAGTATGGATGTATGTATGTTGTGTTGTGTTGTTAGTCCAGCTAACACCTAAATTAATATGTATGTGGCTGTTTTCAATTTTAGTTTAGTTTAAGATATCTTATCGGACGATTTGGTGTATGCTGTAAGTCCATAAGAAATTTCTTTATAATAAAGAATAAAGAATAAAAAATGTATGGGGTATGCAGGTTTTTATGTTTTTGTTTAGGTCTGTGTTGAGTGTGTGTGTTGTACCAACTGACATTATTGTTTAATTTAATTTAATTGTTTGACCATCACAATTATCCACATAGTGTTATAGCAAATAAATATTTCAACATTTCGTATTTTTCACACCTGGAAATTAATATAGGTATCGAAAGGGCTTTGCCTCCTGAACACACCACTATGTTTATAAAAATTTAATATTACTTATTTTTTTTAATACAACAGAATAAAATAAAATTACCAATTCTACCAAAACTACGCAAGAATGGGTGTAATACCTTTGCCTTTTTCAAACAAACCACAAGCACAACAATAATTTGACATGAGACATATTATGTTTGACAATGTCAGATTTGACATCTTGTGTTTCGTTTTTTTGATCGTGACAAGACAAAGGCAATTGATCCATCCTAGCGTAGTTTCGGAGTTACGTCCTTTTGGAATAAGTACCTTTTAATAAATTAATAATAAATTAATTACAAATCCTAATGAAAATTTAAAATCGTAGGTTTGCTCCTCTTTCAAAGTAGATTGCAGACAATTAATCAAATTATAGTCTCAAAAATATGAAATGTTGTCAATTAGGTTATAAACTGGCAAACACGTACAGGTTGTATAAAAAAGTAGACCTACTCGATGTTGCAAAGCACTGTGTAAACCAAAAGCGCCATCGATACTCAAACATACTTTATTTAACTGTGTACCTAAAGAAATGCTCGGTAAATAAAGTAGGCTCCATTAAAAACATCGCCTGCGGCACAGCCTTATAACCAACTTAGCTCACTCGTATCATAATGTACAGTATGGGTAATGTATATTATGGGTAAGGAAATGAAAATATGAATTCAAGAATATTCGATAAATTTACGTACTTACCTACATTATCATACCTAAATAAGAACGTAGTTTTTTTTTTAAATAAAAACTTGTACTAACTTTTTATAAAATATGGCTCTAGAGCCTGGCTCTATATTCAATCAGAATAATAATGCGAAACAAACAAAAATTGCATTTATCTATAGTTTATTCAAGAATCCTAGCAATATCGAGTGTAAACAACCCAACAGACAAATAGTAACAGAAACATTAAAAAATCGAGAAAGCGTCGGCGGCGGTAGAAATTGTTTCATCTACCAATGTACCTATTGTATACATTATAACTAAATAAATATCATGGGACAATAAAATTCAAACTAATTATTGACCTAGCCCCAAACTAGGCAAAGTCTGTACTGTAAAAAGGTAAAATTAAATTGTATTTTAATACTTAATTATGTAAGTAAACTTAGGAGGGCCAAATTTCTATCGGTCAACTCGAGTTTCGTACTATACAATATTTTTGTTAGTAACTAACCTTTTTTTTATATAATTTCTACGTTCTATCAATGAATTGAAACTGATTACGTCAACCAAGAAAGCCATTATTATGAAACGGGATATTGACCGCGATTACCTTAAAGGTTTGATGAGCTCCCGAATACTCGCGATATTTCGACGCAGTCAGTTTCAGTTCAGTTCAATTTGCTCGTGATCATGATTCATATCATCATCATGTCAGCCGAAAAACGCCCACTGCTGGACATAGGCCTCCCCCAAGGCTCTCCAGTCAGATCGGTCTTGTGCTTTCCACATCCGCCGCGATCCCGCGATCCCCACACCAGGTCGTCGCTCCATCTTGTTGGAGGCCTACCTACAGCTCGTCTCCCGGTTCGATCCGATCACGATGCATGTAATTGCGTCGAAATATCGGGAGCTAATCAAACCTATAAGGCAATCGCGGGCAATATCCCGTTTTCATTATGTCTAATGCAATTAACCGCGAATCATTTAAAACTGTTAACCAAGTGTTCCATGTGGCACCTTTTTCTTATACGACAGGGAAGACAAACGAGCAAGTGGGTCACCTGAAGGTAAGTGATCACCACTGCCCATAGACACCCACAACCCCGGGGGGTTTGCAGATGCCCGCATTAAGGCCTCAATGAACGTACAACGATATTCTTCTACTTGTTTACAAAATTATTTTGAGTTATCAAAGGCACAATCTTAGTCGATACCTATTAAAAATTTGGAGCTGTATCGTGAAACTTTCAAAGCCCATCACTACCCGGCTAAACCAGATAGATGCGGATGCTTGTGCAAGGTCCGTCCGGATCGCTACCACCATCTTACTCGCTAATCCTGCCGCAAAGCAGCAGTGCTTGCACTGTTGTGTTCCGGTGTGGAGAGTAAGACAGCCGGTGTAATTACGGGCACAAGAGGCATTTCATCTTAGCTCTCTTGGTTTGCAACGCATCTGCAAACTCTCCGGGGTTACGGGTGTCTATGGGCAGTGGTGATCACTTACCTTCAGGTGACCCACTTGCACGTTTGCCTTCCTCGTCGTATAAAAAAAAAAGATCCGGTAAGCAAACGTAGTACGATATTCGAAATCCTAAACCGGTTTGTAAAGGTTATTCAACGTTGTGAAAGTCGCGCTTAATCTCTAGGTGCCCTACATAAATTGTAAAGAAAAATCGAGAGTTATTTTTATGAAACTTTTTTTCCCCGTTCCTTTTATAATTGCCTCCCTGTGCAATATCCTGGCATATGCGACGCATATGTGATGTACCGTTATTACTTATACCGTTACAAAGGCAATAAAATACAATGCCAGTCTCAGCTTCCTGTTCATAAGAGTCTTGTCAAGATGTAACTTAAATATTTAGGGAGTTAAGAGCAATGGGAAAGATTTAAAATGAGTAAAAACGGGTTAAACAGCGGATGCTTAGTAGAATTTCATTAGTATAGAAATGGAAAAGGCGCGTAGTACCACCAGTACACACTCAAGGCGGATGTCAATCAACTTGACAATTTGATGACAACTGACAATTTGAAATGCAGGCTTTGAAGATGCTTTGAAGCAAACATGGCCTTTCACGAGAATTAATTAGCAGTGATTGGCCTGACGACAAGGAAATAGATCGATTCCCTGAAACGGCCTACTTGGTGATTGAAGCTCAATATTTTTTCACGTCCAGTGTCGGTTAATGACCTCTACAAATACCTGGGGCCATAGACATATTAGCGTTTGGACGGGCCCTTCGGTAGTTCGTTTTTGATTCCAATAGACAACATTTAATATTTTTGAGACTATAATTTGATTAATTGTCTGCAATCTACTTTGAAAGAGGCGCAAACCTACGATTTTAAATTTTCATTAGGATTTGTAATTAATTTATTATTAATTTATAAAAAGGTACTTATTCCAAAAGGACGTATCTCCGAAACTACGCTAGGATGGATCAATTGCCTTTGTCTTGTCACGATCAAAATAACAAAACCCAAGATGTCAAATCTGACATTGTCAAACATAATATGTCTCATGTCAAATTATTATTGTGCTTGTGGTTTGTTTGAAAAAGGAAAAGGTATTACACCCATTCTTGCGTAGTTTTGGTAGAATTGGTAATTTTATTTTATTCTTGTATTTAAAAAAATAAGCAATATTAAATATTTATAAACATAGTGGTGTTTTCAGGAGGCAAAGCCCTTTCGATACTTGTATTAATTTCCAGGTGTGAAAAATATGAAATGTTGTCAATTCAGTGAGACTACAAAGTAGTCTGAGTGATATGAGCCGCGAGCAGTCCGCACGAGCACCGCCGGCCGCGCGCCGCTCACGCCGGCGGGCTCGGCGTGAAAAAAAGCCCCTGGGTCACTTTGAGCGATTTGTACCAAAACCATTGAGTGTGTTGCCAAGTAACCACTGTGTTGAGAGCCTCTCTAACGTGCAATGAATGTTAAAAATCACTCGCTGGGCTGTTCGCACAGTCGCCGTGGCTGGGTAATAAATGTTTAGATAGTAACTTTCGATCTAAGAGGAAATCAAAGTGAGACACTCCCAGGTTTCCCCGAACTCCCAGGTCAACGGCACTGAGAGTCTCGGGCGTGTGCTTGTTACATTTTTGAGAGCACCCTCTATTAGTCCAATATATCTTGGTAGAGATACGGAAGCCGCTTTATACTGGTGCTCCTTAGAGCAGATTTTTTTTTTCTCTCTTAATTTTTTAATGACAGAGTGAGGTTTCTTTGTGTAATTTATCTGTGGTATTACGTATTGTAAGAGCTAATGTAACTTGTTTTTAGAAAAAAATACTTTGTGCCAGGTTTCTTGCAGCGCATTCTTCTTGGCAATCATGGTCTTTCCGAAAGCGCTGGTAGACTCAAAAAAAATTACGTGCATTCAACCGCCTATTTGCTGAATAAAATTTTGAATTTTGAATTTTTGAGTGATGGGCAAAGTACGGCTCGCGTGCCAGCTTCGGCCCGCTCAGGTAATTATCCGGCTCGCTGATGTTCCTTCGAAATGAATAGTAGGTACCTATATCGACGGTCCCCGCGAATAAATGTGTATTATCAAAACACCAACTTTACAGGAAAAATAAAATACGAAAAAAGTTGAATCGTTCTTCACCTGATAGATTAAATTTAAAACAATGTATACAGAAAACAATGGAAATTAATAATGAAATGTATTTATGCCCTAAGTAAAAAACAGGTAATGTGGGTTTTCGAGAAAATGTAAGAAAATCATATTGTTTTTTTATTCTTGTCCAATTTTATTTGTAAATTTAATATCAAAGAACTTTACACTGTTGTTCATGTTATAATGACAAGCGCTCGACTAGGTATTAGATCAATACACTAATGTAAAACTTCATAAAGGGAACAATAATAGGCTATTACACGAGCAATTCGATTTGCTTGCATATTGTATGAGACAATACGAAAACTTACGTTAGAACAAATTACACGAATAAACGTGCAAAGTAGTTTGCATAAGCCGCAGGATGCTCCGTGTGAGGACACGTGCTCTTATTGTTCAAAGTAGACGAGGTAATGTGTGTACCGGTGGTTTAGTATTTTTGTCCTGCGTATTCCGCATTTGTGTTTTCCGTAGAACAAACATTGAAGGTAACTTAAAATAGGTTATTTATCATTATTTCCGCAAGGAAAAAAATTAGGACCTGCGTTATAGATGAAAGAACTATATTATGCAATAAACAAAAAAATGTGTAATAGCTCTTACACGGTTATTCACGGGGACCGTTGATATGGCCCGATAGAATAATTATTTTGATCTTCCTACCCTGCAGTATAAAATAAAATAATAGATGAATAAGTAAAGGAGTCAGACTAGTCGCGTAATTCTTGTGTTGCGAGTCAAAAATGACAAAAGAATTTCAAATTTCAAAACATTTTAATTTCAAATAATTCAAAACAAAATGCATTTTTAGTATAATTCTGGCACTCCTCTATAATATCTGTAAATTTCTGGGCCCCCAAGAAGAAAGTTTGCCCACCACTGGCTTAGAGCCAGCCATACAATACGAGTGAACCATTTGAATCATGGGCCACCTGCGTAGAACGATCTCATAGCAAAATGACAAAATATTTTTTCTCAAACATAGAAGTTAATATTCGCATCACTTTCAAAAAAAGAAGATACCAAGTAGTACATTTATGGATAGCACAGTTCTTTGCCAGCCTGACGCCAGTAAAACAATAATATGTACGAAAATCCATTACAGCCCCCAAACTACGAAATTCGAAAATCGAAGTTCGTATCGTATCGTCCCGCTCACTCTCGTGTTAGATAATATTAGCTTAAGAGGGAAGGTACTATACGAAGTTCGAATTTTGCACTTCGTTTGTTGTCCGTCTGTCTGTCTGTCTGTCAAGACCCTTTTTCTCTGGAACGCGTGGAGGTAGCATGTTGAAATTAATATCAAATACTTAAGCTTGCGGTCCCTTGAAGATGTGAAAAAATCAACCTACTAATTCAACGCAATCAAAAGATACAAACATTACAAAGGCTATTTCCATACAAAATGCCGACATCAAAAACCTAAAGGGTACTTCCAGTTGTCCTAGAAACTTGAAATTTGGTATGTAGGTAGCTCTTATAGCACAACCACTCCGAAAAGTCTCAAAATCTTAAATTTTTATGTCTGTCTGTAGATTTCGCAGACCAATATAAGTTGACCCCACATTGCGTACATTTTGCATAGGAGCAGGGCTCTGCTAACACTGGACTTCTTAAAACACTGGGGAAAAGCGATAAAATCTTTCTCCGGAACCCTCGTGCGCGAGTCCGATTCGCATTTGGCCTGCTTCTTTTTTCATTCCCTTACAATGTTTGAGAAAAGCATTATCAAGCTCCGGCCGGAACAGTGCCCTAAGCACGACTTGTCGAATCCTGCGTTACGTTACGGTTATCGTATCGAGATCGAGAAATCTCATACTAAATTTTAGTTCCAAATACGCTCACGGGCGGGCGCTGTTCCAAACGTCATACAAACTCGTTATAGTTTACTATTCGATTTTACGTGACGCAGGATTCGACAAGTCGTGCTTAGGGCACGGGGCTTTGTCTAATCCCTTCGTCTGGCAACCCCTTTCTTACCAGCCTCAGAAGTAATGTTAGTAGTCGTGCAATGAGATGGTTCGTCACTTTTCGACTCTATGTCAACGAGTTAAAATCGAAAAGTGATGAACATTTTCACTCCGCGACTATAAATTACTGCAGAGGCCGAAAAGAAGGGGGGGGGGGGGTTTCTTGTTAAGTATTGAGATTTAAAAAACATGGGGTCGCCACGCCCCTATTTAACCATCTTTACAATTGTCAGTTTAAATGACAAATTCGAACTACATTTCTTTGACAACATGAAGCGCGCTAAAACAAAAGTTCTTCAAGTCAGCAGTTGACACCGAATTGTCATTATAAACTGACAATTGTAAATTTGATGAAATAGGAGCCAGGTACCTACTATAAGAATAGGACGTTTTCTTGAGTCAAAAATTACACTAAAGGCTTAGTAGATTAGAAAAGTTGAAAAACCCCCCGACATTGTCATTTCAAAGTTCAATATTCCAAAAACGGGTGAACCAATTTTAATGAAACTTAGCTATGAATCATCTCGATTAAACTAGCTCTTGATTAAAAAAAACCGCATTGAAATCGGTCTATCCGTATGGGAGCTATGATGCGACAAACAGATACACAGATACACAGGTTAAACTTATAACACCCCTGTTTTTAACCCCCGTCGAAAAAGAGGGGTGTTATAAGTTTGGCCTGTGTATATGTATGTCTGTGTATCTGTGTATCTGTCTGTGGCATCATAGCTCCCTAACGGATGGACCGATTTCGATACGGTTTTTTTTAAACGAAAGCTAGTTTAATCGAGATGGTTCTTAGCCAAGTTTCATTAAAACCGGTTTTCGAAATATTGAACTTTGAAATGACAATTTCAAATTTCCTAAGTTGGTTTGGTTATTCATCGGGGGGTTACAAAGGAAGATTACTTACGGAAACGTCGTCAAACAGACTGTGGTAATTTGGCACGCAGAACGGAGGCGCTGCCGAGTGCTTGCGTATCATCTGACACAGTTCTCTGTACAGAAAAAACACATAATTACTTAGCAGTCTTTTATCTTAACTATCCTAACTAATATTATAAATGCGAAAGTAACTCTGTCTCTCTGTTTTTCTGTCTCTCTATTTGCCTGTTTGTTATCTCTTCACGGGAAACCCTCTGTACCAACCTAGATGGAATTTGGTAAGAATATAGTTTGAATAGTTAGACATATTGAAAACGGGATATTACCTTAAAGGTTCGATGAGCTCCCGATATTTCTATGCAGTTGCATGCATCATTAGTATCTACCCCCGTTTCGTCAGTTTGCCCGTGATCATGATGCATGCAACTGCATCGAAATATCGGGAGCTCATCGAACCTATAAGGTAATCGCGGTCAATATCCCTTTTTCATTATGTCTAATGCAATTAACCGCGAAACATTTAAAACTGAGAGTTTGAATATTGAGGAATAACATAGGCTACTTTTTATTTGGGGAAATTATATAGTTCCCGCGGGATAGCGATAACCGAAATCTACGCGGACGAAGTCGCCGGCAACAGCTAGTATACATGTAACTCCCGGAAGACAAATATTAAAACTAAATAATTGGGTAAAACTGGCCGGGCAGATTATTTGAGAGATGAATACAAACATTTACTCTCGAGTCTGGGATGTTTAATTTTAATAATAATATGTTATAGTTTTCTCAATTTCCGAAAGCGAAGTGGTCTTTACTTGTGTGCGTAACAGCGGCCAGTGTCACGGAAACATTAATTGCGGGTGGTAGGACCTTGTGCGAGGTCCGTCCGGATCGCTACCACCATCTTACTCGCTAATCCTGCCGCAAAGCAGCAGTGCTTGCACTGTTGTGTTCCGGTGTGGAGAGTAAGACAGCCGGTGTAATTACGGGCACAAGAGGCATTTCATCTTAGCTCTCTGGGTTGGTAGCGCATCTGCAAACCCCCCGGGGTTGTGGGTGTCTATGGGCAGTGGTGATCACTTACCATCAGATGACCCACTTGCTCGTCTGCCTCCCTTGTCGTATAATAAAAATTAACAAAAACTATACTAGTGGCCTGACTGCTACGTCGAACACACATCGCCGCAACGCAACCACAGAGGCTGACATGGTCACAGCAGGTGTACCAAAGCCTCAATAAAATATAAGATAGAAAAAAAAAAACGCAACCAACGTATTTACATTTAGCGCCCAAAGTAGTTTTAAAACATTTTATGCCGTGACACAGAATACATAATAGTGGAGGACTCCAATAGAGAGATCTCTCTCCAGGCAGATGTTATGCCTGGGGATAGAAGTCCGAAGGAAGAGAGTTGGAAGTTGTATTTATGCAACCGACTTGAGAAACTTCGTTAGCGCGATGTAGAACAGTGACGTAGAACAGTGACGTCACTTGCGTGTGGCGCTAGGGTCGCTTCACCGTGATTAAAAAAAAACTATCATAGGACAATTTTATTGACACCAATTGACCTAGTCCCAAGCTAGGCAAAGCGCTACGGGTACTAGACAACGGATAAACATACATATTAAACATCCAAGACCCGAGAACAAACATTCGTATTCATCAAACAAACATTTGCTCCGACCGGGGATCGAACCCGGGACCTCAAGCTTCATAGTCAGGGTCTCTAACCACTAGGCTATCCGGTCGTCAAGTCCAGAGGGTCAAGCACGACTTTACGAATGCTGCGTAACGTTACGGTTATTGTAATCCAGATCGAGAAACCTCATACAAAATTTTAGTTCAATATGCGCTCACGGGCGGGCGCTGTTCCAAACGTCATACAAACTCGACAACGTTTACTATTCGATTTTACGTGACGCAGGTTTCGAAAAGTCGTGCTCGACCCTCTGAAATATCATAAGGATCACGCGTAAACAAGTTAATTCTAAAACGGGGCTGACACAAATGACCCAAGTCGTAATCCTTTGGTCACTATGATCTTGCCACTATAAATCGAAGCAGATTTGCATCCGCCTGAATAGGTCTTCTTGTTTTCAGATTTCCTTTCTGCAAGCTTTATTTTCGTTACTTCGAATAACTTGAGCGACAAGTTGTAATAATGTCTCGCCATAGTTTTATATTAAAGATTACATAAGGTTGACAATTGCCAATAATAATTTACCGAACTTTCTTATCTCTTTTATGACCGGATAGGTTTGATTTCCGGTCGGGGCAGATGTTTGTATGATGAATACGAATGTTTGTACTCGGGTCTTGGATGCTTAACATGTATTTAAGTATGTATTATCCGTTGTCTAGTACCCATAGTACAGGCTTTGCCTAGTTTGGGACTAGGTCAATTAGTGTCAATTGTTTAAGATATTTATTTATTTATTTAAACTTCATAGCCCTTCAACAATGTTGTGTTGGTGTAGGCCTCCTTCAAACTTCTCTGGTTCTGTTTTGTGCCATTTGCATTCATTTGTCTCTGCAGTATTCCTGACATCATCCTTCCACCGCATTTGTGGTAAACTTTCTTATAGAATCAACATTATTACAAGAGAGCTGAAATAAACTCCTACGCTCTACCCAAGAATGAGCAACCCAAATTCAATTTCTTTAGCCCGATTACGTGACATTATCTTACACACAAACTATGTGTGTAAGGGGCTTTGCACGCCCCGATATGAATGGAGCCCGAGCCCCAAACACGCCAACAGAATAATGAATGATATGTGCACAATTATAAAGCATCAAGGTCGTGAAATGTTCGCATAGCGACAGTATGCCTGTTGTATAATTCATCAGCAGAGGGACTTATTGTCTAACTCGGTCGCAATCGCCATCGCCGTTTTTGCGTGGGCTGTCAATTGGTATCGGAAACAGCTAGCTGTCACAGTCACGCAAAAACTGTCATTTCAATCCGAAGACGAGTGTCAAAATAACCCGTCTGGACTTTTCATCGCACGCTAAAACAAAAGTGAGCTTTGGAGTATACGTTGACATTAAAATGCAACTCTTCCTGTATAAGTGGATGTCCAGTGTTACTCTTGTGTATGGACTGAAATAATTCCAATATAATCCCATAGATGGCGCTGTGCCACTTTCGGACAGGGTAACGGAATGATGCCCTGAAATGCTTAAGACCTGCAAGTTTTGAATTAGAGTGGGTGAAACTGAGAGCTTCGAGTACAATACAATTCAATTGTCTAACATGCGAAGGCTCGACTTTACAATCAAATCAGAAGATTTAAAACAAAACTTTACCTAGCAAGTACCTACTCTAGTTATTTTGTTGTAGGTAGATTAGATGTAGAACTTTCAACCTTAAAGTCAAGAAAAGAGAAGAAAAACTTTGAAAAAATTGTTTGAGGTTACTCGTTAAGTTAATTCGGTAAGACAAATGCAAATGTGTGGCTGTAAATAGACAGTAGATACAACAGAATTGACTGAATGCGTTCGAACTTAGGACCTTGTTCACACGGTGTAATTTACCGTGCGAGCAGCATACATTGCGGGGCCGCAGTGCTATCGAGTTTTACTTGATCGATTGAGAGCCGCAGTGTAATGCTAATGACAGTGGAGTGTCTGGTTTAAATACTCACGCGTAGTAAGGGTTGGTTGGGAACGAGGGCGTTAGTTTGAGCACAGCCCTGAAAGCCATGACGTCACCGCTGCTGTTCTGCCCCAGATGATCTGTAGCAAACATTACACAGTCAACTCTCGCGTTTACAAAATAGAGTGCCAATTACGTTGCACTTGAAACGTAATAACATCGGGGATTCAAATAGGGTTGCGTTGACACAGTAAACAATAATATTGACGGAGGCGGGTCCTTGAGAGTGATGTCCTAACTTAGGCAGTTAAAAAAATCTCATTTCTTCTGTACACACTAGTGTCGAGTTAGTTTTTTAACATTTGCTAGACGCGTAGTAGGTACAGTCAGCAGCAGAAGTAGCTAAGCAACCGAAGCGGTCACAATGATCTCAACAAGCTCTTATATATATACAAATAGAGCCGTGCGTAGACCATTGTGGACGCGTCGGTTGCTTAGCTACATTTGCTGCTGACTGTACATAACGCCATCGTAAGTTAAATAAGACTTGGAATTTTCTCTTATGATTGCATAATTATCCTCATAATTTAATTTTGCAAGATTATCCGTGAGTGCAACTGGGTTCCATTATTATTTATATTTGAATACCTACCTACTTGCCTACTTTTGCGGGTGGTAGGACCTTGTGCAAGGTCCGTCCGGATCGCTACCACCATCTTACTCGCTAATCCTGCCGCTAAGCAGCAGTGCTTGCACTGTTGTGTTCCGGTGTGGAGAGTAAGACAGCCGGTGTAATTACGGGCACAAGAGGCATTTCATCTTAGCTCTCTAGGTTGGCAACGCATTTGCAAACCCTCTGGGGTTGCGGGTGTCTATGGGCAGTGGTGATCACTTACCATCAGGTGACCCACTTGCTCGTTTGCCTTCCTTGTCGTTTAATAAAAAATAAAAACTTCTCAAATTTCCTGATGAATTGAGGATTTTCGCATTGATCAAGTTAACAAGTAGGTCGGGAGTACTAGTCGCCTTCTGCTGCGAAAGTTTCTGAATAAAGTTCTGGTTCCTTTGCGAGTTGCGCGATCCTTGCGGCGAAATAAGTTCTATGATGTGTCCTTGAGAAGTCATTAAGCCGTAATCAATGACGCCGTGATAGCCCAGTGGTTCGGCCTATGGCCTCTCAAGCAGAGGGTCGCGGGTTCGAACTCCGGCTCGCACCTTTGAGTTTTTCGGAATTTACGTGCGGAAGGTTTAACATCGTGAGGAAACCTGCACACTCCTGCGAAGCAATTCAATGCTGTGTGTGAAGTTCCCAATCCGCACTGGGCCTGCGTTTAAACTGTAGCCCAAGCCCTTTCATTCTGCCCAGCTGTGGGACATACATAGACTGATGGTGATGATGATGATGAATTAATGACGATAAAACCAAGAGGACCGCCAATGTCTATACAATGTGGCGTTCTTTTAGAAAAAATCCGCTGTAGTTATATTAGTTTTACTATAGAGAGGTCTCTGTACCATTCATTTCGTATGGCAGTTAGACCACTGCTTAACTCAACCTATTATTAATAGATGGCGTCCACGGACCGGGAGACGAGCTGTCGGTAGGCCTTCAACAAGATGGAGCGACGACCTAGTAAAGATCGCGGGACCGCGGTGGATGCGGAAAGCACAAGACCGGTCTGAGTGGAGAGCCGCGGGGGAGGCCTATGTTCAGCAGTGGACGTCTTTCGGATGATATGATGATGATGATGATGGCTTATCAATATTTTCCCAGCCTCTGCAGTAATGTACTATTTCACAGGTGTTATTGATAAAATTAGGCCATGGCTGTGACCCACACAATACCATTAACATAAATGAAATAATAAAATAAGGCTTTTGACCAAGGACCATAAAACCAAGAGGACTGCCAGTTTCTATACGATGTCGCGTTCCTTTGAAATAATAAGCCTGCTGTAGCTAGTTTTACTACGGAGGGGTCTCTGTACTATTCATTTGGTATGACATTTAGACCTCTGGCTAACACAATAGCGCCATCTGAATTCGTTTTTTCTTTCAGTTCATAGATAGCGCTATTGTATTAGCCAGAGGTCTAAGTGTCATACAAAATTAATGGTACAGAGACCTCTCTATAGAGAAACTAGCTACAGCAGGCTCATTATTTTACAGGAACGGGACATTGTATAGCCATTGGCAGTCCTCTTGGTTTTATCGTTCTTGCTTTTGGCAAATAGTGATATTAATGTCATGAATAAATAAATAATAAATATCATGGGACAATTTGACACCAACTGACCTAATCCCAAACTAGGCAAAGCCTGTACTATGGGTACTAGACAACGGATAAACATATTTATATAGATAAATACATACTTATATACATTATTAAACATTCAAGACCCGAGAGCAAATATTCGTATTCATCATACAAACATCTGCCCCGACCGGGATTTGAACCCGGGACCTCAAGCTTCATAGTCAGGGTCTCTGACCACTAGGCTATTCGGTCGTCAAAGAGAATTTACTTACGGCCGTTCCCAATATTCAATCCACCGAGGGTTTTCCTTACCAATAGTTACATTTTGACACATTTTCTACGGGTAATCTGTCAAAATGTAACTGTTGGTAAGGAAAACTATCCGTGGATTGAATATTGGGAACGGCCGTTAGTCACCAAGTGATATTCAAAAATCGATCCCCTGATAGTTTACCAGCATGCACGATGGCGGCAGCACTGGGGTCGTATATCTCGTCGTCGACCGACACTACGGCGTAATCGCCCGTTTGCAGCAGCCCGCGCCTCTGCAGCACCTTCACGAAGTCCGCCAGCGCTATGTTCTCGCCGAGAAACACGTATACTGTGAAAATATAAGGTTCTAAAAAAAAAATTGGAGAAAAAATACAAAAAGATACTCCTACTGAGATCATAATAAGGTTCTGTTAAAAATGTGTTAAAGATAAAAGTGTATCTCTCTAGGTTGGCAACGCAAGACGTACATACAGACCCCTCTGAGTCGCGGGTGTCTATGGACAGTGGTGATCACTTACCATCAGGGCCGTATTTTATAAAGCTTCAAGTTACAATTTACAAGCGGAAGCCTCGTTCTACCACTTTTCGTTAGAAAGAGACTTCCGCTTGTAAATTGTAACTTGTGGCTTTATAAAACACGGTCCAGGTGACCCACCTGCTCGTTTGCCTTCCTCGTCGTATACAAAAAAAGGTTTTGTAACCACGTTATTTCCCCATCAGAAAAAAATGTATAATATAAGAGATACATGAGAAGTAATTTAGTTTTCGCCGAATTCGAACGAGTACCTATATTCATGGACTTTGGATTTAGTACTGTCAGCAGCAGAAATAGCTTAGCAACCGACGCGTTAATAATGATCGAAGCACTATTATAGACATAAGAGCTGGTGCAATGCCCTAAGCACGACTTGTCGAATCCTGCGTCACGTAAAATCGAATAGTAAACCATAACGAGTTTGTATGACGTTTGGAACAGCGCCCGCCCGTGAGCGTATTTGGAACAAAAATTTAGTATGAGATTTCTCGATCTCGATACGATAACCGTAACGTAACGCAGGATTCGACAAGTCGTGCTTAGGGCACAGATCATTGTGACCCCTTCGGTTGCTTAGCTACTTCTGCTGCTGACTGTGCAAAATTTGTGAAAAATGTGTCAAAGTACAACACGGCATTTTTCGACAACAGCCATATGCATACGTCAAAGCGGTTTCGTTCGACCAAACTGACGCTCGATTAGTGGCAAAGTGGTGGTCTTTTGGTTCGGACATTTTCAGGCGCTAACCCGAAGTCCATGGTGTTGGTAAGTCAATAAATATATTAGAATAAACAAAAAAAAATATTACGAAGGACGTCAGTTGTGAAACGACTCCATTTAACTGAAACACAGTAAACCTACACTATACCTAGTTGGGAAGCCAATTAAAAATTCGGTTTAACTTTACTTGTCGTTCACATAGCGGCGCATACGAGAACATTCAGCAGCAGGAGTAGCTGTAAACCAACCGAAGCGGTCACAATGATCTGCACAAGCTCTTATGTCTATAATAACAGAACCGTGCTTAGATCATTGTGACCGCTTCGGTTGCTTAGCTACTTCAACTGTTAACTGTACCTACCTACGTCTCGCCTTTCATTGTATGTAACATATAATACATAAAAGTTTAACGAGGAATTTTGTGTCGCACAGCTCGAACGCGGAACTGGATTTCGTATAAAAAAAACTGCATTTTATCATGATTGTAACATTTCATTTAATGTAGATATAGCAAGCTGACGAAAATGAGCCGTGAAGTCGACGCTAGGTTCAGAGAATGTTTTTACTCATAAAAGAAAATTACTATATTCACCTAAAGTTAGCTTACAAAATATTTATTCGGGCTTGGTTTTAAAAATTCTAGCAGAAATATAGGTATATACGTCAGACTTCAGTGTTACACTTTTTCAAAAACATGTTTCAAAGAAAGGTTTGTTTAAATTCAAGGAATCACACCTCATTATATACATTTGGAAGTTCATCACCAGCCTTTTTTTACGTCCTACTGCAAGGCATAGGCCTCCGCTCAGAATGAGAGTTAGGTATTATCTTAATCATACAAATCTGCATCCCCTCCGACATCGAAGTTTTTCCTGTTCCTGTTTTAATGGTTTATGTTTGTTGGAGTTTCTCATTTATTGTAATGTTCAAAAGTTCTTTTTTCAAAAAACACTTGTGTACGTATTTTGTTTGTTGAAATCTTTTTAATTAGAATGCAGGTTCTGTATGTTTATAATTGTTTCGTGTCGCGTAGCCGGCTTTTTTCATAAAGCAGATTAGTACGCGTCATGCGGTCATGTTTGAATGGAATTTTAATGCCTTCGTTTTGTGCTGTTAACATTAAAATTCATTCACATAATTAATAAAAAAATCGTACCTATTTAAATAATAATAATACTCACCAAACCAACAGAACTCCAAGACAGAACGAGACAAGAATGGACAGGAAAAAAAAATCGAAATCATAAACTCAAAAAGTAAAGGAGTACGCAACTTAACACATACTCTTAACATGAACACATACAATACATAATTAAAAATATATACTTAACCATTAATTAACAACCGGATGGCCTAGTGGTTAGCGACCCTGACTATGAAGCTTGAGGTCCCGGGTTCGAATCCCGGTCGGGGCAGATGTTTGTATGATGAATACGAATGTTTGTTCTCGGGTCTTGGATGTTTAATATTATTATGTATATAAGTATGTATTTATCTATATAAGTATATTTATCCGTTGTCTAGTACCCATAGTACAGGCTTTGCCTAGTTTGGGACTAGGTCAATTGGTGTCAATTTGTCCCATAAAAAAAAAAAAAAAAAAAAATTGTAAGTAGGTACATTAAAATACCTAAGTAGGTACCTAATTTGTAATAATTCTAATTACAATTACAATTTTAATTTTTCATTACTTTTCGGGATTAATTAAAATATTGAGTAATAACGTTGAATTTTAACGTCAATGTCGACCCCACAGCTCACTTTCGGTTGAGCGTGCGATGAAAAGTCCGACAATTGCACTATTTTTATACGACGAGTAAGGCAAACGAGCAACAGGGTCACCTGTGCCCTAAGCACGACTTGTCGAATCCTGCGTTACGTTACGGTTATCGTATCGAGATCGAGAAACCTCATACTAAATTTTAGTTCCAAATACGCTCACGGGCGGGCGCTGTTCCAAACGTCATACAAACTCGACAACGTTTACTATTCGATTTTACGTGACGCAGGTTTCGAATAAGTCGTGCTCGACCCACTGATGGCAAGCGATCACCCCTGCCTATGGATACCCCGCATCCCGGAGGGTTTGCAGATGCGTTGCCAACCTAGAGAGTTAAGATAAAATGCCTCGTGTGCCCGTAATTACACCGGCTGTCTTACTCTCCACACCGGAACACAACAGTGCAAGCGCTGCTGCTTAGCGGCAGGATTTGTGAGTAAGATGGTGGTAGCGATCCGAACCCGCCATATTTGTTGTCAAGGTAAGCCTAAGTATGTATTGAAGTTTGGCTGTCTTTCGAACTGAGGGTCGAGCACGACTTTTCGAAACCTGCGTCACGTAAAATCGAATAGTAAACGTGTCGAGTTTGTATGACGTTTGGAACAGCGCCCGCCCGTGAGCGTATTTGGAACTTAAATTTAGTACGAGGTTTCTCGATCTCGATACGATAACCGTAATGTTACGCTACATTCGTAAAGTCGTGCTCGACCCTCCGCTCTTGTGGTAATACCAAAACGATACGATACGATAAATTAAGCAGTGAGACTCTTAAAATAGAAAATCAATATTGTGATTTTATCAAACAAATCAGCGAGCGTTCATCGATCAATGTAAAACATTAACTCACGTTACAGCTTCCTCTGTGACATTCGTAATTGGCAAGCGATATTTATTAGACTGAGGCAAAAACAACAATATATATTAAGTTTTGACAGATCAAATGAAATGACAAATAAATTGATTTGACTGATTGATTGATTTGAAATCAGTCGAAGCATAATAGGGTGAAATTAAAGCATGCCATGTTTCGTCTTTGATTTTATATGGGATGATAGGTCCTTTTTTTATATGTACAGGGTGCATTTTATTGAACCGTCAGTAACCGCCAGGAGTTGAGTCAGTTTAAGCGAACATCCCCTGTAAATTTTTACTGGGAAAGAAAACCCCCGTACATTAATAGCCTCTGGGCCCCATTTCTAGAAGCTTAATAATATTTGTGTTTTGTTTCATTTTTTCATGTAATTTACGAGACTAAACACTAATATTATTAGGCTAATAAGCTTTGAGAAACGGGGCCCAGGGGATCAACTTTTGAATCTTACCCGGTGACTAAATTCAGTGATATCTAAAAAGTTCGTATTTTTGAATCTCACCGGTGACTAAAGGTCTCATACCTATGATATCAAATACGAATGCTCCCACCCACTCGTAAACGCGAGATCACTGAGTGACTTCTTGACCACTGGTAGTGACAACTAATCAGAATCTACTATGTTAACATGCTTGTCTATGACAGAAACGCAAATTAGCTGCATGTTAGAAGACGGGTATGACATTCAAAATAAGGCTTTTGGCAAATAGTGATATCAATGTCATGGGTGAGAATTTAGTCACCAAGTGAGATTCAAAAATCGATCCTCTGGTGGTTGACAATGGGAGACTATGGGAGATTTTTTTTTAAACATCACAGTGGCACTCACTTCGATTTACTCCACCCCTGGCTGAATTCTTGAGGGTTCATTAAAACGCATTCTGTAGAATGTCATTGACTAGGTACTTCAAAGTACTTCAAGGTACAAGGTACCTTGGATTGGTTCGAAAAATATGTCAGGCACACCTCGATAACAAATTCGTACATGAGTGACTGGCTTTAAAATATTGTTTTAGTATTTACATTACCGTCCATTCGAAACTGCTTTATCATACAAAATGTGTCTTCTGCTCTTTTGTGCGAAGTGTTTAAGTAGCTAGTAGCTACCCTTCACCCTTTTCGCCGAAATAAATTTAATAAAATTTGCAAACAAAATAAGCCTTTTTACTCGTATTTTAATTAAAGCTTCAATTGGAGTTCTCTCGTCGTAGAAATTTGAAATACGAAATAGAAACAACAGCCATGCCCATCTAACCATACTGTGTTATTCAATGTTTGACCTTCCTCAGCAAAAGACAATAGAAGTAACATTGTGCGGACTACGACCGAAACATATACATATACTACTTTATCTGAAGGCCAGAATATCTTACGCTAGCAACGTTCAACTTCACTCTCTAAGTCTGGGTATCCTTGGATGATATTTTCTATTTTTTTTTCTTACAAAGAAATTGTTATTGTTATTCTGAGATGGTTATTTTTTTGCAACCCATAATCTCGTCCCACTGTCTGGCAAAGGCCTCGTCTCTCTCTCTATCTTGAGCTGAGCCGCATCTAGTCACAATCATCATCATCAAACATCGATTTAACTTTATCCAATTGTCGTTGCTATCGGTACGAAAACGAAGCGCCATTTTGAAGTTTAACGCTGTCAATACACGATATCATGCATCAACTAAAAGACCTAGACATATACCTTCTGCTCGAATTTCATTCTTGACTAGTTGTTAATAAATTTTCTGATAAAAAAAAATATTCAAACTTTTTTTCCGACTACTTTTTGTTGTCTGTACTTGTATGCGTAACTGTGTAATATACCAAATTTCAATTCAATGCCATTAACCGTCGATGCGGAGACGATCCTGACCGAGCCACCAGAACTTCACTACCAGTGCCTTAAGCACGACTTGTCGAATCCTGCGTCACGTAAAATCGAATAGTAAACTATAACGAGTTTGTATGACGTTTGGAACAGCGCCCGCCCGTGAGCGTATTTGGAACTAAAATTTAGTATGAGATTTCTCGATCTCGATACGATAACCGTAACGTAACGCAGGATTCGACAAGTCGTGCTTAGGGCACAGATTATTGTATTATGTTACTGAACTTACAAGTTAAAAAAAAAGCTAGAAAAGCGTATTTGTAATTCAATGCAGTTTTCCTCCACTTTCGAATGGTATTTCCGTAGGTGTGAATTGGATAATCAAGTTTCTAACACAATAACGGGCGCAATTATTCGCCCATCACATTTCCCCTAATTATTGTGAAAACTTATTTAATCAACGAGTAGTGGAAACAGGTGGGCGTTTAATTGTGCCTATTATTATAATAGAACAGTCGACTCACCTCTGGTCCTGTCATAAGTTTGTTCCACGATTTTCTCCATATTGGAAATATTCAGAGGTATGTAGTCAGGGAAATGATGCTCTGCTGTCACCGTCATACCGTTCTGTCTGGCCAGCTCCTGAAAAGTACACTTTTTTAACTAAAAACTATTAATTTATAGATTCAGGGGGTGGTGTTGTTATTTTTAAAATCCGAAGTTCGAAATGACTGCTAAAAGTAGCGTCATTAGTAAATAAAAGTTCCAAAAAAAGATGAAGAAAAAAGAATTGCCACCAGACTCCCTAACACGCTAACGTTTATCCTCGACATAAAGCATGTGTCCTTCTCGCACTTGCATATTTGTTAGAAAGTAACGAATGCTTTATGTCGTGGATACAATTTACCGTGCTTAGGGGGTCAGGTATGATAGAGATCAAACGCTGCTCACTTTTTAAGTGTATACGATATTTTACTATTATTATCACAAAAGCTAGTGTCTCGACTGTATTATACTAGGCATCTTCATGCAACTATATTGCACGCGTTTGATCGTGGAGGCGGGAAGTTTTCTCCTGTTCATGTACAAGTTATCACATAAAATAAGCACTATAATAATACAGAAAAAACGTAGTAGATGCTCGTTACGTTCGTTCAAGAAAACCATTATTAATTGCACCTTGGGATTTCTAAATGGTATTGTCTTGTTGTCAGAGGGCATAACTAGGTCTGCAGCTTTTTAGTTGGTTACAAATAGATAATATTAAATATTAAACTAGGAGGCAAACTTGCTAAAATGTTAATTTAGATCAAACCAGTCACTGCAGACTACAGTCTGCGTCGTAATTTTGAAAACAAAATACTTATTAGCATCTTTTCGCTAAAATTATCATTAAATATTATTCGCCTATGAAAGTAGGTAGTTACTTGTTAGCAGTAAGTTTAATAATCATAAGCTCCTGCTATAGCCGAAATGATAGTGGTATGAGAGAAAATAAAGGCATTCATCATCATCATGCCAGCCGAAAGACGTCCACTGCTGGCCGGCGGCCTCCCCCGCGGCTCTCCACTCAGACCGGTCTTGTGCTTTCCGCATCCACCGCAATCCCGCGATCTTTGCCAGCAGTGGGCGGGGCACATATCTCGCAGGACTGATGGTCGATGAGGTCAGAAGGTTCTCGAAATGGCGTCCAACCGGGAGACGAGCTGTCAGTAGGCCTCCAACAAGATGGAAAGGCATTGTTTACGCCTAAATCTTCTACGCAATAATAAATAATGCCAAGACAATATTTTATCATAATTTAGGATGAATGTAGGTCAAGACTGCTACGGCGCTTGCTGGGAGCTTAAATAGTACAAGTCATACATAGTAACAATAAATTCTAGCAGACTCATTTACTTGGTGTTGTGATCCTGCTGTTAGCGTCTAACTGTCATTTATTTCGGTTCTTATGCGGTTTTGCTGGGAAAAACATAAATCATCATAAGACATAAATAAACCATGAGTACACCAGTGTCGAGATAGAACAATAAATATGTATTAAACCCTCCCTTGACGCGGCTTTGGACTGCCCAAGTTGTGCTCTCATGACATAACTTTAAAAGGTTTTATACGATAAAGTTTGAGGTCGTTTAGTTTTGGTAATAACACAAAAAGGGTAACTTATTGAAGCATAAAATACAGAGCAGATTTTTTTATGTCAGTTTTTACCCAACTGCGGAGGAACAGGAGGGTTACGTTTTTACCATCATTAAATGTTATTATTTTAAACATTATTGGATAAGAAGTGATTTAGTACTTAAAAGAAAGATGAGACTACGCGAACAACGCTTTATTTTCAATTTGCATAATTAGGCAAATTACCTTTAAATGAACTTAAATCGGACACAATTCGCGATAGGCAAGTTGGCTTTTCAAAGAGCAGGGGTTCTTCTTGGCAAGTGATCGCTGGCGTAAGAGAGCAACTCAGTGCCCTTAGTGTAATCAAAAAGCACAAAATACGTCTCGATCGCGTTTGCGTTAAGGTGTCAAATAGTATGACAATTGTTAAACGCGAACGCGATCGACACGTATTTCTTGGCCTGGTCGGCGATTACACTGTGCCCTCTCAGCACTTTAACGCTAACGCGATCGAGACGTATTTTGTGCTTTTTGATTACCCTAAGGGCAATGAGCGTGCGGCTAGTTTTAAAGTCACAGTCCCCGCCGCTACGCCTCGGGTAGTATGTTTTCTTCGTTAATAATATTATATTTTAGTATTTCTGTAGCTTAGCAATAATAGTAGTTTATGCAACTGTTACATAATGAGGGTCCTTAAAACACGAGTGTGTTTTTATGAAACGAGGCCAAGCTGAGTTTCATAATAGGATCACACGAGTGTTTTAAGGCCTAATTATGTGGAGTTGCACACATTACTTTATCTACACACATATATAAGTACTCTAAGATGGGTTCAGAAGCCGAAGGCATATATCATATCCGTACCTGTCACGAATTTGATTTTTTTTTAATCATAGACAAACATACCGAGCTGACGTTTCGTAAACTGTTTTTTTATGAAAAAAATAAATATATCACATTATTAATTATACATGTCGGACTGAACTCGACTTATATACGTGAGTGATCCGTTTTGTTTCACTATGATTGTAAATTACGTTGGTTGTCAAATTCGATACATCGAATTCGATATCGAAAAGTCATTACGATATCGAATTCGATGTCGTAATGACTATTACTTTACTGCTGGACCTGTTGGTGGTGGTGGTTGGCGCGGGGAGGCGTCGTCGTGCTGCAATGCTGGTCATTTTCTACGGTTTCCGAACGCATTATAGAGGACTTATGATATGTGTGTAGAAAAAAGGTTTTGATGATATTGAGAATTGGGTTATGGGCGTCTTAGTAATAGGGTCTTGTTTTTGCAATTTAGGCTACGGAACCCTAAAAAAAATAATGGGTAATTTAATTAATTTCATGTTTAAAATCCGAAATTAATCTGGGCATAGTCGGATTATTACGAGAAAAATAATGCCTAATAAATAAAGTTGGTATTTAACACAAAAATAATATCTTTGATCTTTCAAATTAAACCACCGCCGCGTAAAACCATGATTGTTTCTGTTTCAGACAACGATATTGAAAATGTTTTCGCAGAATAAAACGTTAACAAAAACATTCGCCAGCTGTACAAAAGTAATTAAAACACAGTAGGTAACTGCGTTTTACAGTAGGTACCTACCTATGATCTCGCTGTTTTCGATTTTTTATTTACACGATTGTTCAGAACGCCGAGTATTCTGAAGACGTGACTTTAATTTAAGTATTGGTAAATTCGTTTCTGCCAACTAATCGAATGATGCATATCCTGAATTTGTCCACAGACTAACCCTGTTATTCATAAACCTATATTAATTAAAATGCCGCTAAAGTTCGTTTGTCCTTTTTTGTCATATTGACATTTCCGTTAGTAAGAAGAAGACAAAACCTAATAGTAAGAAGAAGATATAAGCTAATGGAGGCTTGAGTGACGTTTATGATTAAGGCCACAAGGGTCTATATTAAATTAAGAGTATTTCAAACCGAGCAAACTGTGTGACCGACCTCCATAATTTCAAAAATAATCCTCTAAATGATAAATAAATAAAATAAAATAAAATGCGTTTATTTCGGATAACATAAACTAAAGCCTAAAGCAGAAATATGAAGTCGGTGCGGTGCGAGCGGAATATTCTTTGAATGAAGCACCGACTTCATATTTCTGCTGCTTAGTGCTAGGCCATAAAACTTCAGGCTTTAGTTTCTGTTATCCGAAATAAACGCATTTTATTTTATTTCATTTATTACCATTATTTTAGAGGATTATTTCACGTTTTTTTTCTAAAGTTTTTTTTTTGAAGGCGGTTTTACTTTTTTGTTAAAAGATTTTTATTTCACAATTTTACGTCGATTTAACATTTTCAGACTTATCCTCCAACTCCTAACCGTTAAGGAGTTGTACCTTCCATCATCAGCTCATCAACATGAGATGATGACTACCGGACGCAAATACTTGAATAGCCTTAGAAAATATATGAAACATATGATACGTGCCTATAAAATTTGAGGGTTGTCCTCGATTTCCCTGAGATCCCATCACCAGAACATGACTTGGTGACAGTGGGACCACCTCAGGAGTATACCCTTTCGAATAATGATTTAACATTTTCAGAATTATTCTCCAACTTCTAACCGCTAAGGAGGATGACTATCAGACGCAAATACTTGAATAACCTTAGAAAATATAATTATGAAACACATGGTACGTGCCTGTAAAATTTGAGGGTTGCCCTCGATTTCCCTGGGATCCCATCATCAGATCATGACTTGATGACAACGAGACCACCTCAGGAGTATACCTTTTCGAATAAAAAAAGAATTTTGAAAATCGGTTTACAATTGGGAGTAATCGATGTAAATACATTTAAAAAAAAATACATACAGTGGAACGTAGATTCTCCTCCTTTTTTGAAGTCAGTTAAAAAAAAGATAGCAATTTTATTAACTAACCTTTCATGATTCTAAGACTGATGATTCGATTAGTTGTCTGTATCCTGTTTGGAAAGAAGAACAAAACAATAGTTTGAAATTTCCGCTGAGATTCATAATTAATTTATCAAGAGACACTATTCTAAAAGGACGTAACTCCGTTCCACATTAGAGTCTCCTTTGTCTTGTCTCGATAAAAACAAAATAAAGGCAAAATTAATAAATATTTAAGGAATTTTTTCTCGTAAATTTTTTGATGGTTCTGCCAATGTCGAGATGGTTAGATAAAACAAGGCCAGTCGACTTTCGTCTTGTTGTACGGTACTAGGTACTGACAGTTTTGAGTAGGTAATAGGCTCCATCCATACCATACGTGTTTTTTTGGAACAATTCACTTGTGTTTACCAATGCAGCAACGAGCAGAATCAAATAGTACTTACTTATAAGTGTGTAGATAAAGTAATGTACGCAACTCTTCATAATTAGACCTTAAAACACTCATGTGCTCTTATAACAGTTGCATAAGCTATTAGTGTAATGTCGTTAGGTTGTGGTTATATCCAATCTACTTAAAGCAACAATTAAATAGCTTTGTTTACTAATAGGGCAAAAAACGCCAAAATGACCATACTGTAAAAAGTCGTTACAACCATCTAGAAAGTTCAATTGAATATCGACTCTAGGTCCCTAAACAATAGGTTACGAGTGCACTAATAGATAAATGGGGGTCCAAGTCCCCTTGTACTTGTAGCATTGTCCGGTGCTCAAGTAAACGCCAGGGATGTATTGAAATAAAAAAAATGCAGTTTTGTTATCTACGAAGTATGTTTATTTTTCATGACGGACGATAATGAGTTAATGAGGTAACAAAACCGCACAATAGGACAATGAATTGGACACAACCCAATACCAACGACTATACCTACCTATTAATTTTTGAAGAGTACGTAGTCACGTTGTCGTCTATTTTTAGATCCTAATAATAAGTATCGCTTTAACATTCGAGACTTCATTCAACAGAAACACGGAATGAATTTAATTAGCCTTTTATTTCTGAATAAGTAAATGACCTTTTCCCAGAAGTTGAGGAAGTATATTTTCTTGTTTCAATAAGCCAACAGCGCTGTAAAAAACGAGAATGTAAAAAATCAGGCCGAAAAGACTCGACTTTTGGGAAGGAGTGCGATTAGGAAAGTTAAGATTAACTCGGTGAATGACCTCAGTTCCTAGCAAAGTGTAGAGGACTCATAAATGGTTTGATCTGTTATACCTACTTTTGTATTCAGATAAGATGACTGAGTTCTGTTTAAATCCATTAAACGCATAGATACAACGGCGGGAATTGTGCAATTTTCCGGAATAAAAAGTATCTCGCCTCCATTTCCGGATTATGATAAATATTAAAAAATTCAAATTTGTTCAGAACCAATTCCGTTCTTTATACGTAATTGAGGCGGAGTCAAGCAAAAAAACATGGGTACAAACTTTCGCGTTCCTTTATAAATTGATATACCCAAATTATAAATTCAGGATAAAAAAATCCATAGATTAGTGACAATGGTTCTGCTTACGAGCTATATCAGGAAGACATAAGACATGTCATGCATATCCTCCTCGCTAAATTTTGAACTTTTGGTTCATTATAATTAATAGCGTCAGTATGCTGAGCAGCGGCGCTGGACGCGTCACCCACCAGTGATGTTGTTAACTTGTTGCTCACGCTCACCTTCACAGCGTCAGTCTGCTGAGCAGCGGCGCTGGACGCGTCACCCACCAGTGATGTTGTTAACTTGTTGCTCACCTTCACAGCGCCAGTCTGCTGAGCAGCGGCGCTGGACGCGTCACCCACCAGTGATGTTGTTAACTTGTTGCTCACGCTCACCTTCACAGCGTCAGTCTGCTGAGCAGCAGCGCTGGACGCGTCACCCACAAGTGATGTTGTTAACTTGTTGCTCACCTTCACAGCGCCAGTCTGCTGAGCAGCGGCGCTGGATGCGTCACCCACCAATGATGTTGTTAACTTGTTGCTCACGCTCACCTTCACAGCGCCAGTCTGCTGAGCAGCGCCGCTGGACGCGTCACCCACCAGTGATGTTGTTAACTTGTTGCTCACCTTCACAGCGCCAGTCTGCTGAGCAGCGGCGCTGGACGCGTCACCCACCAATGATGTTGTTAACTTGTTGCTCACCTTCACAGCGCCAGTCTGCTGAGCAGCGCCGCTGGACGCGTCACCCACCAGTGATGTTGTTAACTTGTTGCTCACCTTCACAGCGCCAGTCTGCTGAGCAGCGGCGCTGGATGCGTCACCCACCAATGATGTTGTTAACTTGTTGCTCACGCTCACCTTCACAGCGCCAGTCTGCTGAGCAGCGCCGCTGGACGCGTCACCCACCAGTGATGTTGTTAACTTGTTGCTCACCTTCACAGCGCCAGTCTGCTGAGCAGCGGCGCTGGACGCGTCACCCACCAATGATGTTGTTAACTTGTTGCTCACCTTCACAGCGCCAGTCTGCTGAGCAGCGCCGCTGGACGCGTCACCCACCAGTGATGTTGTTAACTTGTTGCTCACCTTCACAGCGCCAGTCTGCTGAGCAGCGGCGCTGGACGCGTCACCCACCAATGATGTTGTTAACTTGTTGCTCACGCTCACCTTCACAGCGCCAGTCTGCTGAGCAGCGCCGCTGGACGCGTCACCCACCAGTGATGTTGTTAACTTGTTGCTCACCTTCACAGCGCCAGTCTGCTGAGCAGCGGCGCTGGATGCGTCACCCACCAATGATGTTGTTAACTTGTTGCTCACGCTCACCTTCACAGCGCCAGTCTGCTGAGCAGCGGCGCTGATCGCGGTACCGCTATGATTTTAAGCTTGTTGCTCACCTTTATACCACCTGTCTGAAGAGCAGCGTCACCAGCGATTATTTTAAGCTTTAGACATAATGATGAAAACGGGATATTGACCGCGATTACCTTATAGCCCTATACTTATTTGACACCGTTTTCATTATGTCTACTGCAATTAACCGCGACTCATTTAAAACTGTGATTTTAAGCTTGTTACTCACCTTTATAGCGTCAGTCTGCTGAGCTGCGGCGCTAAGTGCGTCACCAGCGATGATGGCGAACTTGTCCCACTTGAACGCTTTCAGCAACGCCATCACGGACTTGCTGACTTTGAAGGCCGGAGGCAGCGTCCGGGCGAAAGTGACCCCCAGGCCGGCACCCGCCTCTCGTTTAGAACTGCGTGCACCGGCACATTTCTAAAACAAAACTACTTTTAAGCCAACAAGCTAAAAAATTCTGACCTTTGCGCGCAAGTTTGGACCTTATTTGAGAGAGATTGTGGCCAAAGAGACTACAATTTGTAGCCTTTTCTGCGCTTCATTTTCGGCGTGCTGTTGACATATCTACCTCTTTTTTACATGGAATATCTTGCATATTTACTTCCCACTGCTGTGCACAGCACAGGCCTCCTCTCAGAGTGAGATGATTTGGTCTCTAGTTACCGCTCAAGCCCAGTGTGCATTGCAAAATTCACACACACCATCGAAGCGCCTCGTAGTCCGTGTAAATTTCCTCACGGTGTTGCCCTTCACCAAAGAGCTCAATGAACCCGAGATCGAACCCCCGACCTTCTGCTTGAGAGGCCATAGGTCTAACCACTAGGCTACTACGGTTTTTTTTAAATGACGTGAATGCGTAGACCAGTACCACAGTGTAAAGAGCCTACCAGTGGTCCGACGCCTTTGATGTTTGCGTAAATGCCGACACTGCAACCGCATGGCCCAAGGACCAAGGAGGGCGAAAGTTCCTAACTAATCGGGCAGTGGCGGCGTATGCAAGGGGGCTCGCCCTACCCGCACCACCCCCCGCACGATTGACCTGTCTAGAGGTCTTCGTCGTACGACTGTATAGACTGTGCCAGTACCCTACGAGCATATAACCTATAGAGACGTAATATAAGGCGACCCGACCCAGTGAAGTTGTCTATGATTTCTCACTGATATATTTCGCAACACATTTGCTTTCCGTCAGTTTCGACCATAAACTAGAACCGAAGACGGTTTGACATTTAAAATATAAATCACCGTCAATTTGCATGCAATACAATGGTGCAAAAACAACAGGAAAACATGTAACAACAAACAATATCGTTTTTCATCGGTAAGTCCATTTCTTTATTTTACCAAAATATTTTTAAAAATTTGATTAATGCAACGCGGCTCAAGTTAAACTGGACAGGTCCGTCACGTGTCCACTCCCCGTCCTTTTTGCGCTAACTGTAAACATGTACGTCTATCTCTTATTATCGTAATTACCCTTGTGACGCCAATGGCTAGTGCCGTGTAGTGCATTATCCAGTAAATGATTATTTTTAGTATATCGGGTTTTTATTTGTGGATTTTATTTACTACTATTAGTACTAAGTAGTAAATACTTCATGAGTTTAATTATAATTATTCTTTTCGTGTATTAAGTTTATAACAACGTTATTTTATTTAAACTGTATTTTTTTAACCCCCGACGCAAAAAGAGGGGTGTTATAAGTTTGACCGCTAGTGTGTCTGTGTGTCTGTATGTGGCACCATAGCTCCTAAACGGTTGAACCGATTTGAATGAAGTTATCTTAGCAACTAGTTGACAGAATTGTTTTCTTTCAAAGTCGCATGTATTGGGTCTCTATAGGGATAAGTGCTCGTAGCCAGTACATTACTAGTTTAGAACAATCAGGGATCGCGAGTCAAAATTCCTAGTGTTGGGTGAGGTATATCTGTCATTCTCCACCAATGAGAGACAAGCTGCTGGCCTATGATTGGTGGAAATTGACAGATAGAACTAACGATCCTAGCAGATTTTTGAGTCGCGATAGACCTCGTTGCACACTGATCCGAAGCTGATTGGAAGGTAACAATAATTAGTACAATCTAGGGCTCTTCAAGGCTAGAGTGAATAGGCTGTTAATGAACCAGTGAGTTACACCTTAGGCCTCATCTGCACCTTCCATCAAGTGAGATAGGGGTCGATCACTGGTCAGTTTATAGTAAAAAAAAGTAACTTACTATTTATTATATTTTCCAACACAAACACTTCACACTCTCAATCCGTCACAAAGAAAACTTCGAAAAGCGATTCCATGCGTTTCTACGTCGTTGTTTATGACCGTTATATTTTTCTCTCTATAGAATGCCTATCAAAATAACCCGAATAAATCTTACGTATTTTTTCTACTTTCTTAGTCATGTGTCACTGTCTATATTTTCTCTTATGCCGAAGAAGGTTGCTGGATTTTCCATCGTTCCCAAGTCCATTAAATAGGGAATTACGTCAGTCGTTAAACGTCAGCCTGAGGCCCGAGTACGAATATTCGAAACCTGCGTCATGTAAAATTGAATAGTAAACGTTATCGAGTTTGTATGACGTTTGGAACAGCGGCCGCCCGTGAGCGCATTTGGAACTGAAATTTAGTATGAGGTTTCTCGATCTCGATAGGATAACCGTAACGTTACGCAGGTTTCGAAAAGTCGTGCTCGACCCTCTGGGCTAAGGTTATTAATATTTTGTCAACCTGTGTAAATCTTGTCTAAGTAATCGTTTGACTTCCCTCCTATTTCGTAAATCATAAACGTGACAGACTTGACGTTATTGTCAGTGTAATTACGAATAGTTGACGGGTTCGATTCTGACGGTCATAGTTGAAGGGTACACGGAAAGAATATGTCTAGTAACTTTTTTAACCGACTTAAAAAAAAGGAGGAGGTTCTCAATTCGTCGGAATTCATATATATATATATATTTTTATGTATGTTCCCCGATTACTCGAAGAAGCCTTTACAAATTTCAAAAATTCCTTTTTTGTGTGAAAGGGTATACTTTCTAGTTGGTCCCATTGTCATCAAGTCAGGATCTGATGATGAGATCCCAGGGAAATCGAGGGCAACCCTCAAATTTTATAGGGACGTATCATGTGTTTCATATATTTTCGAAAGCTGTTCAAGTACTTGCGTCTGGTAGTCATCATCTCGTATTGATGAGGTGATGATGGAAGGTATAACTCCTTAACGGTTAGGAGTTTGAGGATAATATTTTAAATATTAACGTAGCTAAAAATTGTGAAATAAAAAATCTTTTAACAAAAAGTAAAACCGCCTTCAAAAAAAACCTCAGAAAAAAAACGTAAAATACATTATTTATTATTTCATGTTTTTTCTGAGGTTTTTTTTTGAAGGCGGTTTTTTATCACACAAAAAAAAGATGTGTATACGAAAATTATAATTGACGACATTTCGTATTTTTCACACCTGGAAATTAACATAGGTATCGAAATTACTTATTTTTTTAAATACAAGAGAACAAAATAAAATTACCAATTCTACCAAAACTACGCAAGAATGGGTGTAATTGGTGTAATGTAATTTGCCTTTTTCAAACAAACCACAAGCACAGCAATAATTTGACATGACACATATTATGTTTGACAATGTCAGATTTGACATCTTGGGTTTTGTTTTTTTGATCGTGACAAGACAAAGGCAATTGATCCATCCTAGCGTAGTTTCGGAGTTACGTCCTTTTGGAATAAGTACCTTTTAATAAATTAATAATTAATTAATTACAAATCCTAATGAAAATTTAAAATCGTAGGTTTGCTAATCTTTCAAAGTAGATTGCAGACAATTAATCAAATTATAGTCTCAAAAATATGAAATGTTGTCAATTGGATAATATTAGATAGGTACCTATCATTCCGAACCTTTAAATCGCGATAACTCAAAAAGTTGCTAAGGTGACTAGACTATAGACATGTTCTTTCCATGCACGGTAAGCAAAATGTCTCACTGACCAGGTAAAATAAAATAGTAGTTTATGCCACTGCTACATAATGAGGGTCCTTATATATAGTATGCAAAAGTAATGTATTCAACTCCACATAATTAGGCCTTAAAACACGAGTGTGTTTTTATGAAACGAGGCGAAGCTGAGTTTCATAATAGGATCACACTAGTGTTTTAAGGCCTAATTATGTGGAGTTGCATACATTACTTTATCTACACTCATATTATAAGTACTCTAAGATGGGTTCAAAAGCCGAATGCATATATCATACCCATACCTGTCACGAATTTGATTTTTTTTTTAATCTTGGACAAACATACCGAGTTGACGTTTCGTAATTAATTATTATACATGTCGGACTGAACTCGACTTATATACGTGAGTGATCCGTTTTATTTCACTATGATTGTAAATTACGTTGGTTGTCAAATTTGAAAAATCGAATTTGATATCGAAAAGTCATTACAACATCGAATTCGATGTCGTAATGACTATTACTTTACTGCTGGACCTGCTGGTGGTGGTGGTGCGGGGGCTGGCGTCGTCGTGCTGCAATGCTGGTCATTTTCTACGGTTTCTGAACGCATTATAGAGGACTTATGATATGTGTGTAGATAAAGATTTTTTTGTACAATGCCATGGTTGGAAAATGAGCTAAAGTTTTATGACTTACTTATCAAAACATCTAGGTCGAGAAATGTATCGGGGCTTTTACTTGCTGACTAGGGAAATATTATATTCAACCTGAACTCTATTTCTAGCTATAGCTTCATAACTAAAAGTTAATAAAAGTAGGTGACAGTAATATTCATTCGTTATAAAAATACACAATGAAGTACTTTTAACCTGAATACACAAAGTACCTAATTTTATAGACACCGGAAATCCGGTAATTTTCCCCTTAGATGGATATCCGACCGACGCATGTAAAATTTATGGACACAATTCAGTAAAAGAAAATTAAAACCCTTTCACTCTTTTAACATGAACGATGGCTTACAATTGCACGAGAAAATGAAACTGAATGTAATTTACAAAAAAATACTATGTTTTTTATAAACTCACTGAAACATGAATACACAGAAAAAAACCAGAAAAATGCCAACCCCGGGAATCGAACCCGGATCCTCGACAGTCCGGGTCGTGTGCCTTTCCCCTACACCACGATTGACATAGAGGAAATGGCCGAATTTTTCCCATGTATTCAAATCTTAGCTCGTTTTTATCACTTTTTGCAGTGATATTCATTCACGGGAAAACCGTAAAAATAAAAATGTGGAGAAAAAATACCAAAAGATACTCCAACCGAGATCATGAAAAATTATTAACTTTCGTCGGTAAAATAACCAACATTCATTTAGTCTCTGAACAAAGACCAGAGACAAAAATGCAACATTAAGAGAAATAATTAAAAGATATTTCATAAAAAAATATGACTTGACGACGTTTTAGAAGGATAAACAAATACTCGCCAATGGCCTGGGTCTTTCTCACCCGCCCCGTCGCCGTTGCCTGTGACTTATTTTTACCCGACTGCGAAACGCAAAGGAGGGTAATGTGTTTATCAGCCTATATATGTAATGTATGTTTATTCCTTTGTGGCACTCTAGAGACCGAACGCGTGGGCCGATTTTTTTACGAAGAATTCGTACTAGTAATCAAAGTCAAACGGAAATACTCGAGCGCGTCAGAGGGTCGAGCACGACTTTTCGAATCCTGCGTCACGTAAAATCGAATAGTAAACGTTGTCGAGTTTGTATGACGTTTGGAACAGCGCCCACCCGTGAGCGTATTTGGAACTAAAATTTAGTATGAGGTTTCTCGATCTCGATACGATAACCGTAACGTTACGCAGGGTTCGACAAGTCGTGCTTGACCCACACATATTGATAGTGTATAACTCCCACGTGTCTCTGATAACGGAGGTACCTATGTTAATCTGTGCCGGTTCGCACTATGGGGGTGGCCGTACGGAAGGGATGAAAATTGAAAAAAATATATATCGAGGGCGTCAGATTTTCAGAGGATTAGGTAGGATGGCCGTGATAGCCTAGTGGTTTGAGCTATGGCCTCTCTGGTCGTGGGTTCAAACCCCAGCTCGTACCTCTAAGTTTTTCGGAATTTATGTGCGGAATTACATTTGTAATTTATCACCCTTCACCGAAAAGGAAAACATCGGGAGGAAACCTGCACACTCCTGCGAAGCTATTCAATGATGCGTGTGAAGTTCCCAATCCGCACTGGGCCCGCGTGGGAACTGTAGCCCAAGCCCTCTCATTCTGAGGCTGGTGATGATGATGATGAGGAAGGATTCTTCCATGTCTTACGTGCGATATAAGAGGCAGGTTCCAGGCTGCTGCTAGTTTGGCTTCAGTGTGGCAGGTGCCGTCGGGCCCGAAAAACGCTACCACGCCAAGATCCCGCATCTGGGTCATCACCCTGTACAAGAAAAGAGACAATCTTAACATACATTATGAAGAAAGGATCAGGGGATCGATTTTTTATTCTCACCCAGTGACTAAAATCAGTGACTCCTAAAAAGTTTGTATTTTTGAATCTAACCGGTGACTACAATTCTCATGCCCATGATATGAAATACAAATGCCCCCACCCACTCGTACCTAAAAAGATCACTGAGCATGACTTCTTGCCCACTGGCAGTGACAGCTAACCTCAATCTACTATGTTGACTCGCTTTTCTACGACAGAAAAGCAAATTAGCTGCATGTTAGTAAACGGGTATGACATTCAAAAATAAGGCTTTTGGCAAATAGTGATATCAATGTCATGGGTGAGAACTTAGTCACCAAGTGAGATTCAAAAATCAATCCCCAGTAGGTAAATCTAAGCTAATGCTAAATAAACTAAAACTTAAAACTAAATTAAATCTAAATAAGGCCCCCGTGGCATGATGCCCAAAAGGCTGGCAGCGTTGCCTCGCTGAATAGCGATGCTGATTCTTTGAGAGAGAAAACTGCCAGCCATTTGGTCACAAGTTGCATCGACTAAGCGCTTTTGCAACTCTTATATAAGCTTGTAAGCGCCGGGACCCCATGGACCCAAGGTTTCAAACCCGACAGCAACAAAATTGTAGTTCGGACCGAGAGATTGATATTTAGTTTTTTTTTTCTATTTTCGGCCGTTTCTGCCGCCGCACCAACTCTTTGTGTGGTTCCCTGGAGATGTGACGGTGCTACTATATTGACACAGGTCGCATCACAAGGATCTGTTGAATTGCTTTTTGTTAAAAGATTTTATAATAGTACTAAAACAGATTGGTATGTCTACTTATGATACAAGAAAATACTCGATTTCAAAAAAGCCTACGCTTTTTTTCCACCAGCTGGATCCTATTTCACCAACTTTACAATTGTCAGTTTTCAATGACAGTTCAGTGTCAACTGCTGACTTGAAGAGCTTTTGTTTTAGCGTGCGTCATATTGTCAAAGTAATGTAGTTCGAATTGTCATACAAAACTGACAATTGTAAAGATGGTGAAACAGGGGCCAGGGGATCGATTTTTGAATCTCACCCGGTGACTAAATTCAGTGATTTCTAAAAAGTTAATATTTTTGAATCTCACCGGTGACTAAAATTCTCGTGCCTATGATTTCAGACACGAATGTCTCCACCCACTTGTAAATGAAATCACTCAGTGACTTCTTGACCACTAGCAGTGACAAAAATAACCTCAATCCACTATTTTGACTCGCTTGTCTATGACAGAAACTCAAATTAGCTGCATGTTAGTAGACAGGTATGACTTTAAAAAATAAGGCTTTTGGCAAATAGTGATATCAATGTCATGGGTGAGAATTTAGTCACGAAGTGAGATTCAAAAATCGATCCCCTGGACTTCGCATAATATATTTAACTACCGACAGCTTTTGACTTAGGCTATTACAATCATCTATTTATTACCTTGTGGAATCTAAGCAAGTGTGGAAACAATTGAACGCAAATACCTACATAACCACTGTACTGTACTTCTGACTAATTGAAATAGACTATAGAAAATACAAAGTAATAATGAGCGATCTTACCGTTACAGAGCCTTATAATAAGTACTAGTTTGATTTCTAGATAAAATAAATAATAATAAATTAATAATAAATATCACGGGACAATTTGACACCAATTGACCTAGTCCCAAACTAGGCAAAGCCTGTACTATGGGTACTAGACAACGGATAAACATACTTATATAGATAAATACATACTTATATACATATTAAACATCCAAGACCCGAGAACAAACATTCATATTCATCATACAAACATCTGCCCCGACCGGGATTTGAAGCCGGACCTCAAGCTTCATAGTCAGGGTCTCTAACCACTAGGCTATTCGGTCGTCTAAATGCGATTCAATTTAGGCCCTAGGATAGTCGCTAATCCGACTCACATGGCACTAAGCTAGATTGCTTAGACCAGGGGTTCCCAAACTGTGCGCCGCGGCGCCCTGGGGCGCCGTGAAGAGTCCCATAGGCGCCGTGATACATTTCTGTTTTCTCTTCTCTTAGGTGCCGTATCAATGCCATTGTATTTAATGTAATAGACACACAGTTACAAACTTGCCATAGGGCGCCGGGACGAAATACAAAAATGTAGAGCGCGCCGCAAACTGAAAAAGGAACCCCTGGCTTAGACAAATTCAACTAAAAGACAGAATACCGGTATCCAAGGTTTACGTAAAGCTTGGAAGATGAAAACGGGCAATGCAAGTAATGAGTTCGAGTGATGTATGTACAGCCGTGATAGCCTAGTGGTTTGACCTATGGCCTCTCAAGCAGAGTGTCGTGAGTTCAAATCCCGGGTCGCATCTCTGAGTTTTTCGGAATTTATGTGCTGAATTATATGAGCTTTTCGGTGAAGGAAAACATTGTGAGCAAACTTGCATACACCTGCGAAGCAATTCAATGATGTGTGCGAAGTTCCCAATCCGAACTGGACCCGCGTGGGAACTAGCCCAAGCCCTCTCATTCTGAGAGGAGGCCTGTGCCCAGCAGTGGGACGTAAAAAAGGCTGGTGATGATGTGATGATGATGTATGTTATTATCATCATCGTGTCAGCCGGAAGACGTCCACTGCTGGACGTAGGCCTTCCCCAAGTATATCCAAAACCATCTGTTTTGGGCAAGGAGTATACGGAGTGTCAAAGCAAACTTCGAATCGTTCCCCGCAGTCATGTTAAAATTCAGGCAATTTCTAGATTGCGCAAAGGTCGTAGCCAGCGGGTCATATTATAACAAAACAGCGGTACGAATGTGTCACTCAAGCAAGGTAGATGGCGCTGATTGTAAATAAGAACGATTCGAAGTATGGGCTTTGACACTCCGTATACTAACTTTCTTTTTCACCATCTTTACAATTGTCGGTTTTATATGACAATTCGAACCACATGTCTTTGACAATATGAAGCTAAAACAAAAGCTCTTCAAGTTAGCAGTTGACACCCAATTGTCATTAAAAACTGACAATTGTAAAGTTGGTGAAATTGAACAGAACGTAGACTTTGTGCCAATTATGCCAAATATTAAAAGAAACAAATTAGCACTTCGTAACTTCACGCTAAATAATTTAAATTTTGTTGTCGAATCCAGGTTGTTTCGTTTTCAAGTTGAATACCAACAAAATAAATATTCACAAGAATTACCTTCCAAAATACTTAAATAAAAATCATGAAAAAAAACTTCAAAACCGTAATAAATGCGGACATATTTCTAAAAGCAATTACCACGACCGATGGTATAATTTATTGGGTTTTATCGTGTTCTTTCGAGGCCTTTCAGCTATTTCGTTTAGAACTTGTAGTGATGGATTATCGACTTTTCACTAGCATTTAAAAAGCAATTTAAACCCTCAATATGAATAGCCTGTAATATGTTAGCTTTCTTAAAATTAATTGGATAATTGTTTATCGGTTTACATTCAAATTCATTTTCTAATTTATTATTAATAAATAAAACGGGCGATGTATTTTGTTCCCTTCGTGCTGCCCGCCATTTTTGAATGTAGAGAGAGAGGGATAGAGATACACTGTGAAGGTGGCACGAAGAGGAGAGAGGGAGAGTGAAGTTAACGGGGTTTTTGGAGGGAAACGTATTGTAGAAGGATAAGGATTTTCAGGGTGATAAAAACTTGTAAATACTCAAATAAACCAATTGTAATAGTACGGTTTTATTGGAATTACGTAAGTAAAGGTAAAATCTTACAAATATATCGAAAGAGTAACATCGGCTCCATCTTTAAATATTTTTAAGAGGAAACTCAGAACTTGGCTTCTCGGGCACACGTTCTACAGTTTCGACGAGTTCCTTAATATTCATCAAAAACCAACTACTAGTGGGTGGGGGCATTCGTATTTGATATCATAGGCATATTAAAATTTTAGTCACCGGTGAGATTCAAAAATGTTATCTTTTTAAAAAACTGAATTTAGTCACCAAGTGAGATTCAAAAATCGATCCCATGGATGACAATTTATGCCATTATTCATAGATGTCACTCAAGACTCCATTAGTTAAAATAGGTTTTCTGTTCTTCTTACTAACGGAAATGTCAATGTGACAAAAAAGGACAAACGAACTTTAACAGCATTTTAGTCAAAATAGGTTTTCCCAGGAGTTGTGACAGTTAGGCTTGCGTCGACCTGTGTTTGACACTAACGTGGGCTTACCTTGACGTAGGTAGTAGGTAAGTATTTGTATTGTCTGACGTAATGTGTGCCTAACCTACATCAGTGTAAATCGGCCTATTTCCATTGTATTCTATCTGTACTGTTTTATTTTTCTGTAGGTGTCGAATGTATTTTTGAATAAACGTATCTCTCTCTCTCTCTCTCTCTCTCTCTCTCTGTCTGTCTCTCTCTCTCTCTCTCTCTCTGTCAGCATGCTACTTGTATTAATAATTAATCTTGCGCTTGTTGTAACACGGGACAAAATAACGACATTTAAAAGGTGATTAACCCATTTAACTGTTTAAAAAGCTGAGGGTCGAGCACGACTTCGAAACCTGCGTCACGTAAAATCGAATAGTAAACGTGTCGAGTTTGTATGTCGTTTGGAACAGCGCCCGCCCGTGAGCGTATTTGGAACTAAAATCTAGTATTAGGTTTCTCGATCTCGATACGATAACCGTAACGTTATGCAGCATTCGTAAAGTCGTGCTCGACCCTCTGCACATTTACATTTAAGATTTAACATTGATAGATTTACGTTTCGGACGCGTTTAGGTGAGAGGTGTAAAGTGATAGTCTTTTGTTTCACTGCAAGCTATTTGTAACACAGCATCATGGCGTTCAGCCATTAAAAAAAACTATCAAAGTTGGATATAGAACGGAATAAATACGCGTATTGAGTGAGTATTGGTTACTGAAGTCTAGTTTAGTTTTATTTGCCATACGAATCAAATATTGATTTCTTGAATTTTTTTATTTTATTTCATTGCATGTTTGAGAAAAGCACTATACTTGGCGTATACTTTTCCCTCCCATTCTTCCAGGCCTTAATACTTCGAAAAGCAAACCGTATCTGTATTGATCTTAATTTTGTTGGCCTATTTTGTATAACATTTAATACCTAATCGATGTAATCTTTGGATGCGAAAGGAGATTTTGATATCGAACTCAGACTATGAGAGGGGCTCAAGGACTTAAAATATTTTGAAGTTCTATGAAAGTAGTAGGTGAAGAGGTACCAACGGATTACCTTGAAGGGATATTTTAAGACCGTTAAATATAGAACTAAACAAACATAAAATAAACGCTACCTATCCCAATTAGCTACGTTAAGCCAATAAATCAATGAGATTAAATCCATCGGGTAATCTTCCTAAGAAGATGTGGCTCATTCCTTCTCCATAAATATTTGGAAATTCTCCTTTAATATTATGTTTGTTATTTGTTGTATCTATTACATGTAAATATAGAATACACGTATGTATAATATTTATTTTCATTGTATATCTAGCAGTATATTGTAATATGGTATGGTAGGCTTTTCTATGAGTTTATATATTGTACTATAGTGAACTATTTCTCTCCACCACTTGAAGGTTCGCAAATAGTTTTTACAACTTAAATGAGTTTTTGATTATAATAAATAAATTTTGACATTATGGAATGATATATTATATTTACTTAATTGAGTCGAATGCCTATTGTTTACAATTTGACTTTCACTGTTATTTCAGGGTTTAAATTCTACATTATTATGATTATGTATCAAATTGTGCCATTAATTTTGTGTTTTCTTTTCTTTTTTATAATGTTTGTTGAGCTTTAAATTATTGTATGACATTTTACCTGTTTTTTTTAATTAATTAACAGAACTGCATGTATAATTTAATAAAGGTATATATAATAAATAGGTAAGAATTTTAAACGTAATTTATAAGTATTGAAATGTATCTTGCTATACCCGATCAGGGTCCATGTGACAGAATCATAATATTTTAAGACCTGTACAAACATCATGGTTGCAATAAATAATTGAATTGAATTGAATTGAAGGTTGGGTGGTAGAGATCCCTTAAAGGGATAAATCCGCCTTTGTGATCGAATTTAATTGTTTGTAACTTGTGTTATATCCTGTTTCTTGGTACAATAAAGTGTTTACACATAAATTGAAAGATTCATAATGATCCAAAAATACTTGATTTTCCTATAAATTCTGGCTGCGTTAAATAATATCCTCATTTTAATTTGAAAATTTATTTATTTATTGTTATTATTTATTATTTATATTTATTATTATAACTTTTTGAGTAATCCGTAACATAATTACTTGCCTTGGGTAACTGATTTTAAAAGTTACGTCAAACGTTTTCTTTGAAACGTGCCTGAAATCAATTAATCATGAAATTTGTGGACCGCGACCGCGGTTAGGATATTCGACCACATTTTGATGAGGGTTTCACGTGTGATATTCGGAACCCGTAATGGTCTTGGGTTTAACGTCATTGTAAAAATATGTAAAATCCTTCTCCATTTAACCCATCGAAGAGACATAGATGTTACTATTATTTCAGAGTTTATTCATACATCTTTTGAAAAGGACTCATTGTGATTACATCATAATACCTACTTATATAGCAACTTATTATTTTGAAGTACTAGCGACCCGCCCCGACTTCCCACTGGTATACAATGTACTATACTAACGTAGTGTCAGTGTAGTGAAGTGTTTTTTTTATGTACATTCTTTACAGCTGTTTTTTTTTTCATGTTTATGGTGTTTTTGTTTTTATTTCCCTTCCTGGAGAACTTCGAATAAACGCGTGCGATCACTGCAAATCATACAATGAACACGATTACGATGTTACACGACCACGATGATCACATAATCGTATTCTATTACGACGACACTACAGTTTCCTCTGAGCCTTTAAATGTTTAACATATTTGTCCGCCACGTGCAAAGAGATAGAAAGAAACATACATGCCCCTCCCATTAATCCGTCGTCCGATTAATCAATGCTTCTTGTCGATCCTTGATCCGTTTCATTTGTCTCTACGAACAGCCGGAGCTGTTAATGACACGGTTTTTCTGCCGTGAACGCAACGGGTAAACGTACGGTCAAGTATTGTAGAGAATACAATAACTCTATTGTTTAAAGCCACGCATTGACTGCGGTTAGTATTTGCCTACGAAATTGTACTGTGACTCAGTTGTGGGTCATAAATACATTGATTTGAATAAAGAGAGCATAGTAGAAAGGTTTCTTTTATACTGTTTATACTGGGAAAATTCGCTCGTCGTTGAAAAATCGGAGAGATTCCAACAAAGACAGGAAAATAAAGGTGAAACAGTGGTGACCGGCTCTTATAGGTGACTGACGAAAGTGCGTCTTAATACGAGTACGTAAAGTCCTTTCGTTCGCATGTGATCGTCGTTGTGCTTTGAAGTTGCAGCTGTTTAACCCGAGGTTACGTAAATACAAAGAAAAGTTGTCCGAAAAAAAAAGACGAAGGCCCATAATTTTTTCCTACGCAAGAATGTAATAAAGACTAACTATAAACAAACACGGATCCTACCTATTCAGGTTTTATGCGAATAATCTGAGACCAGGAGCTTTTTATGTCGCCCATAATATTCTAATGTGGGCGTTTATAAGTGTTATTACTTATTACGATTGTTTACTGAGAAAAATAGATAACAGTATTTTCTGTGGCCGATGTATTTTAGCGGTTAGAAAGTTATGGACACCTAAATTTGATTGATCGCGCTCACAGCGGACCTTGAATGAAAATAGCGTTGCTCTGTAAACAGAATCTAATTTGATTCCTTCTGTTGTTATAAAGTTTTCCGTAGCGGTATTGTCGTGGGTTTCAGAATAAAAGAGCCATTTAGAAAGACGTGCTCAATGATAATTTTGCAGTAAACGGAAACGATACAAAATTCGCTTCGCTTAGCTTTGCAAAAAATTTCCTACGGGTAAATTAGTAGAAGTTAAAAAAATAGTAAAATTTAAAGTGTGGAAGGACCAGGCGTTATGTACTATTTGAAAATTTTGCAATAGGTTAATTTGCATGTGTAATTATGCGCAGCTAGTCCCAAATACGTTTATTTCGTTATGTCAGGCTTTCTTCAAAGAATTATAATAAAGCTTTTTTTTATATACGACGAGGAAGGCAAACGAGCAAGTGGGTCACCTGATGGTAAGTGATCACCACTGCCCATAGACACCCACAACCCCGGAGGGTTTGCAGATGCGTTGCCAACAAGCTGTAACATTCTGAGCATTTAAACTTTTAAGTAGGTAGCATGTAGAATATAATAGAATGTGATTTATTTCATGTAATTTATACTGTACAACAAGGTGGAATAACTACCTAAAGAGGTATCACTAAAATCTACCTTACAGAGCATGTGAAATTTACGTTCCTTAGAATATCTTAATGTAAGTAAAATCCGCAAGCCATTTTTGAGGCATCTTTTAAATGTATTTCAATACAAATTGACAAACATTAACATCTTGTCATTTTCAGAAAACTGTGTACCCTTAACTTTTTTCGAATAACCTAACAAATTTTGGATTATTTCTTCCCAGAATCACGAGGACTATCTATTTAAATGATAAAAAAGTGTCCTTAATTTTTTTGTCAGTTTTGTGACGCGTTTTTACATACGTTCTGTACGGACCGTCACAAAACTGACTAATAAATTTAGAACATTCTTGGAAAAAAGGGTAAACAGTTTTTTGAAAATACAGTATATATAACCTATTGATAGGTACCTACCACTGTCTGTACCTACCCTAATTTTAACACATTAAAATTTTTATCATAAAGGACTCACAACGTTTTGTTTGCATCCCTACCACAAATGATTAATGATCTGCCGTTGCCAACGTTGCAATTGAGGTCAATATTGACACTGAGATTGTGCCGAATAACGTCCCAATATTTCCGGTAAATTTACAACGCGTTCCAGATTTTTAACCGACTTCAAAAAAGGAGGAGGTTCTACGTTCCACTGTATGTATGTTTTTTTTTCCAAAGAGGTTTTTAACTTTTTTAAATACATCATTATTGACTCATCACGTCGTCATCGTCTGCCTTTTCTTTACGACCCACTGCTGGGCGTATGCGTACTGTCAGAATGAGAGCGCTTGGTTAAGCCTTGCTTACGAGTTCCAGCTCCGACCGCTTTTCGCGTGCAACTGCTACGTCGGGTTTTAAAAACAAAATAGGTACTTTGTTGTTCAACGATTAACCGTTCAAACACCACCAAAAAGGTTGAGGCTGTTAATCGAGATACTTTATGAGTCACATGTTACTCCTAAATAAATGAATTATTATTATTATTATTTCTAGAGATGCAACGGATAGTGGTTTGGCCGGATACCGGATATCCGGCCGTCGCGACCGCCGGTTATCCGGTATCCGGCCGCCGAATATCCGGCCAAAACTTTTTACCTAAAATGCCTAAATAGAGTAAAATCAACGGCGCGCTGGCGCGATGGGCGGTGCAGGTTGTAACGTGTTTCTACTTGTAGGCAATTTTTCGATTACTTTGTACATAGTTTGATATTTATGTTACTGAAATTTTCACCTTATAATTACGTACTAAATTACTATCCGGTATCCGGCCGGATACTACGCAACTATCCGGTATTCGGCCGGATAGTAAAATGTGGCCGGATAGGCCGGATACCGGATAGTGACCGGATATCCGTTACATCTCTAATTATTTCCTCACACTCGTGACGTCAAAAGACCTACGCAAAACATTACGCGCTTGGTTCCCATAAAATTAAGTTTCCCCTTCTACTCTGATAAAGTTCTCTGCGGCCCGCACTACAGAAGCGTAATACTAGTGTAATATTACGCCTAGGAAGCACGAATCAAAGTAAATAGCGTCTTGTATCTACGGAGCCAGAGTTGTTGTTCTAACGTAACCAGTCTGCAAGCTTGTTAACTCCGAGCTCCTCACGCGTTAACCTGGGTTATACGGTACATTAAATACACTGTACGTATACGGTGTTGATTTACAACGCCAATGTCAGTCGGCTTCGCGAGGCCCCAACCTTGGATGGGGTCGATTTCTGAATGTCACTTGGTGACTAAATTCTCATCCATGACATTGATATCACTATTTGCCAAAACCCTTATTTTTAATGTCATACCCGTCTACAACATGCAACTTTGCGTTTCTGTTATAGAAAAGCATCTCAACATAGTGGATTGAGGTTAGCTGTCACTGCCAGTGGTCAAGAAGTCACTCAGTGATCACGTTTACGAGTGGGTGAGGGCATTCGTATTTGATATCATAGGCATGAGAAGTTTAGTCACCGTGTGATATTCAAAAATCGACCAGGACTCATTTGCCACCCATGTGATCGTAGCGTCGCTCCCGTAGCGGTCTTACAAAGCCATGTACGTAAGTGCCGCACTATTATGAACAATGCTTAATCTTTTTTTTTTTTAATCCATCTGCCATAGATGAAACGGCCAATGATGATTGTCTAACACACGTACCTCAAAGACAAGCTGTCCTTGTCCATCGGCATGGGTGGGAGCCAGCGACCGATGTCGGCGGCGACGAAACGCACGCGCAGCCCCGGCAGCAGGCTCGGCTCGCGGTTCACAGCGGCCACAGCTAATGGCAGCGCGCCCAGGATCGCCTGGAACAACACAACAACAAGACAAGTTACAGGGGGTCGATTTTTGAATCTCACCCGGTGACTAAATTCAGTGATTTCTAAAGAGTTCGTATTTTTTTAATCTCACCGGTGACTAAATTCACTGATTTCTAAAAAGTTCTTATTTTTGAATCTCACCGGTGACTAAAGCTCTCATGCCAATGATACCTAATACGAATGCCCTCACTCACTCGTAAACGGGATCACTGAGTGACTTCTTGACCACTGGCAGTGACAGCTAACCTCAATCTACTATGTTGACATGCTTGTCTATAACAGAAACGCAAATTAGCTGCATGTTAGTAGACGGGTAAGACATTCAAAAATAAGGCTTTTCTCAAATAGTGATACCAATGTCATGGGTAAGAATTTAGTCACCAACTGAGATTCAAAATTGACTCCGTAGCTACATCAAGTCATCGATATAAACAGTAAGGTCAGGATATGCCCTTTGGAACATTTTGAAATAGGAACAGTGTTGCGAACCCGCCTTTTGAGCTTTTTGGAGCTTTCTTTTGTGCGCGCGGCCGGCGGTGCCCGTGCGGACGTGCTCGCGGCTCAACAAATTTCAACAAACGAGTACCGAAGGGCCTATCCTTACGCTAAAGGTACATGTCTACGGCTATGTGTGTAACTATGCAGCTTGGATTATTTATAACCAACTATTCAGCGGTGTTTCTTGTCAGAGAAACACAAATAATGACAGACACACACGCACACAGAACTAGTAAAAAGGGGATAGAAATGCTATCGTTCGTATTTCCTTCCAGTACGTGAGTAACCCGTTTATAGTTTCAATTAGGTCTATTGCGAGTCGAAAATCCACCAGGATCGCTAGTGTCGAGTGCGGTCTATCTGTCATTCTCCACCAATAAAAGACAAGTTACTGGTCTGTCATCATCATCATCATCATCAGCCTATTTACGTCCCACTGCTGGGCACAGGCCTCCCCTCAGAATGAGATGGATTGGGCTATCGTTACCACGCGGGCCCAGTGCATTGAATTGCTTCGCAGGAGTGTGCAGGTTTCCTCACGATGTTTTCCTTTACCGAAAAGCTCATGATAAATTACGAATGTGATTTCGCACATAAATTCCGAAAAACTCAGAGGTGCGAGCCGGGGTTTGAACCCTCGACCCTCTGCTTCAGAGGCGATAGGTCAAACCACTAGGCTATCACGGCTTGTACGCACGGCTGTCACGGCACTGGTCTGTGGTTGGCGGAAATTGACAGACCTGTGTGTCTAACACTGGCGGAAATCCAGTAGTGAATTTTTGTCTCTCAATATAGCCCTCATTTGGTTTCAATGTTCACAGAATAAAGCAGCAGACGGGATCGGCCTTTGGCTATCTATGCACTACAATTTTTCTGCCGCTTTTTGAGGGGGACGAGGAACACATACGTACAGCACACGTCTACGCTGCTTTCAAAATTTGTTACGTTCCTACAAACGCACACTCAAACAAAACTGTCACACAAATGCCAAAAACACGCACACAATCAACAGACCCTGATCATTTTGACCAGACTTAATGTTAGAGATTTGGCAGAGGGGAAATCGCGCGTTAACATCTCCATTCCTTTCATACTATAAGCTTACAAATTCCAAGAGAACGAAACTGCGTCAAATAAGACGTTAAAAAGACTACGGAACAATAAGGAGGTACCTGTGGCTTACATTCGCGTCGGATACTCTCACAGCTTGATTTGACCTTATTTTACTAAAAGCTAACACAATAGCTCTTTCACGTAAAAATCCTTTTATTCCCGCTAATCTATAGAAAGAAACTTTATGAATGGCCGGACAGATATGGGTTTCAAGGCGCTCTTACATATTCACAAAGCTGTTTAATTAGAAGAAAGTATATTTCCCGTAGAAGTACATTCTAAGGAAAATATGCAAGAATTCTAGCTTCCGTCTCAAACGCCAAACTTTTGCCGAATATTTCAATAAAGTTCCTGTTTATTTAGCTACATTTTCACGAGCGTAATAAAGCGTAGTGCTTGCCAGATTAAGTATTAAACAGGTTCACATAATATTTTATTACTTATACTCGTAATATTAGTTATTCTGTGTTCGTACTACAGTTTCAATATTTTATACTTAACACTGTTTTGATTCATGCTAATCTTAATAAATATTTAATCTATCTATTATCTATAGGTACTCAGCGGCAAAAAATATCTGAAACGCTTTGACAGTATTGACAATAGTCTCTACCCCAATATATCTCATGGCAACTGTACTTAGTTATAACGTAAAGACCTAGTCATTCAAAAGAAAATGTGGTAATGGTATGGTATGGTATGGTATGGTATGGTATGGTATAAGCGCAATACGACAATCAAACTTTAAATACAATTTTCTCGAGTTCTAAATTTAATTAGTTACGACTTTGCTTAGGAGCGGTCGATAATATCATTCAAAGTCCCTGATAATGCAACTCCTCCCTTAGTGTTTCCAACTTTGAAATTCCGTGTCTCCTGGCAACACAGGCCGTTATTCAGGACGTGGTAAAACGACAAGGATACGATGTTCAAATCGATATTGTTTCTCACTCCTACACAATACAAATGTAACATGCAAGAGGCAGACACAGTTAGCAAGAAACTACCGTGAGACTCAATCATAGTGAAATAAAAATATGTGTAATACAATACAACACAATACAATACAATAACTCTTTATTGAACACCACATAACAGTCAAGACAAGAAATAAGGCACAAAGAAAATACAAGTTAGCAATGGGGTAATAATAATATACCTAAATAAATAAAAAAAGCCGTGATAGCCTAGTGGTTCGACCTATCGCCTCTCAAGCAGAGGGTCGTGGGTTCAAACCCCGGCTCGCACCTCTGAGTTATTCGGAATTTATGTGCAAGCAGTAAGTCTCTGTATTATTTCTTTATTAGTGTATTGGATAAAATTTCAAATAGGAATTAATTAATTAATTAATCTTTGGAGTCGTGTCTATATTATTGCAAGTAATGACGCCAACTTGTCCGATCTCTGTTTATAATTGATACAATAATTTTTTGTAATGTTACCTAAAAGCTGCTTATAAAATGTCCGTTAAAAGAACAGTACGGGAAAGTCTTACAAATCTACAATAACTGTGGGTTTCTTATTTTTCTATTATCAAAGTTCAAATTGGCTGTCAAGCTTATCATTAAATTTTGCTCGACTGCTTGTGAAATGGGCTAACAAACAGAGAGGCTTACTTAAGTGGTAAACTTTAATTGTTTACGTCATGTTTACGTGGGAAAATAACAGTTGGAACTTGTTTTTATTTCCGTTTTTGCATACTTATTACCTTTGTTGCACCTAAGTTTTCACTTTAAGAAATTGGCTCCAACTTAGCAGTTCTCTACGGTATGTGAATAAAACCTAAGTACAGTGGGAGATAAGTAAGGTTACCAACATAGCCCGAAGAATTGCGACACATAAGTGGCAGTGGGCGGGGCACATCGCTAGCAGGACTGATGGCCGATGGGGCTAGAAGGTTCTCGAATGGCGTCCGCGGACCGGGAGACGAGCTGCTGGTAAAGATCGCGGTGGATGCGGAAAGAACAAGACCGGTCTGAGTGTAGAGCCTTGGGGGAGGCCTATGTCCAGCAGAGGACGTCTTTCGGCTGACATGGTGATGATGATGAGCTGCTCACAAAATCTCCTACTATTTTTTTTTAATTTATGTGAACCCATTTTTTTATACTATAAGGTAGGAAAACGAGCAAGTGGGTCACCTGATGCTAAGTGATCTCCACTGCTCATAGACACCCGCAACCCTGGAGGGCTTGCAGACGCGTTGCCAACCTAGAGGGCTAAGATGAAATGCCTCTCGTGCCTGTGATTTCCTCGGCTGTCTTACTCTTCACACCGGAACACAATTTATGAATCTGCAAAAATGTTTGTTTAAAAATCATTTATAAAGACTTTCGGGCTGTTTTAGGTACCTATTAAAACTTGTTGATACTTACGTTCCTCAATATTTTTGTAAACCGTTCACATCAAGGCTAACTGATGGAATCTTCCAGGTTATCATGTAACGCGGGCCATTAATTTAACACGATAGTTAGGTAATCTAACTCTACAGTTAATAGAACCGCGGGGTGGTTGAGCAATCTTACCGCCTTCTGCAAACTAGGGTGTGAACTTCATTGCATTTATGACGGCAATAGCCTGTAATACAACACACTCATGTCGAAATTTGTTAAGATCCTACAAACAAATCTGTCACACAAACGCGAAATACTCACATAAATAATACATTCCGTGGCTGATATCATCGTTGCCTGTATTGACTTACCAACACCATGGACATGGAAAACGTCCGAATCAAAAGACCATTAAACGAGCGCCAGTCAGTCTTAGTTTTGGTGGAACGACAGCGCTATGACGGTATGGCTGTCATCGAAAAATGCAGTGTTGTACTGCACATGTAGCACGGCGCGCCATTTTGTCGCTTGTCACGCAGTGCGTCCCTTTCATAGTGATGGAATCACTGAAGAATGCACTGAGTGACAAGCGACTAAATGGCGCGCGTGCTAGCCCCCCTGGAACACATTTTGCGTGAAGTTTGTACTAGACCCAAGTACATGGTGTTAGTAAGTCAATGATTGCCTGTCATAGTTTTTAACGGAGGGCGAAGCGCACGCGTTTCCGTCTACTGTCGTAATTATTTCATCATTTACTTCTTCAAGGATAACGAAAGGAAACGGAATCCATGCAGTCACATCAGTTGTTTATTTCCTGAAGGCCTTAGCGTGGAGACGCTAAGGGGAGCCTTTCGCAAATGTTTTTCTGTTCTTGGTTGTGTTTTTCCTATTATCTATCATGTATTATTGACAAATTCTATACACATCATTATAACATACAAAATCAATTATTTCACGCTCTTCCAATTTCACCCTAATTATTAATGCTTCGTCTGATGTGGGGATTTTTGAATCTCACTTGGTGACTAAATTCTCACCCATGTCATTGATATCACCATTAACAAAAAGCCGTATTTTTGAATGTCATACCAGTCTACTAGCCTGCAGCTAATTTGCTTATCTGTCATAGACAAGAGAGTCAACATAGTGGATTGAGGTTAGCTGTCACTGCCAGTGGTCAAGAAGTCACTCAGTGATCTCGTTTACGAGTCGGCCGGCATTCGTATTTGATATCATGGGCATGAGAATTTTAGTCACCGGTGAGATTCAAAAATACGATTTTTTTAGAAATCGACCCCCGGGTCTGTCAAAATAGTCAGCAATGTAAAATGTCGTAGTCAAAGCTATGTATGTATGTTAATATTTTACATTGATTGATGCATGCTCGCTGATTTATGTCAAATATTAACAAAATTATTTTCTATAAGTTTTTCACTCCTTAATTCAACGTTTTCACATGTTATCATAACATTTGTAAACATACTTAATTTATATTGGTATTATTTTGACTCTTTCATGCAAACTTTGGACCTTTGAGGCTCAACGGTCATGTGACTGACCATGAAAGTGTTTAAATAAATAAATATCGTGGGACAATTTGACACCAATTGACCTAGTCCCAAACTAGGCAAAGCCTGTACTATGGGTACCAGACAACGGATAAACATACTTATATAGATAAATACATACTTATATACATATTAAACACCCAAGACCCGAGAACAAACATTCATATTCATCATACAAACATCTGCCCCGATCGGGATTTGAACCCGGGATCTCAAGCTTCATAGTCAGGGTCTCTAACCACTAGGCTATTCGGCCGTCATAAACTGAGTTTAAGCACACTTTTGTGTCACGCTGGAGGCGGTGAGATTCGAAGTCTTTCTCATATAATGTCATTCATTGTCACCCTTGATTATATCATTAACGCTACCAATAGGTACTCGTACTTTGTGGTGTGATACCTACTGAGAATTAATTTCAAGTTATAGTGATGGGCAAATTGAGTAATATAACAGAGTAGGGTAAAGCTATTTGGAGCAGAAACATGTTACAAACTGCTGAAACAAAAAGGTACCTACGCGACACTTTGGAACGGCTGCGATGTGAGGTAGGGTCGTAATTGACAACATTTCATATTTTTCACATCTGGAAATTAATATAGGTATCGAAAGGGCTTTGCCTCCTGAGCAGAACACTATATTTATATAATGTGTTTATGATCACATTACTCGCATTTATTGCGGAAACGACGAAACAAAAACAAAATTGTGTTGCTCTGAAAGGAGAACATTTTATTAATCACAATGTTACAAACATTATATCATGTAAAATATTAACTAAACACTTTACCTGAAAGGAGAAACAACATTTAATGCTAATATTCCGCGTAATTCTCTATTTATTATAAGTATTCAATTATATTGTATGACATTACATTTCACATGTCTTAATAATTCAAATCCAACTGACAACTCTGCAGAACAAGGCCATAGACAAGTTAAATAAGAAGCTATGAACCTCATTTACATTTATAAAAATGTTATATGACTTATTTTTTTAAATACAGGAGAATAAAATAAAATTACCAATTCTACCAAAACGGCGCAAGAATGGGTGTAATACTTTTGCCTTTTCACGAAAAAAAAAAGTTACATTTTTTTTTTTTTTTAATTCATCCCATAAGGGATAGGCAAAGGAACTGAGTCCATACAGCCACGTCTGATGTGTTTTGTAAATTTCTGTATATTAAAGTCCTGTCACCGTCAGAGTTGTCAGTCTGTCCTAGTCACGTCCTGTCAGCTGCTCATGCCTTCCGTAAAGCGATAGTGTACTTTACGGCGAGCTACGGCGAGCAGCAGCCCGCAGATACTTGGGGGTCACAAACAGAGGGAATACACGTTTTCATTTGAATTCTTCATTTGCTGGGCACTTTCACGTTATTTTGTTGTTTAATACACTATCTTTATTATCCACCAAACAACATTAAGCACAGAAACTAAAATTCAATTAACGACACGATCCACTCTCATCGGTTTCCCGCCAAATTCTCAAAAAAAAAAAAAAAAGTTACAATTACACGTAGGTTTGACAATGTCAGATAAATTTAACATCTTGGTTTTGTTTTTTTGATCGTGACAAGACAAAGGCTATTGATCCATCCTAGCGCCGTTTCGGAGTTACGTCCTTTTTGAATAAGTACCTTTTAAATAATTAATAATAAATTAATTACAAGTCCTAATGAAAATTTAAAACCGTAGGTTTGCTCCTCTTTCAAAGTAGAATACAAAAAATTAATCAAATTACAGTCTCAAAAATATGAAATGTTGTCAATTTTGTAGGTACCCTACGTGATATTCTCCTTTAGGTTTTTTTTATGCGACAAGAAAGCCAAACGAGCAAGTGGGTCACCTGATGATAAGTGATCACCACTGCCCGTAGACACCCGCAACCCCGGAGGGTTTGCAGATGCATTGCCGACCTAGAGAGCTAAGATGAAATGCCTTTTGTGCCTGTAATTACACCGGCTGTCTTACTCTCCACACTGGAACACAACAGTGCAAGCACTGCTGCTTAGCTGCAAGGTTAGCTAGTGGTAGCGATCCGGACGGACCTCGCACAAGGTGCCATGAAATGAAGCAACTAAATAATAATAGAGAGATAATTTTAAGGGTATTTATTTAATATTACCTAAATAGCTTTGAGATACATTTCTGTATTAGCATATTTCAACAAATAAATTTTCATTTAGGTATTTAATCTGAGACGCCAATTTTCTCGCGTGTAAATTAAAATTTGGGCCATTCGAAAACAACACAAAAGCAACATTTAATTTTACAAATTATCAATTAACTATCACGAACATAGCTAGTAGTTAATCATCCTTTCTGAGTAAGTAAGGATCGCGGAATCGAAATTGTTATTTGCATAAAATTAGTTTCTCTTTTGACTAAACATTTTCCTCTAAAATCTTCTGATAATTCATGACGGTCAGGCTCTTGAGTCAGGTCTCCTAAGTGGATCACCGTAATGGAGACATGTAACCCTACTCTAGAAGCGGAGATGTAAAGCAAATTGCATGTATTTGGCCACAAAGTCACGTGAGTCTATTTATAAACACACGATTTGGGAACCTTTAGATTTAAGCTAAAGGGTTGCGGAAAAAAACAACGTAATAAAATTGTAATGGTCGCAACCAAAATAACCTTGGTAAGATATTCGGACTACATAGACTCACCTGTAATCAAAAGAAGAGATATTTTCCAATAAATAGGTCAGCTAGGGTAAAAGCTTAGAGCAGGAAACGAATGGGGATGTTATCGCGCGATTTTCCCTCTGCCAAAATTCTAACATTAAGTCTGACCAAAACACGGACCAACCACCTTCTGGACCCCAAATGTTAGGGCGAACGTTTCCGAAACGCATATGCTCATTTGCACCTATAGGTAAATCTCTCTAGCCTCCAATCGCGGCTCACTTTCAACCAGATGACAAGCTCGATGACAAGCTATGAACCAATCACGACGCATTCCTCCGGCCCGCTCACCGCGGCTTTTTTCGTAGGTAATTTCTAAGTAAATTATAGAAGATGCGCCGGTGTCCATAGGGTGGTTGGTCCGTGGACCAAAATGATCAGGGTCTGTTGATCGTGCGCGTGTTTTTGGCATTTGTGTGATAGTTTTGATTTAGTCTGAGCTTATAGGAACGTAACAAATTTTGACATGAGCGCAGACGTGTGCTGTATGTGTGTGTTCCTCGTCCCCCTCAAAAAGTGGCAGAAATATTGTAGCGCATAGATAAGCCAAGCGCCTCCCGTCTGTCTACTGTTTTATAATTTGAAATGGAATATTACTCTCTTCTGTTTTAATGAGTATTAATTTCGGAAATTGAAATAAAAATACAAAAACTTGACTCTAGACAAAGTTAGAAAAACCTTTCCCACGGGCCAGGCAAAAATCAATCTTATGACAATGTCATAAACATTTTGACAGGGGAAAGCTTTTCTCACTTAACTATATACCTGATATCGCTCCGCTGGGAATCGGAAAGTTAAGAACAAAAATGCTGAAAATAATGTAAGCAATATACTTAACACTTCGGACAACATTTTGATGGTCGTGGCATGGCAGAGTCGTGGGTTCGAGCCCCGGCTTGCGGCTCTGAGTATTTCGGAATTTATGTGTAAAATTCCTTTTGTAATGCATTATGACGAGCTTTTCGGTGGAGGAAAACATCGTCAGGAACCCAGCACACTCCTGCGAAGCAATTCAATGGTATCGGGCCTGCGTGGGAACTATAGCCTAGGCTCTCTCATTCTGAGAGGAGGCCAGTGCCCAGTCAGTGGGACTTACGACAAGGTGATGATGAAGAAATACTTATGAAAGTTCATGGGTTCATTAATGTTTTACCGACAAACATTTCACTACTGATTCATTTCGCAACCCGCGCTTTTTTCTGAATTACTGTAAATATTTCAAGATTTTTATAAAACAAGCCTAACTTATAGGGTTCTACAGTGTTTCTACACTATGGTCCTGAAATAAATCCTGAAATATATTAAGTACAATTGTCAGAAAAAGTACTGGTTGTGAAACGACTATTTTGTAAAAACGAATCAGTTGTGAAACATTTGTCTATGAAATGATCGGATACCAAGTTCAGGACATCAGTAAGATAACCGCTTTGACCCCACTCACTATAAGACAGAGCGAGAGATCCCACTGGAAGGTCACAATAGTTAATTATGAACGACGGGTCGGGTCACGCATATTTCTTACTCAGTTTAGGTCAGAGATTGACTTAAGGTAAGACAGCCGGGTAAATTACTGGCACAAGAGTGATGATAGCATGGTAGCCACAGAATCAACATCTTGGTCTTGATTTATTTCTGTGATCTAGCATTGACTTACTAACACCAGACTTCTTTTTTTTATACGACGAGGAAGGCAAACGAGCAAGTGAGTCACCTGATGGTAAGCGATCACCATGGCCCATAGACACCCACAACCCCGGAGGGTTCGCAGATGAGTTGCCAACTTAGAGAGCTAAGATGAAATGCCTCTTGTGCCCGTAATTACACCATCTGTCTTACTCTCCACACCGGAACACTGCTGCTTAGCGGCAGGATTAGAGAGTAAGATGGTGGTAGCGATCCGGACGGACCTCGCACAAGGTCCTACCACATGCAACTTCTTGCCAAATTTCACGATTCTAGCGAGTGTCAAATCCAGACAAACACCTAAGTATTACGAGGATTAAGTTTTTCTTTTTAGAGATACCGGGACCCCAACAAAACAGAAAACCCTTGGATATGTGCCCTCTAATAATCACTGCGGGAGCAAAGTGAGGATGAGACAGCCATTTCATTTCTGTTTGAATATATAAGCTCAAAAAAGAGGATTGAAAATGTATAATCATGTTCAGCCGAGCGTCAGTGAATTCTGGACTTGATTATCTTGGGCCATTAGGGACTTGCTATTTTGTGACAACGCGACCTCTGCCTTACTTCGCTATGATTGAATCAGACATGGTATTATTTCAAACCCTTCTGGGATTATTAACTTCAGCGGGACTCAATCATAGTGAAATAAACGGATCATATTAATTACTAGAGGCTCTGTGAGCCGCACTACCAAATTTTTGAACATTTTCAGTTTTTTTTTGGTTTTCTTAAAAAAGCAATCCAAAAACGAATCAACACCAATCTGCATTAATTTTACTATCGAACTTGATCACAAATTTTCAAGATCAGATCAGAGGGTCGAGCACGACTTTACGAATGCTGCGTAACGTAAAATCAAATAGTAAACGTTGTCGAGTTTGTATGACTTTTGAAACAGCGCCCGCCCGTGAGCGTATTTGGAACTAAATTTAATAGTAGGAGGTTTCTCGATCTCGATACGATAACCGTAACGTTATGCGGCTTTCGTAAAGTCGTGCTCGACCCTCTGTTTTGAAAATGTTTAGTTTATTTTTTTACGTATTTTCAAACTTTATATAAATCAGTGAAATTAGTCAAAGGGTGAGATTCAAAAGTCGACCCCCTGTTTTGTTCTGTATTTTGAGATCTAACGACACCCCTCAGCATGGGACGCGCAAGAAAAAAAAACAACCCCACTAGTAAGTAAGTTAGTAGGTAAGCTAAGCCGTTGACAGACGGACGGAGGGAAAGGCATGACGGAACTATAAGAGTTCCTTGTCAACCCTAATAAACGCTGGAAAATGGAGACAAAATATTATGATTTCGAAATTCCTGCACAGTTAGTAGACCTGTAGGTTTAGGGCCTTTACCTAAAATAGGTTTTGTCTTCTTCTTACTAACGGAAATGTCAATGTGACAAAAAAGGACAAACGAACTTTAACGGCATTTCAGTTAAAATTGGTTTATGGGTTAGTGATTATTCTTAACTGAAATCAATCTCATTTCCGTGGTAGTTTTGCACCAATTTTCAGTGGTATTTGCACAAGATGTGTTTTGTGAAATCGATGCCCTGTACAACACAGGCCTCAGAGTGTCAAACTAGAAAATACTTAACATGACAGACGTTTTGTAATCATTCATCTCAGTGTAAAAATACGTCGTTAAAAACAACGGGTTATTTCCGAAAGTAAAATATAGATCGTTGGAATTTTAATCAATTCGTCAGTACGTCACGTTGATTGGTAACCGAATATGCTTGTTAAATAACCTTTGGCAATCATTCAACTAGCAACGAAAAAACACTTTTCAAAATGAATAATTAATTTATATTATATGGTAAAGCTGCTGTACCTAGTTTATACATATCTTATCACTGGATTTCCTGCGTGTTTTGCTGTGAACAGTCTACGCACTTTAAACAAATCCTCTGCGGAAGCCCGAGTCAAATTTCAAGCCTCTACACGGACGTGACAGCCGCCGTCAAAGCAACATTGTGAACTAAAAACACCGAGAAAAATAAAATAAAGAAGATAAATCTCTGATAAATCTCCGTATTCTGATCTAGTGCATCGTTGTAGTGGCCTTCTTGTCTTCCCGCTCCGAGCACTCTTCACTTCTAGACAGACGAATATTACACGACTACCTATAGGAAGTGAAATTTGCGATTTAACAACAACAGCAATCAACAACAACAATTTTACAATTTTTGTAATATTTTTAACATGTGTGTTATTTGTAAGTATTTAGTATAAGTTCTTTATTTCTAAATTATTTATTATAATTTTTTTAAATTTATTCCGGTGCCTGTTGCCTCCGATGGAATGCTGTGTGTGCCAAAGGACCTTTTCAACACCCAAAGGGCTACATATTCACCAGGGACGTGTCCATCAGGTCCGTATCACTCCAGTACTCACTGCATCAAACCACCCCAGCTCTGCTCTTCCTCTACCATCTTCCAATTCTGCCACGCCACTTCAGACTCTCCTTGGCCAACTCAAACAATCTACTTCAATCATCAAACGCATACCACGCGGTGCCCGCTCCACTGTATCGCAAGAACTGACAAACGTCGTAAACAATTGCGTCAAGAACAACAGCTCCAATTCTTGGCATGAACTTCTTACTTTTTCTTTCAAAATTCTCCACGTCTCAGAGCAATCTCATAGCAATATATCCCTCACACAAAAGATAAAAAATAACATACTACATCCGACTGCACCTAATTCTACCTCTCTTCCTAGAACGCACAGAAAGAAGTACGACTTGTTTGCGAAGGTCGAGGAGAAAATACACGACGGAGACCTTAAAGGAGCAACGCGCCTTTTATTCTCGAACGACACCTTAGCACCCGATACACCGGAGACCGCAGCCGCATTACAGTCAAAGCACCCCCCAGGCCCTTCCACCCCCATTTTTGTTGACCCCTCATCTGACCCCACAGCCTGCCTACACGCCACCGAAAGAGATGTACTAACAGCCCTCGCCTCTTTCCCAAAGGGGTCGGCGTCAGGTCTGGACGGCATCTCCCCGCAGCATCTGATTGACCTCACCAGTCACGGCACAGGAGTTGCTGGTGAAAAGCTGACTACCAGCCTTACAAAACTTGTCAATCTCATGCTGCTGGGAGATGTTTGCCCGAACGTGACGCCGATAATCTATGGAGCTAATCTTATTGCCCTGGCAAAAAAAGATGGTGGCGTGCGTCCCATTGCGGTAGGCTCAACGTTTCGACGTTTAGCAGCTAAGATCTGCGTCCGGCTCACCCGAACAAAATTACAGGCCCTTTTCGAACCCACACAAGTTGGCTTCGGCACCCACGGAGGTTGCGAGGCGGCAGTTCATGCTGTACGCACCTTCGTACAAAGTGACTCGTGCGAGGTTCTTCTAAAATTAGACGTAAAAAACGCATTTAATTCGGTTAATAGGGACACCCTGCTTAGCGAATCTAAAATGCATGTCCCAGAAATTTATAACTTTCTTCTCCAGTGTTACCACTGCCCTTCAAAACTAGTACACAAAAGCAATGAAATCCTTTCGGCCGTAGGTTGTCAGCAGGGTGATCCCCTCGGTCCAGCGATATTTAGTTTGGCTATTAATCCGATAATCCGCAATCTAAATTCGAAATTGAACGTTTGGTACCTTGACGATGGGACCCTAGGAGGAGACGCACAGACTGTCCTAGCAGATCTGATAAAAATTAAACAGCAATTCAATGGTATAGGTTTAGATTTGAATTTTGATAAGTGTGAATTATATATTTCCGATCGAATAGACCAGCACACCACATCCCAAATTATTCAAAATTTCGATAACGTCGCTCTAAATTTAAAAATAGTACCCAAAGACAGTCTGCACCTCCTCGGCTCCCCCGTCTGCGACGAGGCCATCCCTCTTCTCCTCACTAAATTGACTTCAAAATTTAACAATTATTCGGACCGCCTTGTCAAAATTAGTAGTCACTCCGCTCTATTTATTCTAAAATTTTGCTTATTTGTTCCAAAATTTACTTACCTGCTCCGCTGCTGCCCAATTTGGAAATTCCCCCATTTGATCCAACCCATCGACAATCTTATGAAATTCCAAATCGAAACTATTTTGAACATCCACCTTAGCGAGCAGGCATGGACCCAAGCCGCTTTACCGATAAGGCACGGCGGTTTGGGTACCCGCAAAATTTCTAGTATTGCTTTGCCGGCATTCCTGTCTTCCATCCACAGCACGTTAGATCTCGCAGGTAACATACTGAACACCCCAACGGGTATAAACTGTGAAATCGCGTGCCTGAATGAGGCCACGAATGCCTGGCTAGCTGGACCGAGCCCAATTATCCCAACTAGACCCAAAAGGCAAAGGGCCTGGGATACAATAGCCTCTTTCATCACTTTCAACTCACTCAAAGACACATCGTCAGGCAGGGATCTGGCAAGGCTGCTAGCAGTGTCCAAGCCAGAGTCAGGTCACTGGCTCCATGCCTATCCCTCGCCTAACACAGGAACATTTTTAGATCCCGCCACACTCCGCATAGCTGTCGGTCTCCGGCTCGGTGCTGGAATTTGCACAAGCCACAGCTGCACTTCTTGTGGGGCCCCTGTAGACCGACTCGCTCACCACGGCCTTTCCTGCTCCTCGGGCGCCGGCCGCCTGTCACGCCACGCTGCACTCAACGACATCCTCAGAAGGGCACTCGTCAGCGCCAACGTCCCCGCTGCTCTGGAGCCCCAGATTGCGCGGGGTGATGGCAAGCGCCCTGATGGGATGTCGTTAATCCCCTGGAAGATGGGCCGTGCGCTGGTGTGGGACGCCACTTGTACGGACACCCTGGCAGCGTCCTACGTCCCACTAACAAGCAAACGGGCAGGAGCGGCAGCGGACGCCCGGGAGCGCCTCAAGGTCAGCAAGTACAGCTGTCTCGGCGCCCAATACGAGTTCTTGCCGTTTGGCGTCGAGACGCTGGGTCCTTGGGGTAAGGGTGCGCTCGGGCTCCACAAGGAGCTGAGCAAACGCCTGAAAGAGGCAACAGGCGACCCTCGCGCGGGCAGCTTTCTCGCGCAAAGAATTGCTATTGCAATTCAGCGCGGGAATGCTGCCTGCGTGATGGGCACCCTGCCGAGAGGTCCAGGTTTGGTAGGTATTTAATTTTTAAGTTAGTTTTAGTTTTAATATTTTAATTTACTTTGTAGGTAGTGTTAATCTCATAAATGCCAGTCATATTCTACATTAAAAACTCAAAACGCGATGTAAAGCTGCTTTTTAACCGACTTCAAAAAAAGGAGGAGGTTTGAATTCGTCGGTTTTTTTTTTTTTTTGGTATAATATTTGGACTAAGGCGAGTGTGAATTTACGCTTTGCAAGCAAAAAAAAGTGCTTTTTCATACTTTTTCAGTTTTTAGGGTTCCGTAGCCAAAATGGTAAAAGGAACCCTTATTGTTTCGTCATGTCCGTCTGTCTGTCTGTCTGGCCGCGGCATAGCTTAAAGACTAATATATTAGAGCTAGAAAGATGTAATTTTGCATAGATATTAGGCCGACTAAGTGGTGACTAAGAGGTGGTGGTAAAATCTTGAAAAAAAGTATTTTTGGGGTATGTCTCCTACACGTAAAGCAGGGATTATTTTTATATTTCTCATTTACCCCTTAATGCGGGATAACGTTAGATAGGTGCTGGGTAAATAAAAATCTAATAACCTATTAGAATCAGCATCGCTATTCAGCGAGGCAACGCTGCCAGCCTTTTGGGCATCATTCCACGGGGGCCCTATTTAGATTTAATCTTAAGTTTTAGTTTATTTAGTTCTAGCTCAGTGCCCTAAGCACGACTTGTCGAATCCTGCGTCACGTAAAATCGAATAGTAAACTGTAACGAGTTTGTATGACGTTTGGAACAGCGCCCGCCCGTGAGCGTATTTGGAACTAAAATTTAGTATGAGATTTCTCGATCTCGATACGATAACCGTAACGTAACGCAGGATTCGACAAGTCGTGCTTAGGGCACAGATTTAACGTCATTGTAAATTGCTTTTATTATTACCAATGTTTTACGCGGTGAACGCAAACACTGAACAAAGGAAAAAGTTGACCGCATGCGTCCGATGCGATTTCCGCACAGAACAACCGCGCTCTGAAATGTTATCTCAAAAACGGCTGAACCGGTTTTGATGAGACATAATTAAGAACAGTGTCGAATAAACTAGCTTTGTAATTAAAATGGCCCTCCATGTTTAAAGACGTACAAATGACCCCCGTGAATAGTCGACACTATTCATCGCTTACCCTGTAATCATCATTTACACTCTGGATATTGATTTCAACTGAGTCACCAACAAACGTATTGCACGATAAATCATGGGTTTGTATCGTAAATGGTACTAGTAAATGTCCCAGTTTTCGACACTGTGTCAATAGTTGGCGCCTTCAGTCTTAATTAGTAGCAATAGGCAAAGACAATAGAAGTAAAGTGGCAATTTCTATGGAAACATCCTTTTTAATGACTTGTACCTTTTGATTGCGTTGCGTTGATTTGAAAGTTTGACTTTGTCACAGCTTCAAAGGGCTTGAGTACTTATTTCATAATTAATTTATTTTATTTATTTAAGCGTTTACTTGCTTACTTAATTTCAGCTTGTTACTTCCACGCGTTCGAGAGAAAAATGGTCTTGACAGACAGATGGACGCACAATGATATTATAAGTAAAGATACGTCATATGCTCACAAGACAATCGAAAAACATGTTCCGAACATTTTGACATTTGCGCGCAAGTTTGGACCTTATTTGAGAGAGATTTTGGCCAAAGAGGCTACAATTTGTAGCCTTTTCTACGCTTCATTTCTGGCGTGCTGATGACATATCTACCTCTTTTTAGGGTTCCGTACCTCAAAAGGAAAAAACGGAATCCTTATAGGATCACTTTGTTGTCCGTATGTCAGTCTGTCTGTCTGTCTGTCTGTCAAGACCCTTTTTCTCTGGAACGCGTGGAGGTAGCATGCTAAAATTAATATCAAATACTCAAGCCTGCTGTCCCTTGACGCTGTGAAAAAATCAACCTTCTAAGTCAACGCAATCAAAAGATACAGTAATTAAAAAGGGCATTTCCATACGAATTGTCGATTTCCAAAAACCTAAAGGGTACTTCCAGATGTCCTAGAAACTTGAAATTTGGTATGAAGGTAGCTCTTATACCACAACCACTTCGAAAAGTCTCAAAATCTAAAAATTTGATGTCTGTCTGTAGATTTCGCAGACCAATATAAGTTAACCCCACACTGCGTACATTTTGCTTAGGAGCAGGGCTCTGCTAACACTGGACTGCTTAAAACACTGGGGAAAAGCGTTAAAATCTCGGAACCCTCGCGAGTCCGACTCGCACTTGGCCGGTTTTTATATGTAAATATCATTGCGGACGGATAACAAAGTGATCTTAAGGGTGTCTTTCCTTTGCAGGAATGTTAAAAAATGAAACAAATCCCTCACCTGACTCCATCCGTAAGCGCTCAGGAATCCAATCGTAATCGTGTTCTCGGAGGTCCAATTCAAACGCAGACTCGGACATATTTTGGTACCGCCACACTCGCTGTTCACCAACTCGTACAAACTGACCCCGTCCACTTCAATCTTCCCAGAGACCTCTTCAATTAAACTCGTCATCCCCATGTAATTATTGTTTAGGTAGACTGAACTGATTTTCGACTGGCTCAGACTCTCGCGTTCGTCTGCGCGGGAGAGGTTCATGCCGTCGCAACCGTTTCTAGTCGCTTGGACGCCGTCTCTTTCTTTGGTTTCATATTCTGTGGCGTTGTCCGTTTCAGTTAAATTGGGAGTCGCGTATGATTCGTGAGCGAAGTGAGCGGTTTGATTGCATTGGGCCGTGGTGAATAGGACAATCATAATGAGGAGCGATTCGACGGCCATGTTTTTCTAATTCATTTTCGCTGCGGCATCATTCGAGTCCTGAAAAAAAGTAATTGAGTTTAGTCGAGTCTGGGGTTTCGGACGTGACCAAACCGTTTTCTTATGACAAGGAACGTGAGTGGATAAAAATAGTTATTTGTTATACAAGGGTGCAAAGTTGTATTTTACCCGCGAGTGTGGAATTGAAACACAAGCAAGCGAAAGGATTCTATAGTTGAACCACGAGCGAAGCCAGTGGTTCTAAAATAGAATCCTGAGCGTAGCGAGTGTTTCAACACACGAGAAGTAAAATACATGTGCACCCGTGTGTAACACAAAACTTTTCACCTCACTGTAGCGAGGAAAACGCAACATGCAAAAAAACACTACTGGAATCACTTTTTTTTTTACGATATTATAACAGAAAACCCTGGAAGTTGTGTATTTTTACGTGAGTCGGAGTCTGTGAAAAAATTTTTGTTGACAATGTTGACATTTCTGACGATGAGTTTTGAAATTGCATTGACTCTGTGCGTTCTGAATTATATTCAACATCATTACAAAAAAACAATTTTTTCTTATAGAATTTTAAGGACCAATAAAAAAGACAAATTTGATATTTTTTAATATATTCTCAGACCATTTCATCATCATCAGCCTATTTACGTCCCACTGCTGGGCATAGGCCTCCTCTCAGAATGAGAGGGCTTGGGCTATAGTTCCCACGCAAGCCCAGTGAGGATTGGGAACTTCACACACACCATTGAATTGCTTCGCAGGAGTGTGCAGGTTTCCTCACGATGTTTTCCTTCACCGAAATGCTCATGATAAATTACAAATGTAATTTCGCACATAAATTCCGAAATACTCAGAGGTGCGAGCCGGGGTTTGAACCCACGACACTCTTGCTTGAGAGGCCATAGGTCAAACCACTAGGCTATCACGGCTTCCATTTATCATTTATTTAATGATAATTAATATCGAACGAACCATTATTATGAGCGTTTTACGTTTTGTTATCTGTCAAAAGCTACTTAAACACGCTCCACTCCAAGGTCAAATTATTTTCCCCAATAGTGGATAAAATGCGATTTTACCCGCCTATATTAAAGGATAAAAGACGGCTTTCCGAGGTAGTGAGGGGAAAATGTAATTTAAAGTTTTTTGTAAAACTAAAAATCGCTGGGTCGTTAGCTTTCAGTTCGGTGTCTTATAATAAACCTAACCTAACTTAGAAAAGTTGAAAACCCACTGATATTTTCATTTTGGAGTTCAATATCTCAAAACGGCCTAATCGATTTTTATGAAGTTTAGCTATGATCCACTGCTAATAATCCTGCTTTTAACCCTTAATTTGGTAGAACTGAAAAGTGAAAACCTGAATTCTAGTCTTCTGATTTTATATCTACTAAAAATGTGTAGTAAAATAAAAATACGAAAAGACTGCTATAGATATTGATGATGGTTCAAAACAAAAATGTTTTAAGTAAACTTCTATTGCTAATGATGTTTGACATTCAGTGACTTTGGATTATGACATTATTTTGAACGGCAGAAAAAAATATTTGTGACGTTTGTGATAGCACAAACATAGGTACTGTCTATGTCCATTGTGGTGTACACTGCCAAATGAAGGGTTAAATAAAAAGCCGCATCCAAATCGGTTCAGCCGTTTAAGACCTACAGTGCCACGGATACACTTACACAAACTCACATAGCGGTCAAACTTATAGCACACCTCTTTTTGCGTTGGAGGTTAAAGAAACCGGCCAAGTGCGAGTCGGACTCGCGCACCGAGCGTTCTGTGCCTAAAGTTTTTTTCTGATTTCTTCCTTGGATGTTGTTGTGAGACTTAGCTTCGTGCTCTGGTCAATGGGAAGGTAGGTTTAGGTTAACTTGTAATTGACAGACGGACAAACAGACGGACAACAAAGCGATCCAATGTTTCAGCCCTTGCCATATTTGCGCTACGTTAATTTCAAAACCCTCTCAACCGAATAACTTTTGATTCGAGCGGGAACCCAATGTTATTTTATAACTATGAATCAGCGTCCGTATAAATTAGACGTAAACAAATATCTTCATCATTGAAAAACATCACAAGGGCTTTAAGAGCACCTTCGCGCCCTTGGGAAACAAATTAAGAAATACCATTTATTATGTAAAACAGTATGCTTAGATTATGAGGCTTAAAGCTTCAAAGACAAGCCTGAGAGAACAGGGGATCGATTTTTGAATCTCACTTCACATACTCGTCTACTAACATGCAGCCAATTTGCGATTCTGTCGTAGACAAGCGATTCAACATAAACATAATGGATTGGAGGTTAGCTGTCTCTGCCAGTGGTCAAGAAGTCACTCAGTGGGCATACGTATTTGATATCATGGGCATGAGAATTTTAGTCACCGGTGAGATTAAAAAATACGAACTTTTTAAAAATCACTGAATTTAGTTACCGGGTGAGACTCACAAATCGACCCCCAGGCCTGTTTACAGGTGACATTAATCTGTACAATATGTAAAAGAGCAAGGTGACAGACAGACTAACTGACTGATCAACCCGCAGATACAGACGGGGCCTTCCGTTCTCCGTTTTTGTTACCAATATTGTGGTAGGTACTACTAGTAGCAACAATATAATATAATAGCTAGTGATAGTCAAAGAAAGCTGAAATTTTGCATAAAGGTTTCATTTATAATGTAAACAAAGGATAAGAAGGCATTTTGCGAAATCCCCACGGAATCTCTCAAAACTGATGGCGAAAGCTGGTAAGGTGTAATAGGTATGTATTTACGTGAAACCACACAAATTTCGCTAGTATACCTACTAGTTTTAGCTGTATTAAGTGCTTAATTTAAGCAGAAAGTTCTAATAAAATGAGGTTAAAACGATCTTTATTGAATCTCTGTACCTGTTTTTCTTTTTAAACATTCAGGATATGCCCTTTGGAACATTTTGAAATAGGAACGGTGTTGCCAGCCCGTCGGCGGGAGCGGCGCCCGTGCGGTGCTGACGTCGCACCGAGACTACTTTTTGAAATTGAAAACACATACGCTATAATGTCTATGAGTATTTATAAGTTTGGCGTTTGTATCTGTGTGACTGTCTGTGGCACCGTAGCTTAAACGGGTAAAGCCAAGTTTAGGCCAAAAATCGTGCAAGTTGCAGTACGATGCGAGGCCGTAAAGCGAACGAGTCAAATTGCAGGATAGAGTTGCAAATTGTAGGATAGATTGCTAGCGCAATATTACTGCGTATAAAAATGACGTAATAATATGTAATAGCTACACAAAAGCAATAGACATTCGAGTGCCGAAGGCGTCGTTATAATTGATCGCAAATTGGCGCAAACTTTACTCGTTCGAATCTGCTACTATATAATATTAGAGAGCGCCCGCAGCTCCGCCCTCGTGGAATATTATATTATGTAGGTACGATATAAATATTAATGTAAGGTATCTCTATAGCAATAGGAATGTGTCCTCTAGGTAAAAAAGTATTATTTCTAATTAGTCCGTCAGACAGATTATCGAAAAAAAATATTGGACACGTATTTTAAAATGTCCATAGACTGCAATGCTTGATAATGAATGGATTTCTTTTTCCCTGAACGACAACACTGGCATAGATAATACATCGCTCGCTTTTGGCTCCAAATTCGAACTTGCGATTTTGTTTTGCTTAATATACAAAACTCACACACCCAATATCATATTTTCTCAAGTTTTTCACAATGCCCAAGATCAAAGAATCGAATGGCTGTAAAAATCCAGAGAAATAATGCGTTGTTTGGGAGAAACGTGTCAAAATGGTGTTGTAGAGCGCCATCTCGCTCTGTCTCGTTTCTTTTATCCCGTTCTGGTTTTTCGACTTTATCTAATAGATTTGTTAATGGGTACCTACTTATTTTAGATCTGTGTATCCTAAACTCTGTTTTTAACCGCCGACGAAAAAGAGGGGTGTTATAAGTTTGACCTGTGTATCTGTCTGTGGCATCATAGCTCCAAAACGGATGGACCGATTTCGATGCGTTTTTTTTTATCGAAAGCTAATTTAATCATGATAGTTCTTAGTTTAGTTTCATTAAATTCTGTTCACCCATTTTTGAAATATTGAACTTTTAGTTTAAACATTTAACGTTTTTAATGATTAGAAAAGTTTTAACATAAAACTACCGTAAGACTCAATCATAGTGAAATAAACGGATCACTCACGTATGTCAGTCGAGTATAGCTCGACATGTTTCGGACTAATCCGTAGTCCTTCCTCTGTCCTTACTCGACTGACCTACGTGACTGATCCGTTTATTTCACTATTAGAAAAGTTGTAAGCCCCCGACGTTGTTCACGTTCACGTTCGACGTTCAAAATTCAATATTTCAAAGACTGGTTAACCAATTTTAATGAAACTTGGTTAAGAACCATCTCGATTAAACTAGCTTTCGATTAAAAAAACTGCACTGAAATCGCTCCATCCATTTGGGAGCTAAGATGCCACAGACAGATTCACAGATACTCAGACACACAAATACACACGTCAAACTAATAACACCTGCTCTTTTTGGGTTGGGATTAAACACGAAGACACCATTTAAAGCTAACTGTTTTAAATAATCCGTGGGGGCACTATAGGCACTATAGTATAGCACCTCTCAAATAGATAGTTAGGCTTTACATAATATCGTGTTTTCCGAGCGAATCATGTGCGTATAAATGATCGACAATGGAAACTTAAGACGGTTGTCCGCCCACACAAACTATCAACACAGGAAAACGTATTGTAACACATTTTTATCCTTCATAACACATTTTCTGTGTTGACAAAATACTTATATCATCATTCACATCCGTCGTTCGTGTTGTTTGAAAGGGTCACGAGTTCAGAAGATATCTATGCGGAGGTAAAAATTCATGAACTAACGGCTGATAGAACGAGTCATAAAGCAGACAGACGAGATTACGAGAGGCGACTTTTTGAGGGGGACGAGGAACACACACGTACATCACACATCTGCGCTCACGTCAAAATTTGTTACGTTCCTAAAACACGCACACAATCAACAGACCCTGATCATTTTGGTCATACTTAATGTTAGAGTTTTGGCAGAGGGGAAATCTCGCGTTAACATCTCTATTCCTTTCCTGCTCTAGTAGAAGAACTAATAGAACTAATTATGTTAGAATGGGTGATTTAGTACTTCTTCGATAGAAGTTAACTTGAAGTTGGTTTATGTTTTATGAAAAAGTGTTGTTGACGTGTAGACTTGATTGATTGGTGTCTTGTGAGGAAAATGGATTGTATTGTTTGGGAATTAAAGGAATCTTATGTAATCGGCCGGCATATTTATTTACAAATAACTACGTAGTTAAGTAATCTGTGACCACACGTGAAAACGGCTACGTCCGTGCGACAAATGTAAATATGTCTTCACCTCGGTTGTTGAGCAGCAAACAAATTGTTTTTAGTTCATAAAATCATGATCATGAACATTCATCTAAAAAAAGAGCTTTTGATATAAAATTACCAACGAGTACATCTATATTCATTCGGTTTACAAAAAGTATCGTCGTCATCTGCAAGTTTTATTTTAGAGCTCACTTAATTATGTTTATGTAATAATCTAATAATACAAACATAAATAACCTAACCAATTAAAATTAAAAATGGAAAACCCGACTGCAATTCTGGGTAACAATATATCCTAGGGTAACAATATGTCTCACTTGTGGGTTACTCCCACAAGTGAGACAAATCCGATATGTCCCACATACCTACGTTGAAATCCGTCAAACGGTTTAGGCTATACTTAGAGCGTGCCAAAGAATTACATAGAGTATACAATTACATACTGACATATTTAAGACATATGATTATATGAAATTTAAAAATTCTGTCAATGATCGGCTACTAACCAGATTATTCTACAGCACGATGGACTTTAACAACAATAAGGGTAATTTGTAATGTTTTAACATAAATATTAATTAAATGGACATGTAGGTTAGGTTTTAGGTTAAGATTGACATTTGTATTATGATTATTCTTATGTTATTATTTTTATACGGCTAATTAATTTAACTTTATTGACATTGGCAAATTTTCTTATTCATCACATCATTATTAATGTTATTTGATTTTTTTATTTTGCTTTGACAAACTTGTTTTATATTTAACTACTTTTATTATGTTATTAAATTATTGTACACCGTTGGTAGACTATGGAATGGATTATAATTTTATTGTACCGCCTTATATTTATACCTATAGTCGGACATTAAAGTTTTTGTATTTGTATATAAATAATAATAATATAATAATAATAAATATGATGGGACAATTTGACACCAACTGACCTAGTCCCAAACTAGGCAAAGACTGTACTATGGGTACTAGACAACCGATAAACATACTTATATAGATAAATACATACTTATATACATATTAAACATCCAAGACCCGAGAACAAACATTCATATTCATCATACAAACATCTGCCCCGACCGGGATTTGAAGCCGGGACCTCAAGCTTTATAGTCAGGGTCTCTAACCACTAGGCTATCCGGTCGTCAAATAATATAATAAATAAATAAATAAATACATACGCTCGAAAAACATAACTAAACTATTTCTTTTAATCCTAATATTGTTGTGTGGTATTCATGGTAAAGAAGTATCTCATTAAGTTTCCTAGTCTACTAATTGTATCACTTTGTAAGTAAGTATTCTGAATAAAGATTTTATTTTTATTTTTTATTTATTTATAGTAAGATATGGGCCTCGTGAACGTCCGTCAAGCATTATTCTAAGTATAATAAAGTGAAATTCAGAATTCACGGCATCAGCATTCCGATCACATTTCGGCCCACGCATGAGGAAATGTGAAAAAACGTTGAACTAAATTTATTACTATAAAAATCTTTTTTTATACGACAAGGAAGGCAAACGAGCAAGTGGGTCACCTGATGGTAAGTGATCACCACTGTCCATAGACACCCACAACCCCGGGGGCTTTGCAGACGTGTTGCCAACCTAGGGAGTTTAGATGAAATGCCTCTTGTGCCCGTAATTACACCGGCTGTCTTACTCTCCACACCGGAACACAACAGTGCAAGCACTGCTGCTTAAGGGTTAAATCGGTGAAGAGCGTGTCGCGCACTGAGAGTTCCGAGACATCATCTAATATTCGCGTTACTTTACGTAGAGTTCGTTCAATGTGTCATACATTAAAAGGATAGGCGGGCAGCTCCATCCTATTGCCAGTGGAACTAATGTATTCGTTGTAATTCGTTAGGTACACCAACGTTAAGTATAGCTTAATTGGTGGAGCGTGGTACGGATTACCGCGGTTGCTGGTTCAAGTCCAGCTGCTTAACGGATTTTTCTTTGCATTGTCATTGCATGTTTAATGTATTTTTGATGATTTCTGAAAAACTGTGCTATTTTTAGAGACATCGTTTTATTTTTCCTGTAATATTATCTATTATCTATTAGCATAATAAACTTTTGTTAGGTGGAAGTGTTTTTCAGATTTTTCTCTGCAATTATTAGGAGCTAAGCTGGGGACGATATTTTCTATTTCGGAAATACTTGGATTAGCTTCATCTAAAATTATTCCAATTCGTCTGTAGGTAACGGGATATAGATGTAACGGGAAATTCTTAAAAAATATTTTTATTTAATTTTTGATTAGGCAACAATCTAAATAGATAGATAGATACAAACTTTATTCTTCAAAACAATACATGACTTTATGACAAAAGACAAATAAAAACGAAAATACAACACTAAAAATAAAATAACAATTAGACAGAGTTAATACGATAATAGTCAGGAAGCCATGTGATGAAGCGAAGAAGAGGCGCTGACTCAGCATGATGCTACGGCGAGCCGCAGCGCTGGTATTCTGCCAGTACCCGTGCTGAGTAAGGACGCCGGCTAGTGCGGTAGTCACGGTGTTATTACGCCATCAGAAACAAATTGGCTAAACGTGTGGTGGACAAAAACAAAGAGTGCTTTGATAAGTAGGCAGGTATGTTGCAAGAAGAACAGATGAACAGATTAAGTCTAAAATTTCAATCAAGAGTAATAGGTAGAAATACTAACTGAAACTAAAGGTGAGAAATCTGTCCCGGTTTGCCGCCAATGGGGAAGGTGCCGAGGAGGAAAAACATTAAAAAAATTGAGAAAATAAATACAAGGATTTTGAGATCATGAATTATAAGACTTTGTTTATTATTGACGATTTATCAAACACCTTTTTTATTTTGCAAGAAAATGTGATTACTCAAATGAGAAGAAATAGCGTGGACTCGACTGTGCGCGACCAGCGCCGCGGCGAGCGTTTTCCGAATACATTGCGGGCATTGTGAATTAACCGAAGTGCGGTACAGTACGATTACACTAAGTTTATTGAATCAGGCGTTACTTTGCGGAGGTCCATATTTATGAACTAAAAACAATTACTTTGCTCACCCGCGACCACTAATGACAAATAGTTATATCTGTGGGGCAAATGTATGTTTCCATGCAACACCCCCGCCTCCACTGCTACACGAATGCGTTTCGGCACCCTCCACGAGGCCACGAGAGTGCCGAAACGCGTCAGCGTTTAGTTTAGTGGTGGTGATAGTTGGGTCTGTGTGGCATGTGTTGATTCGTGTAGCAGTGGAGGCGGAGGTGTTGTATGGAAACACACATTTGCCGCACAGATATAACTATTTGACATTAGTGGTCGCGGGTGAGCAAAGTAATTGTTTTTAGTTCATACTCTAAGTTTACCACTGACAGATTGTTTGCCGACATTTAATTTTCAAATTTAATGTCATACAAGTAAAGTACACGGACTTTCCTGTCAAAAGAGCGCCGGCCGTTTCTCCCGTCATGCCGCGCTCAATGACATAATCCGCCGGGCTCTTGCCTCTGCAAACGTGCCGGCCATTTTGGAGCCAAGCGGCAATGCTCGCGACGATGGTAAAAGGCCGGACGGTATGTCTCTGATTCCCTGGAGAATGGGTAGGGTTCTGGTTTGGGATGCGACCTGTGTCGATACAGTAGCACCCTCACATCTCCAGGGAACCACACAAAAAGCTGGTGCGGCGGCAGAAACGGCCTAAAATAGAAAAAAATCTAAATATCAATCTCTCGATCCGAACTATAATTTTGTTGCTGTCGGGTTCGAAATCTTGGGTCCATGGGGTCCCGGCGCTTACAAGCTTAATATTTCAGAGTTGCAAAAGCGCTTAGTTGATGCAACTTGTGACCAAAGAGCTGGCAGTTTTCTCTCTCAAAGAATCAGCATCGCTATTCAGCGAGGCAACGCTGCCAGCCTTTTGGGCACCATACCAAGGGGGCCTTATTTAGATTTAATTTAGTTTTAAGTTTTAGTTTATTAAAATAATGGTCAGTAAAACCACACTTATAAATATGTTAGTCACATAGACAATTGTAACTAAAACCCCAAAGTTTATTTGGGTTTAGCTTAGATTTAATGTCATTGTAAATTGCTTTAATTATGTAAATAAAGTGAAGTATTTATTACAAAATCTATAACATGTTAGACAGTTTTTGTAATAAATGTTTTATTTGTACGACCACAGAATACATAATAGTACAAGTAGTACGACATTAAATTTTAAAATGAAATGAAGGCAAACCATCTCTCAGTGGTAAACCTAGAGTAATCGTACTGTAGGCGCCTCGACCGCGCGATGAACCGAGAAATCGCTCGCCGTTAGACAGTTAAGTTGTCTCGAGGGCTCTCGGCTCTCGCTTAAATAATAAATGCTTGCCATTTGTCATGTTAAATTCAGGTAAGTACTCATTTCTCCAAAGACTTCGTTCGACGAAGTTTAAAGTACAGCGAAAGAAGGAAGTTACTTTTTAACCGACATCAAACTTTAAAACCGGCCAAGTGCGAGTCGGACTCGCGCCCGAGGATTCTGTAGAGAGATTTTAACGCGTTTCGCCAGTGTTTTAAAAAGTCCAGTGTAAGCAGAGCCCTGCTCCTAAGCAAAATGTACGCAGTGTGGGGTCAACTTATATTGGTCCTCGAAATCTAGAGACAGACATAAAAATTTAAGATTTTGAGACTTTTTTGAGTGGTTGTGCTATAAGAGCTACCTTCATACCAAATTTCAAGTTTCTAGGACAAATGGAAGTACCCTTTAGGTTAGAAATAGCCTTTTTAGTGACTGTATCTTTTGATTGCGTTGACTTAGAAGGTTAATTTTTTCACAGCTTCAAGGGACCGCAGGCTTGAGTATTTGATATTAATTTCAGCATGCTACCTCGAGAGAAAAAGGGTCTTGACAGACAGACAGACAGACGGACAACAAAGTGATCCTATGAGAGTTCCGTTTTTTCCTTTTGATATACGGAACCCTAAAAATTGTGCCCAAAGTGGAAAACACTAGGAATTATCTACATGCTCACTTAATAAGAGGTTACTTAATCGCTAATTTGATATTCTAAGATCCGACATACAAAAAACAATGGCCGTATTTACATTTAAGTACTTACAAAAATTTCATAAGTCTTCTTTTCTTTCAATATGCTCACAGATTCAAAAATAGCGGTTTTAGAATAATGTTTTCAGTGATAACAGTCGTCTGCAAAACCCAATGTACAATAAATGTTGGAAGACGAAAAGATGAACTTCATTGTATTACTTACAGCAGTATTACAAAAACTTCGGTCTAATTTACATTACAATTACAATTTACATAATATTATTATAATATGGTGCGCGGTGGATGCGGAAAGCACAAGACCGGTCTGAGTGGAGAGCCTTGGGGGAGGCCTATATCCAGCAGTGGAGGTCTTTCGGCTGACATGATGATGATGATTATATGGTTTGAAAAACTTGGTATATACCTATTTGTGGTATCCAAACCGTTATTGCTTCGTGTTAAGTTATGTACCCTCATTAAACATAATGAACATAATTTTCGTCATAATAATTTAATTCCCCTACGTAAACGTAATATGGTAGGTTTTTGTATGTGTGTGTGTGTATTGTATTGTCTCTCGATATTTATAATTATGAACTCACTTTGTCTCGATCCCCAGTGAACTATTCCTCTCCACCACTCAAAGGTTGACTGGCAGAGATCCCTTAAAGGGATAAGTCCGCCTTTGTACTGAAATGTTATTGTTGTAACTTGTGTTTTATCCTATTTTTTGTACAATAAAGTGTTTACTTACTTACTTACTTAAACGTCGCGTCGCTGTTATCCTGGGTTAATAAAATAAACTTTACAATGTTCATGATACCCCAGGGATTAACGAATTTATGTTACCGTATTTATAACAGAAATACTTGTACAACGGAATGAATAAAAAAGCCGTGATAGCCTAGTGGTTTGACCTGTGGCTTCTCAAGCAGAGGGTCGTGGGTTTGACCCCGGCTCGCACCTCAGAAGCCCGAGTACGAATATTCGAAACCTGTGTCACGTAAAATCTAATAGTAAACGTCATCGAGTTTGTATGACGTTTGGAACAGCGCCCGCCCGTGAGCGTATTTGGAACAAAAATTTAAGTATGAGGTTTGTCGATCTCGATGCGATAACCGTAACGTTACGCAGGATTCGAAAACTCGTGCTCGACCCTCTGAATTTTTTGGAGTTTTTGTGCGAAATTACGTTTGTAATTTATCAGGTGCTTGTCCCTGCAAACTCCTGCCAAGCAATTGAATACGTGCAGTTCCCAATCCGCACTTGGCCCGAGTCAGAACTATAGCCCAAGCCCTCTCATACTGAGACGAGGCCTGTGCCCAGCAGTGGGACGTAAAATAAGGCTCGTGATGATGAATTAATAAAATATGCAAATAAGCATTATTATCCCCTCGTATGCGGGAAGTAAAAAAAAAATCTGCATTGAAGTCTCTTTTATTTTAATACCTACTAATTTTGGAGATTGCAAAAGAATGAATTTGGCACGGATCCGTGACAGCAGACAAGGGGTTATTATTTTTAATTATGTAATAAAACGATTGCGTATAATTTTGTATTCTTTCTCATGTTCTTGAGACAACATTACACAATATACAGTATTTATATAAAGTATTTGCTACGATATTCAATACCTACACTAAATGAAAATGTTTTATTTCAATGTTAAAAAAAAACCGACGAATTGAGAACGTCCTCGTTTTTATTTGAGGTCGGTTAATTACAAAAATATCCAAACGTTTCTGGTAAATAACCGGATTTCGAGCCTTTGACTACTGAAGTAAAAAAATAATGTAGTCTCGATACCCAGCAGTATTTTTTGCGGGCGATATTGTAACGCTGGCATTTTGCCATGTAACGGCTAATGACACAGATATTTTGCTTGTTGCTAATCGACATAACATTCTCAATATACTAACTTGACAGTGGTACTTAAATATGGTAGTTAAAAAACTATGCTTTTTCGGAACAGATAACAGTGGGTTTCTTTGAAGATCCGTTACGTAGAGCCGTTGTAAAGGTTTTTTTTAAGTTTTTTACGTTTTTAAAAATGGGTCAATCAACTTTTTATTACCACTCGTTGCCATGGAGATGTCCTGGGTAACTCGTCTGAATATAAGATTTTCTAAAGCACCACTCCCCCGAAAGCCAGGATTTGCATGCTTAGGAGATGAAGCATAAAGGAAATGGCACATATCTGTTGAATATTCTAACGTTTGATGGAGTGGTGCCTTAAAAATCTTATTTTAGACAGACTTATTTTAGGGAGACATTTCCATGGCAACTATTGGCAAAAAACCAACAATAAACAGTTGATTGGCCGAAATGTTGCTGCGACCAATGTAATTACCTATTTGTAAACTGTTTTCTCAATTCAAGATAGAAGAAAATAGATTTTAATTTGTAAAAGAACATCTCAAAAAAACTTGCTTTATTTACTCACGCAAGGCGCGCGTCTAAAGCCTCGAAGACAAATATATGTCGCAAATTTATTTCAACTTCTCCACCTAATTCTGCACAAAATCACAGATTGTCGCCTCCAGTCGCGTGCTCGATAGCTCGAAGACTTCATCTCGCCATTTGACGTAGAGAAAAGAGATGGTTTTGTCGCGAAGCGTGAAGTTGTGCTACGAATTGCAGCTCGAAGTCGCGTATCGCTGTCAGTTTATCCGAGTGATATTTTGTCGCGACTCAATGTCTTTTCTCGCGCGAGTCATACTATCGGTTTGCGACAAAGCTCTATATCGCGCCTATTTGTCTTTTCTCGCGCAAGTCGCGCCAAGATGTGCTAGCACCGCAGTTTCAATGTTAAATTGTTCACAAGCCTCCTTTCACAATGAGAGAGCTTGGGCTATAGTTCCCTCGCGAGCCCATAGGTTAATGTAAGTTTTTTCATTTTTTTTTAAATACCTAAAGCAGTACTTCGACACTCTTCCTCTTCTTCACTAGCGAACATTGTACACTGTTACCACAATTTCGTTTTCTAACCATTCACTAAGTACGCTAGTCCGCAAATTCATTAATTACCTAAAACCCCGTACGCCGTGCATTACAACCAAGGCCCTGATACGCGAAGGTTAAAGTCATATTGCGTAGCGTACACTGCAGCACTCGCTCGAACACTTGTTACTCGTTAGCCTTTTGTCGCCGCAATGTAACCCTAAGCCACTACATTTACTCGATGTGACCAAGGTCTAACAGTTTTGGCTTGCATGGGGACATCGTTAATGTACAACACCCTTTCCGGAAGGTTGTTAGGAAAATGGCCGTGTGAATGTGACCCAAAATAGTGTCAGCTAGTTAACGGGCTTGTGAAGATGATGGATTAATGTTTAATTGAAGGAAGATTTTCCTCGAAAGATATGTTCAAGGTTCACTGTGCAGCGATAAGGTATACAATTGGGACCATAAATTTTTCGGTGTAACTTTTATTCTTTCTGCGTTTCAGTTTGTGTCATAATATTATTGTAATGTAATTTGGAGGTGGGTTCAATAAACGAGTCTTAAAGCAACGCTCGTCTTTGATATACGTATCTCTGGTTCTCACTAACATGACATGGCGCAGCTGGTAGGATACTAACCTACGGACTAAAATGCTTTCATATATCTGTCCGTCTGGGATGTTCTCCTCAACAGATCGCATTTCTCAACCGGTGTTCGTGACGTTTCATGAGCAGATCGCTGTATACATAGATTTTTGATATAAAAAAAAAAGAAAAATGACTAAAAATGACCCGATTTTCGTTAAAATTTGTGATCTGATTCGGTATTATGTAGGATTTTTTTGCCGATTCGTTTTTTTTTACATTAAAAAAAACAACGGACAGTGTTAAAATATGAGGTCGTAAAGTCACAGGGCCACTAATTAATGCTTGTTTTTTTTTTGTTTTAAGCGTTTGAGGGTTATACACACTAATTAAGACATGCGATCCTCTGGCAACCACTGTGACCCAGAAGGTTGGCAACTTGGCCTTGTCTCTGCGACGCACGTCTCTGCTTCGCAGTCCAAATTTTAATCGAGTTAACAATTTACACTTCATTACGTCGTCCTTGACGGTAACTTTGGCAAATCCCGTAGGCGCTCCGGTCCAATCGCATTTAAACAGTTTATCGACGATCTTTTGATAACAATTTATGAAGGGGATTAACTCTAAATTTTTTTTTTCTACTTTATTAACATAATAAAAGCAATTTACAATGACATTAAATCTAAGCTTAAACTAAATAAACTACAACTTAAAACTAAATTAAATCTAAATAAGGCCCCCGTGGCATAGTGCCCAAAAGGCTGGCAGCGTTGCCTCGCTGAATAGCGATGCTGATTCTTTGAGAGAGAAAACTGCCAGCCCTTTGGTCACAAGTTGCATCAACTAAGCGCTTTTGTAACTCAGAAGGGGATGTAGATTTAGACTCCCTTGTTGACATAATATCAGGGTCTCGGTTCTGCATTGCATTTTGTTGTAGGAAAAAAGACCCTGGGTCCATGGGGTCCCAGTGCACAGTGCAGGTCGACGCTACTGGCCTACTGGCGACCAAAGGGTTGACAGCTGTCAACCTATATGGCTACATATAGCTATATGTCCCAGCTAATCAGTCACTGGCCAACGAGGGAACGCTGCACCATGCCATGGGGCCATATTTAGATACAGGTTAGTTTTAAGTACTTTGGCTAATTTTTAATTGTAATTGTTTTTACCCTGTTCTTAAAATGAAATGCATGTTATTTTTTTTTATTACCAAAGGAATTATAACCTTTAGCATACATAAACAAAGCAGTCATACGACTACTGGACATTTTTCGTAAGACGTGATAAACAACGAGACGAGACGGGAGACGAGCTGTCGGTAGGCCTCCAACAAGATGGAGCGACGACCTAGTAAGGATTGCGGGACCGCAGTGGATGCGGAAAGCACAAGACCGGTCTGAGTGGAGAGCCTTGGAGAGACCTATGTCCAGCAGTGGACGTCTTTCGGCTGACATGATGATGACGATGTTGTGATAAACAAAACGAAACTTCACTTGATCGAAAGAAAACCACAAAATTCTTAGGTACATTTAAACTTCAATTCGTTTCCATTACTGCATTTTTTTCACGATTTTGGTGAGTTAAGAGGTGTCCGTCGATTATTATTCATTATTTAGTTTCAAGTGATTCCATTCAATTAAAAAAATATAAGCTACTTGTTTAATCTCGCCTGTTCTGTATTTATTAATTTTTATTTTGGCAAAGGAATACGTTGAGCTAAGATAATGCTTGAATTAAAATTTATCACAAGATATGAAGATAATTATAATTAAATATTTATAATTTGTATAAAAAAGTATGTTTATCATCCTGATATCTAAAACCTTAAGTAGACAAAATTCCGCGATATCCGACAAAATACGACTTTCTAAACTAAGAGTATTTTTAATTAAAGGCATCGCCTTTGAAATAAAACCTGACTCTACCTTCCTGTAAAATAGGTAAGGTATACCTTTTTTTTTTTATACAACGAGGAAGGCAAGCGAGCAAGTGGGTCACCTGATGGTAAGTGATCACCACTGCCCATAGACACCCGCAACTCCGGAGGGTTTGCAGATGCGTTGCCAACCTAGAGGGCTAAGATGAAATGCCTCTTGTGCCCTTAATTATACCTACAATAATAGCTTCTTAAGTATTTACTCAGCCATATTTTACAGTTTTATCCCACTATCTTTGGTAGCTAAAAAATGAAAAAAATTGGTAATAACTGTTTGCGAAATTTAAATATTCGATGTAGTATGAAAAAAATATTTGGTGGTGTCGTAACTAAAATTTAAAAACAGAAGTTTGTACTTATGTTTTATTGTTTTGGCATTGGTTTACTGGTCTGCGTTGTTATTAATTTAAAATTTTCAAGTTTATTGGGTGATAATTATCTAGCGTGTAGAAAAAACTCAATTTACCTTCTTAATTATCTCGAAGAAAAAAACCAAAAACTTAGTCTTTCTTTCACCAACACCAAACTTATCTTCTAAACTTTCACACGCGAAAACATTAAACAAACTTTAAAAATACTTGGCACGAAAAAAAAACAAAAAGCTTAAAATTATCTCAGAGGTTGTTCACTGTTTTCGTTCAAAAATGTTTTCAGTTCGCAGGATATTTTCCCGAATATTTTTCGATGAATCGTGCGCCCCGGTTGAAGGCTCGCGAGATACTGAAGGCTGTGGGCCTCGGCTTCCCAGGATTCTAAACAAATGGACAGCTCCTTAATGTTTCATTTATTTAAGTAAGTGTGTTTTCTCTGTGAAGTTGGGAGTGCGATCTGTTTGTTGGGAGGAATTTGTAATCGTGTATGTGGAAAATAGCCTTAGGCTAGTTTATTATTAGGTTGTGCTTCTCTAACCGTTTTTATGTATCTAGTTTTCAGCGAGGGCTACATCGCGAGTCAAAAATCCGCTAGGATTGCCAGTGTCGCGTGAGGCCTATGTGTCAATTTCCACACATTATAGTCATAGGCCAGTAGTTTTGTCTCTCACTGGTTTAGAATGACAAAGAGACCTAAAAAATAAATATTTTGCAATCTGCGCCAACTGCATTGAGCAATAAAGTGCACTACGGACGAAAAACCAGCGCATGTTATTGTTGACATTATTTATGACGTTGACTTTACGGCCTCGCATTGTATTGCAACGTGCATGATTTTTCTTGCAGGTCTAAATTTGGCTTAAAGCATGCAATATGCAAGTGTTTTCCAACCGAAGTTTATGAAAATTGCATGTAATTTATTTTCAATCTATCTTCTATTTCTGATTGACTGTACTATATATTTTTTTTTAGTTGCTACCAAGTTAATTAGAAAAAACCCAAGATTACACAGTCTGTAATTATTAATTCGACAAAGCCCATAATGGCACCAACACTCACGCCCACGTAACTATCCTTGAATGATAATCACACAAATTGCGCCTTATCCGTTAAGAAATACAAGGGAAATTGGAATAACTCACTTAACGGCCATAACGAAAAGGTGCGCAGAAGCGTAGCGGGTGCTACGAACCAGTGCGTAGTGGGTCTACGGTGCTACGTGGCCGCAGGCGTAGCGAATCAAGTTAAAGCTCAACTTGGGAGCAATTCACTGGTTGTTTTCTTGAATTTACTTCTCCAAAGTGACCTAGAAATCTCAAAGAAGTTTCTTTTGACCGATTATGTTATATCAAACTTCATTAGGTACTAGCTGTTGCCCGCGACTTCGTCCGCCTAGAGTTTGTTTATTGCTATACCGTGGATATATTAAGTACTGTATAATAATTAACTGTCCATTATCCCATGCGTTTAGGTATTTAATTTGGAAAGCCATTCTCAGGAATGATGGCCTTGGAGCCTATATGTTATTTTTGGATTATTTTCATTGCAGGGGCGCTACGCCCACTGATAAATCTGCTTACTGCAGCGTAATGATTTCATTTTTCTTACTTTATTATCGTATGGTCGTATGGAATTTATTCTGGAGTAAATAACTTCATTTTCATTTTCATTACTTATCAATATCCAGAAGGAAAATGTTTGGAAAGAACACAAAGTTTCGCTCCCCCCTCCCACTTCGCTAGCTGCAGCGCTGTGGTTTGGTACTTATCAATGTCATGTCTTGGAGGAAGCGTTGTATATTTGTATACTTTTTGTTGCAGGGGTGCCCCCCCCCCTGAGTCCCCCCTCTTTCCTTCCAGTGGCGTAGTGGTTCACTACTTATCAATGGCATGGAGGAATGAGTACTGTTTGTTTTTGTGCTCTTTTTATGGCGGGGGGCTAGGCCCCCCGAGCCGCCCTCTTTCCTTCCGGTGGCGTAGTGGTTCGCTACTTACCAATGGCTTGGAGGAATGAGTAGTATTTGTGTACTTTTTATGGCTATTATTTAATAGCAATAAAGTTCAAATTGACTCTACATTTTAGTTAGAAAACGTTTGTATGGGAAAAAGAAAAGGGCTGTTTTTAGGGTTTTCCCGGAAATTATTCGAATTTTCCTCGCCGTGAAAATCATCCTTGGACTTCAACGAACATTTAAAAAAAAGAATTGGTAAAATTGGTCCAGGCGTTGTTGAGTTATGCGCTTACCAACACATTTTGCGATTCATTTTTATATTATAGAGAATAAAAAAACTTTTATTAAGTTAATTAGCCGTGATAGCCTAGTGGTTTGACCTATCGCCTCTGAAGCAGAGGGTCGAGGGTTCAAACCCCGGCTCGCACCTCTTGAGTTTTTCGGAATTTATGTGCGAAATTACATTTGTAATTAATCATGAGCTTTTCGGTGAAGGAAAACATTGTGAGGAAACCTGCACACACCTGCGAAACAATTCAATGGTGCGTGTGAAGTTCCCAATCCGCACTGTCTGAAGTTAGCCTTTTGAGTCCTGTGTGGCATCTCCCTGTTGAGTCTTACGACATGTAAATTCAGTTGTTAAGAATGCATGCTTAATTAAAAGTATATAGGTACCTATTGTTATTTAAGTCCACCTACTTGACTACCTCATTGAGATTATGTTTTTTTTTTTTAATTTTTGCTTGCCAGATGCTGGAGAAATGTGTGAAACAAAGCGTATTAAAGACCACTGTAACACCACATAATTATGCAAAAGAAAGTACTATTGTTGTAAAATAAAGTACTATTATTATTATCTCTATGGCCAAATCTTAGCCGACGTTGTCGTTCCGTATGTCTGTTCATGCTGCGTAACGTAAAATCGAATGGTAAACGTTGTCGAGTTTGTTTGACGTTTGGAACAGCGCCCGCCCGTGAGTGTATTTGGAACTAAAATTTAGTATGAGGTTTCTCGATCTCGATACGATAACCGACACGTTACGCAGCATTCGTAAAGTCGTGCTCGACCCTCTGTGCTTTTTACACGACTACCCAAAGAAAAAGAGTGGTATTGTTTTCACGTTTCATGTAATTTTAACAATGATCTAGTGAGCAGAATAACTTGGTTGCGCGATCATCAATTATAACAGAATATTGTAGTTGCAAAAAAACCAGGCAGATTTAGGACCTGTTTTTGTTATGCCTTGGTTGTAAAATTACATACTATTTTGAATTTGTCCGGATAATTTTGTCGACATTTATGTTTTTTTATCCTAATTTTTGTACCACTGCTGGGCGAAAGCCTCTCATCTTTTACGCCATTTTTAGTGTGATAATTACACCTATTAACAGAATATGCGTAAGTGATATTATTTTAATAATAATAAGTAATACTCCATACAGTAAAGATTTTTTCAAAACGATATTTTTTTTATCAGTTTCAGCTCTTTTCGGTCAGTTTTTAACCGACTTCAAAAAAGGAGGTTCTACGTTCCACTGTATGTATTTTTTTTATGTATGTACATCGATTACTTTGTTTGAAAGGGTATACTCCTGAGGTGGTCCCATTGTCACCAAGTCATGATCTGATGATGGGATCCCAGGGAAATCGAGGGCAACCCTCAAATTTTACAGGCACGTACTATGTGTTTCATATATTTTCTAAGGTTATTCAAGTATTTGCGTCTGGTAGTCATCATCTCATGATGATGAGCTGATGATGGAAGGTACAACTCCTTAGCGGTTAGGAGTTGGAGGATAATTTTGAAAATGTTAAATCATTATTCGAAAGGGTATACTCCTGAGGTGGTCCCACTGTCACCAAGTCATGATCTGATGATGGGATCTCAGGGAAATCGAGGGCAACCCTCAAATTTTATAGGCACGTATCATGTGTTTCATATATTTTCTAAGGCTATTCAAGTATTTGCGTCCGGTAGTCATCATCTCATGTTGATGAGCTGATGATGGAAGATGATGGATGGAAGGCCCTTAACGGTTAGGAGTTGGAGGATAATTCTGAAAATGTTAAATCAACGTAAAATTGTGAAATAAAAATCTTTTAACAAAAAAGTAAAACCGCCTTCAAAAAAACCTTTAAAAAAGAACGTAAAATAATCCTCTAAAATAATGATAAATAAATAAAATAAAATGCGTTTATTTCGGACAACAGAAACTAAAACTACTAACTACTGTGAACTATTCCTCTCCACCACTCAAAGGTTGACTGGCAGAGATCCCTTAAAGGGATAAGTCCGCCTTTGTACTCAAATGTTATTGTTGTAACTTGTGTTTTATCCTATTTTTTGTACAATAAAGTGTTTACTTACTTACTTACTTACTTACTAAAGCCTAAAGTCTTACGTTTTTTTCTAAGGTTTTTTATTTAAGTGTTCAACTTACGAGAATTCACTCTTTTCGCTTGCGAAAACCAAGTCTTTGACCATGCATTTATATTTCCAGTGACATGAATTCTACTTTATTTACATAATAAAAGCAATTTACAATGACATTAAATCTAAGCTTAAACTAAATAAACTACAACTTAAAACTAAATTAAATCTAAATAAGGCCCCCGTGGCATAGTGCCCAAAAGGCTGGCAGCGTTGCCTCGCTGAATAGCGATGCTGATTCTTTGAGAGAGAAAACTGCCAGCCCTTTGGTCACAAGTTGCATCAACTAAGCGCTTTTGTAACTCAGAAATAAGCTTGTAAGCGCTGGGACCCCATGGACCCAAAGTTTCAAACCCGACAGGAACAAAATTATAATTCGGACCGAGAGATTGATACTTAGAATTTTTTCTATTTTCAGCCGTTTCTGCCGCCGCACCAGCTTTTTGTGTGGTTCCCTGGAGATGTGAGGGTGCTACTGTATCGACACAGGTCGCATCCCAAACCAGAACCCTACCCATTCTCCAGGGAATCAGAGACATACCGTCCGGCCTTTTGCCATCGTCGCGGGCAATGCCGCTTGGCTCCAAAATGGCCGGCACGTTCGCAGAGGCAAGAGCCCGGCGGATTATGTCATTGAGCGCGGCATGACGGGAGAAACGGCCGGCGCTCTTTTGACAGGAAAGACCATGGTGTCCCGTTTCGTCCACATTGGTGCCACAGAGGCAACGGTGTGGTGAACACAGCGCAACACCCAGTCTTAGCCCGACTGCAATTCTCAGTGTTTCAGGCTCAAGAAAGGTTCCGGTGTTAACGGAAGGATAAGCATGAAGCCAGTCACCGGATTCCTTTCTTGCCACAGCCAAAAGCCTTGCGCGGTCTGGGCCTGAACTGGAACTGAGAATATTAGAATAAGTTAATTTGGATAGTGTGTCATCCCAGCTCCGTTGGAAATTTGGATAAGCGGGAGGATTTTCACCCGGACAAGCCATTAGCCAAGCATTCCTAGCATCAACCAAACCCGTCGTCTCGTAGTTTGAAGGACAATCCTTTAGGATTTTACCTACGAGGGTGGACGTGCTGTGGACAGATGATAGGAACGCTGGTAAAGCAACACTAGAAATTTTGCGGATACCTAGCCCACCATATCTGATAGGAAGGGAAGCCTGGGTCCAAGATTGCCCATTGAATTGTAAGTTAAGTATAGATTCCAAAGAAGTTTTCATAAGGGAATCAATTAAGGTCAGAGAATTTTGATGTTTCCAAAAGGGACAACAACGAAGCAAATAAGTAAATTTTGGCACAAAAAGGCAAAATTTTAGAATAGTGATAGCAGTGTGAGCACTGATTTCCAGCAGCCGGTCTGCAGAATTTTGAAATTTTGAAACAGTTTTTGCGATTAAATCTGGAATGGCATCGTCGAAGATTGGTGACCCTAGGAGGCTTAAGTTTTGCTTATCGACAATTTTGATATTTGGACAAAGTAAATTAAAATGTTTCCAGTTAAATTCACTTTGTTGTAATCCCAAACATGAATATTTATGTATCGTCAAAGCCGTCTTACTCTTATCCTCCTAAGATTTAATATTACGCAGAGTTCGTCGAACCTTTGATTTAACGCGAGGTGACTGATGGTCACAAACTATGAATATTATTATGCAAAAGCTTTACATTAAGACGAGGTGGTGTTATTAGTTATAATTACAAGAGCTTTGAGTTTAAAATTTAATTACTGCGGACTGAACTTAGAAATTTAATCACGTCTGCAAAAATACCATACCGAAATGTTACCAATTTGTGGTGATTCCGAAAGACAGCTTTAACTAATTTTGTAATTATATTAATTAATACACTAGCCGAAATTTTCAGTGATGTTGTAATTTAGCACAATGCGCAGATGTAAGGGTGTAATTTATATCAAAATCGGCCGCATGTTTTAGTTTAAATTTTGAAAATATCTTATTTTATAGTATTTTTGGTCGAAACAGGAGCTTGTGCGAGATCCGTCTGGATAGCTACTTTGCTAAGATTGCCGCTAAGGAAACAGCGCTTGCGCTATTGTGCTCCGTTGTCGAGAGTTAGACGTTACGGGAACAAGAGGCATTTCATCTTAGCCCTCTCGGTTGGCCGTGATCACTGATTGCTCGTTTGCCTTCCTTATCCTAAAATAATAAAAAAAACCTTAACTGGGATGATAGGTATGCTAATAAAAAAATAAATGTAAACAAAATGCCAAGTAACAAAAAAACTGTTTATTAACAAAACAACAGTAGTGACTTAGGTATTATTAAAATACAGCTTCAACAGCTGAATCGAATGAAATCCAATTTTAAAAAAAGGTAAAACGATTCCCAGAAATTTGTTATTTCGTACAATAAATAAACTCATCTCAAAAGAAAGATTTCTTATTATGTCTTTGGTCGACATTTATTTAACTAAGCCCTTATTAATGACACAACAAAACAGAAATACCATTTTTCACAACGACTAGTTCCAGCTAACTTTAACAAGTCTGTTGTAGTTAGTTTAAATTTTTATTACAATGCAAAAAACTTTGGCATCGTGGCCCAAGTTTGTTTGACAATTATAAAACTCAATTTAAATATTTTCGAGACAGAAGTAACTAATTTTAATTTCAGTGGTTTATTTAAGTGTCGATGTTAAAACAGAATTTATAAACAGCATTAAGTATAAACAACAGAGCCCCCATTGCGTTACTATTTGACACTCGTCATCGGATAGAAATATCAATGTTTGTGCGACTGTGACAGCTAGCTGTTTCCGATACCAATTGTCAGCCCATACAGAGCGCCTAGTGTAATCACCGACCAGGCCAAGAAATACGTGTCGATCGCGTTCGCGTTTAACACTTCTCATACTATTTGACACTTTAACGCAAACGCGATCGAGACGTATTTTGTGTTTTTTGATTACACTAACGGCACTGAACACGATGCTGATTGCGAGCGAGTTAGACAATAAGCTCATTCATGATTAAGCTTTTTTTAAGCTTATTTCATGTTAAAAATAAGCTTTCCGCTTTATTATTTCACATTTTGTCCCCAATTAACTGCAAAGCGGTTGACTGTTATGACTGGGTAGTTTACGCCTACATTTTTAAACCATGATAATGTGTATTCGCTATATTATATTCGTATGTAGAGAAATACCTATCGCTAGTTAGGAATGTACACATGGAACAAGAACAAAAGACATATTTCTTATCTTCTATCTGGGCATTTTCAAAAATCTGTGTACCCTTTTTTCCAAAGTTGTTTTAAATTTTTCCATAGAACATTTATTTGTCAGTTTTGTGACGGTCCATATAGAATGTATGTGAAAACGCGTCACAAAACTGACAAAAAAATTAGGGACACTTTTTTTTTATTATTTAAATAGATAGTCCTCGTGATTCTGAGCAGAAATAATCCAAAATTTGTTAGGTTATTCAAAAAAAGTTAAGGGTACACAGTTTTTTGAAAATGCCCATCTATACCACGGAGCAACCACCCTCTGGACACCAAATGTCAGAGCGAACGTTTCCGAAACACATATGCTCATTTGCACCTATAAATCTTATTAGCCACCAATCGCGGCTCAGTTTCGACCAGATGACAAGCGAGATGACAAGCTATGAACCAATCACGACGCATTTCCTCGGCCCGTTCACCGCGGCTTTTTTCGTAATGACTTTCCAAGTAAATTATAGAAGATGCGGGGTCCAGAGGGCGGTTGGTCCGTGATCTATACCGATAAAACAGTACGGTGACTGACTGACTGACTGACTGACTGACTGACTGACTGACAGACAATGCACAGCCTAAACTACTGGACTTAGAGATTTGTAATTTGGCGAACATATACCTTGAGTATCCTAGAGGTGCACTAAGAAGGGATTTTTCGAAATTCCCACGGGAAAGGGAACTATCCCATTTTGGAATATTTCACGGGGGCTAGTCAAATCAAAATACGGATTTCGTTTAACGCAGCTTGCAATTACCCTATAAAAAGTGCATCCCTTTTTCTCAAGCTCAATAAGAAAGGGACGTAGTTACTAACCTAACCAACTTAGAAAAGTTGAATAACCCGACATTTTCATTTCAAAGTTCAATATCTCAAAAACAGCTGAACCGCTTTTTTGGAACTTAGATAAGAACAAGGACGATAAAACCAAGAGGACTGCCGCTGGCTATACAATGTCGCGTTCCTGTAAAATAATCAGCTTGCTGTAGCTAGTTTCACAATAGAGAGGTGTCTGTACGTATAATTTTGTATGGCACTTAGATCTCTGGCTAACACATTAGCGCCATCTATGAACTGAAAGAAAAAACTAATTAGATGGCGTTGTTGTGTTAGCCAGAGGTCTAAATGTCATACCAAATGAATGGTACAGAGACCCCTCCGTAGTAAAACTAGCTACAGCAGGCTTATTATTTCAAAGGAACGCGACATCGTATAGGCACTGCCAGTCCTCTTGGTTTTATGGTCCTTAGATAAGAACCATCTCGATTGAACTAGCTTTCGATTAAAAAAAGTCGCGTCCAAATCCAATCATTCCTTACCTTTTACCATCGTATAGAGTATAGTCAGCAGCAAAAGATGATGAGCAACCGACGCGTTCGCGATGATCTAAGCACGGCTCTATTGTTATAGACATAAGAGCTTGTGCAGATCGTTGTGACCGCTTCGGTTGCTTAGCTACATCTGCTGCTGACTGAACGTAATTATCAAAGTTCGCACATTTAATCGCGCGATAAGACGAAACTATTAAGGTGTGGAGTTGATAACATTAACATTATAATTCAGCTGTCACTCATAACCACATACTCTACTTACTAATTTAATTAATTTTCAAACTGTTAATAATTCTGAGTAAACTTTCTAATTAATGAAGGATTGAAATGATGATGATGCCTTAGTTGGTCATATAAGCATTTTTTTTATGTCAAAACTATTGGTTATCATAATAGGAGTTTAATGCAACTATTACATTAAAAAAGCGTGTTTTTATAAAACGAGACAAAGCCAAATGGAAATGGTTTAAAGCCTATTAAATGTAGAATTGCATACATTACTTTATCTACTTACACAGGCAATGCATAAGTACTATATCATTTACGGTTTCTGACCGCAATTACGCAAATAGAGGACTTATGATAAATAATAAATATCATAGGACAATTGACACCAATTGACCTAGTCCCAAACTGGGCAAAGACTGTACTGTACTATGGGTACTAGACAACGGATATACATACTTATAATAGATAAATACATACTTAAATACATATTAAACATTCCAAGACCCGAGAACAAACATTCGTATTCATCATACAAACATCTGCCCCGACTGGGGATCGAACCCGGGACCTCAAGCTTCATAGTCAGGGTCTAACCACTTGGCTATCCGGTCGATAAAAGTCACATAAATTATCTTGATAAGTTACTACTCGACTACGTTACTTAGGATTCGAATATTCGTCCTCAGGGCGTAGAACTTTCGAACCCATTCTTAGTTCAGTAGAAAGTTTACCAGCTTGCTCTTCCTGTTGTAGCGTATCTTAGTACTCCGCAAGTTAGCTGGGTACTTTGCAAAGTCATGTACTTAGAAACTGGAAGGCAAGCGACTTGCTCAAAACTTTGTTAAACAAAATGCCTGTTAAAACTGAACAATGAGGAACGAGAAACGAAGTAGTCAATTCTGACTTACCTATATACCACTTTTGTAGTAAAATTGTGAACTCATCGTGAACTGGTGTATTCTGAACCTAATCTGCTTGTGTGCGGGATTAATAAATTATGAAAAAAATCGCCGATCAACCACAGCGTGAAACCCTTCTGGCGCTTGCCATACTTTTACGATATAAATATGCAGAATGAATTTCATTTAGATCCTGCTAAGTAGGTACATTATAACTCCCGACCCAAAAATAGGGGTGTTATGTAGTTTGACGTGTGTATCTGTGGCATCCTAGCTTCTAAACGAATGTACCGATTTGGACGCGGTTTTTTTAAACAAAAGTTAGTTCAACCAAGATGGTTCTTAGCTAAGCTTCATTAATAACGGTTTCTCCGTTTATGAGATGTTGGATTTCGAAATAAAAATGTCATGGGGTTTTCAACTTTGATGATTCTCCTAAAGGTCTCAGCTTGCTAAATATAAACTACCTAATCAAAGGGTGAAAATAGTAATTGCATCAATGCTGTGCTGTCATCCTAATCGATTTTCGTAACAGATATAGGAGAAGTGATTGTCAAAATGATCATTGAAGTTTTAAGAGCTGATGATTCTTGCTCCGTCACTGGGCACTGCCAAGAGGAACGTTGGACTACCTTTGTATTTACTCAATACTTTCTGCTTCAAGTCTTCCACTGAATTATTTTTTACCTGAAACAATAGTTAGGTGATAATTTAAAAATATACGATAGGTACCTTCATACACACGAGTGTCCCGTGAGTACCTAGTCAATTTAAAAGGGTCACTTCACACATTAAAACAAACTACTTTTATTACGGGACCAACTCTGAAATGCGAAACAAATATCAGCTGTTTTATATAATATTTCTAAATCTACAGCGACAAATTAATGTAAGGAACAGCTGATATTTTGTGTCACGATTTCTGAGTTAGTCACATAGCAAAAATTAGTTCTTTTGATGCGTTAAGTGACCCCTTTAGGTTTGTCGTGGTACTTACGGGACGCGCTGTATAATTATGGAGACCAATAGGGATGAGTTGAGTATGCTTCTTAAATATTTTAGCTACAGAGTCCTACGTTATTAGTAAGTAGGTAATAGTAATAGCTTATTACTAATACAAACAAAGGTATCAGGTTATGATTAGAAATTATGTCAGTTTAAGATGATCTGATGAGATGAGGTAAGTATTGATGAAGTCTAGAGAAAGTATTAACTGTGCTTTATACATGTATTTTGCTTTCGTACTTTTCAAAAATCATCAAAGACTGTCGTTTAAAAATTCATGGCAAAGCACGCTAAAAGCAATGTTTTTACTAAAATAAAAAACCTTTTTTCCTGCATCCGACTGTCAGTTCATCACCTCTTAAGGATATGCGACAGAGCGTTGACATTAAAAAAAAAACAATGAAGAGAGAGTCGGACTCGCGCACCGAGAGTTCCGAGCCAACATCAATAATATTTGTGGACGTAATCGTGGACGCATCTATCGTCCCATTAGGGAATAGATATATTTTTTTAAGATTTCTGAAAAAATGTGCTATTTAGACACACAGCTTTAGTTTTCTAGTAACTTTTACATAAATTACCATCATTCAAATTCAAATCGTTTATTTGCATGTCACATTATACAGTCATTAGGATGGAACATTAAAACTAGGTCTTCATGTCACGCCCTGCTATGGCAAGGCAAATATCGTTTACATAATTATATAATAACTTCAGATTTTTCTCTCTGCAAATTTCGAAGATAAGAGGGGGGGGGGGGGGCGGTATTTTTTTACATTTTTCATTTCATTAACTATGAAGCTTAAAAAGAGAAAAAAAAAGTTCTAGAATGTGCAAAGTGAGCATTTCATAAATATGGTACCCCACTGGATCTAGTTTCCCCACTTTCAGTCAGTGTTGCAAAAAAACAAAATTTTATATTTTTAATTGTTATCTTTTTGAAATATACTTGGGCAAGCATTATCTAAAACCATCCCACATTTCAAGTCGATAACATCAGTAGTAAATTCCTGAGATAACCAGCTGTTATGGACAGACAGATAGATGGAACGAACCATTTTGGCGCGGTACCCTAATATTCTTTCTTTTTAAATTAAACATAATTCAAAGATACGCAAAGAGTAACGGCCCATTACAAACGTGTACATATTACGTGATAAATAAGCGACACACCCGTATGAAATTATTGAGCACAAACTGAGTCAAGATACCTTTTTTTCCATGAAAGAAATTATGAAACATCTGGGGTGGAAAAATAAAATGAAATGTAACCTAGGGGCGCGTAAGTAAACCCGCCAAGTTCGCGTAACCTCAAGCTCTATACGCTTGATTGTAATTACTAGCACGAGAGGCATTTCCCCTCAACCCTCTAGATCAGCAAGGTATCTGAGGGTCGAGCAAGACTTTTCTAAACCTGTATTTGGAATTAAATTTTAGTATGAGGTTTCTCGATCTCGATACGATAACCGTAAAGTTACGCAGCATTCGTAAAGTCGTGCTCGATCCTCTGCAATCCCTCTGGTAATACGAGTAATCTTCACGCAACGGTGATCACTTACATCAAGCGACAGGTAGATAAAGCTCGTTACACACCCACCCAGCACCCGGCCGTCAGCGCCTCGCCTCGTGTAGTATTATTTGTATTAACTTTCATGGCCATGTGTTCACTAAATTGACTCCGGACCGCTGGTTAGACCTTCCTCTAGGAGCACACTGCGCGCCGCGGCTCTGCTCCGCGCGATTACTACGCGCAGCTGACAGTGGCACACAACTACCCTTGTTTTTATCGCCATTTTTTTATTATTGTCAATTTTTATAATATAATTGTCAGAAAAGTTGAAAAACCCGTTCAAAGTTCAATATTTCAAAAATCGGTGAACCGATTTTAATGAAACTTGGCTAAGAACCATCTCGGTTAAAATAGCTTACGACTAAAAAAACCGCATCGAAATCGGTCCACCCGTTTGGGAGCTATGATGCCACAGACAGGTACACAGATACACAGATACACATGTCAAACTTATAACACCCCTCTTTATTATCGGGTGTTAAAAACAGAGCATACTATACACTAATCACATCACTTTGAGGCTTATTCACACTAACTGTTGACGCTGTATTCAACACTGTTTTCCAACTCGGGGGCACCGACCATCTACTAACAAGGTTGAAATCGGGATGGGATGTCAGGGCATGGGCGGCGCGCAGTTTCCGTTTCGCTATCGTCGAAGCGTGTGCTCCCAGAGGAAGGGGCAACGAATATCAGGCTTTACTTATATACTCGACTGACGTACAACAATACAATACAATACAAGATTTATTGAACATCACATAATAAGCAAAACAGAAAAAAAGTTACAAAGAAAATGCAAGGTAGCAATGGGCGGCCTTATCGCTACATAGCGATCTCTACCAGGCAACCATAACGGATTAAAGGTAAGACATAGGCAAAGCAAAGCAAAGGGTAGGGCATAGATAGGCAAAGCAAAGCAAAGGGTAGGGCATAGGCATAGGCAGGGAAGGCATATAATTGAGTGATCCGTTTATTTCACCGTTGAATCTCACGGTAGTGTCTGTTTACGGTTACCATTATCATCACCAGCGTTTTACGTCCCACTGCTGGACACAGGCCTCCTCTCAGAATGAGAGGGCTTGGGCTACAGTTCCCACGCGGGCCCAGTGTAGATTGGGATCAAAATTCAAAATTAATTTTTTTATTCAGCAAATAGGCAGTTGAATGCTCTTTTACACATATTTTTTAAGGAAAGACCATAATTACCAAGAAGAATGCGCCGCAAGAAACTTGGCACAGAGTTTTTTTTTTTCTAAAAACAAGTTACATTAGCTCTTACAATACGTTAGGTAGTTTAGGTACCACAGACGAATTATACAAAGAAAGTTCACTGTATAATTAGAAAACAAAGAAAAAAAATACAGCTATTTTAGAAAAAAGTGTAAAAAATAATTAATAGAACCTTACAGCAAATTGATAGATCTTTACACACACCATTGAATCGCTTCGCAGGAATGCACCTCACGAGGTTTTCCTTCACCGGAAATTCTAAGCACATGATACTTCAATTGCAAATTTGTCTACCAAACTTGGCATACAACATACAATGACAATGCAAAGAAAAATCTGTTAAGCAGCTGGACAAATAAAAACAAAAATAATCAATAAATCGATTATTTTCATTTAAACTTGGCATACTTACAACGACGACGACAGACCCGCCGAAGCCTCCGCCGGTCATGCGCGCGCCCCACACGCCCGGCGTCGCGCGCGCAGCCTCCACCAGCGCGTCCAGCTCGGGGCAGGACACCTCCATCAGGTTGCGGAGCGAATCGTGAGACTCGTACAGGAGTTTACCCACCTAGAAGACGGATTTCGATAGTTTGGTCAAGGACGATAAAACCAAGAGGCTATACAATGCCAATGGCTATACAATGTCGCGTTCCTGTAAAATAATGTGCCTGAGCGAGCTAGTTTCTAGAGAGGTCTCTGTACCATTAATTTTGTATTACACTTAGACCTCTGGCTAACCCAAGAGCGCCATCTATGAACTGAAAGAAAAAACGAATTTAGATGGCGCTATTGTGTTAGCCAGAGGTCTAAATGACATACCAAATGAATGGTACAGAGACCCCTCCGTAGTAAAACTAGCTACAGCAGGCTTATTATTTCAAAGGGACGCGGCATCGTATAGACACTGGCAGTCCTCATGGTTTTATGGTCCTTGGTTTGGTTGATGACTTATGCCATTATTCATAAACGTCACGCAAGCCTCCATTAGTTATAATAGGTTTATATAGTTTTAATTCTTCTTACTTACGGAAATGTTAATGTGACAAAAAAGGACGAACGATCATTAACGGCATTTTAGTTCAAATAGATTTTTTTTTATACGACAAGGAAGGCAAACGAGCAAGTGGGTCACCTGATGGTAAGTGATCACCACTGCCCATAGACATCCACAACCCCGGGGGGTTTCCAGATGCGTTTCCAGCCAAGAGAGCTAAGATGAAATGCCTCTAATCTTGTGCCCTAATTACACCGGCTGTCTTACCGGTTACAATAGGGTTCATTTCCAAATTGTGTAATGTTGTAGTGAAATAATACGACCCAGCGGCAGCGAGACGTACACTGAGCGCCGCAGCAGTACTAAGCGCACGACCCAGCAGCAGCGAGACGTACACTGCTTAATACTGCTGCGGCGCGCAGTGTACGTCTCGCTGCCGCTGGGTCGTGCGCTTCCAGAGGAAGGACTACGAATCAGTCCGAAACAAATCGGGCTAAGCTCGACTTGTATACGTGAGTGATTCGTTTTATTTCACTATGATTCAGTCTCACGATAGTTCTAGTGTCATTCTATGGAACTTGCTTTGAATAAATTTATCAAATCATGTGATCGAATTATTAAGGAAAACCCAAAATTTTAAATGTTAAAAAAATAAATGAAAAATAGCTAAACGGGGTCTATTAGCGATACTGAATTACATTTTAAAATTCTGATCACGTATCCGGTTTCACCCTGAATTTTTAATTTAACAAAAACTACTCTTAAAATTACATTACTCAATAAGGACTGATGGTCAAAATAAAATCATTTTACATTTTCACTTATCAAGCTTCCGAAAATACAAAAAAAAAGCGATGCCTCACTTAACACTACTCACTGCAAATAAAATGATGTTTAATTTAACAAAAGGAGGCAGTTTGATCACTGAAGAATATGACGTCATAGTTCTGTAATCCAATACAAACTTCATACTAACGGATACCATCAAATCGTTTTGACATTTCATAAAAAGTTTCTGATTTGACCAAGAGGAAACATCCCTATTATGTGCTGACTCCCCATACGCGTTTGATCCCTAGACAACAGTGAACAGTGTAAAAGACACATTTTGATCATTAAGAATTATGACGTCATAGTTGAGTGGAGTTGAGAGACATTTAAAAAAAGTTGCTGGCTTAAATAGTACATTGTGCATGAAGGGCGGTAAGAAGGGTATTACTAACGAAAGCCTATTAGAAGGCCGACGCCGAAGGCGGAGGGCTTTTAATGACTTGAGTTTGTAATGCCCTTACTGCCCGTAAGACACACAATGTTTTTCATCACATTTGCGAGGAAATAAATATATACAACAAAAGGCTAAAAATCTATTTATTAAAAGTTTGGTCTTCACATACAGAAGACATATTTTACTAAGTACAGGCAGTACCTGCGTAAATATTAGATTAAGTATATACGATTATAAATATAAACTCAGCAGTTGGCAACAAATAATAGTTTTGAGATTGTCAACTTTTTTCAATGGAAGCTTCAGACTTCCAGTACTTCCACAGATAATGATAAAAAACGTGTTTAGAAACTGGAAAGACGAAAGCCCATCCATACAGCCAGTTTATATCGTTTTAAAAATAAAATTCACTGAAATAATTGCAAAGTAAACTCAAATAGTTTTAAAACACAATAATAACGTTTAAATTAAGTAATACTTATTTGTAGAAAACGTAAAAAACCATGTTTGATTTAAAACCTCCTTAGTGTGGAATGACATATTATACCTACTTACCTACGTGTGAACGCCATATTTTTAAAACTAAACTCATTACTCCCTTGGGAAAATTACAAATTACCTATTACTCCCGTAGGAATAATTTAGGCCGTTGTCCTTCAGTATGCCTGCGTACAATACGACGCTTTACGAGCAAGTGTGATGAAAAACTACTTACCCATCATCCCCGTTGTAAACTGTCGTTTGCTTCCCGATTCCCGATATGCATGTTGGGCAAACGACTGCCAACTTGAGTCTAGGCTCTGACTCTAGACTCGAGAAATCATCAGTAGTGATTTGTCATGTTTATTGTCATACGTTAAAAAATAATAAAAAAAAAATTTTTTTAGTTATTAAGTCTTAGACAGTCAGTCTTTAGGCCTCAGAACCAAAAAAGCCGTTAATCATAACTAGTGAGGTCCACGCGAGCTCATTTAAAAAAAAACTCGTTTTTCTTTTATTTATAACAAGTGAGTCAACAAAAGAAATCTATGTGATTATCGAACCTGCTCGCAAAATTTTACGAGAAGTAGTTGAGAAATACGACCAGAGCCGTGTTTTATAAAGCTACAAGTTACAATTTACAAGCAGAAGTCTCATTCTATCGCCTTTTGTTAGAAAAAGACTTCCGCTTGTAAATTGTAACTTGTAGCTTTATAAAACACGACCCAGGGAATCGATTTTTGAATCTCATTTGGTGACTAAATTCTCACCCATGACATTGATATCATTGTTAGCCAAAAGCCTTATTTTTGAATGTCATACCCGTCTACTAATATGCAGCTTATTTGCGTTTCTGTCATAGACTAAGCGAGTCAACATAGTGGATTGAGGTTAGCTGTCACTGAGCTGTTTTTTGGTGAGGTGTTTACGAGTCTGTTGGGGCATTCGTATTTCATATGCATGAGAATTTTAATCACCGGTGAGATTTAAAAATACGAACTTTTTAGGAGTTTAGCCACCGCGTGACATTAAAAAATCAACCCCCTGAGGGTCGAGCACGACGTATCGTTACGGTTATCGTATCGAGATCGAGAAACCTCATACCAAATTTAAGTTCCAAATACGCTCACGGGCGGGTGCTGTTCCAAACGTCATACAAGCTCAACGTTTACTATTCGATTTTACGTTACGCAGCATCCGTAAAGTCGTGCTCGACCCTCTGTAGAGGAGAACAGCCGGACATACGAAAGCATTTTTGCCCAAGCTGAAACTGAGACGCTTCGCGCTCGCTCGGTTAACAAAGTCAAATTTCCAAGGTACCTCTTCTGGGTAACGTTTCCGTTCTAGCGATAGCGCTAAGGGATAAACCGGAGGATGGGCAGCAGCGTCCTCCGCGAACTATCTGGTATAACTGCGGTTGCCAACCCGCCTGCCAAGCGTGACGACTAATGCCCTTATTCATAAACGTCACTTAAGCCTCTATTAGCTAAAATAGGTTCTGTCTTCTTCTTACTAGAGAAAATGTCAATGTGACAAAAAGGGACAAACGAACTTTAACGGCATATTAGTTAATATAGATTTATGAATAACAGGGTAAGGCATTTCCCCCTAAAGGACTAAGTATGGACTTATTAATTCGTTTACCTAGAATACTGTTGGCTACCTCCTCTGGGGCGAGGACTGACCTATTTTTCACTATTTATGTTTATGCATCTTCTGAACATTAATCAGAATTCCCTCTTCACCTACAAGCAGGTTAATTACCCTACTGACCTGTATTATAAAATAAGCTGCTCATAATGCATACAAAATAGTAATTTATTGATTCAGACGTCGCACTCGCGGAGAAGCAGGCTAAATTGCTAAATGAAGTTTCACTATTATACATATAATATCATATACAGCGTATATATACATTTCTATCGTGACCTCGTTATTCTCCATCCACATAAATAACACAACCTGTCATAAATACTCTAATAGTAATTAAACTTTAAATTGCCCATTAGAAACTAAGTTACACGAGTATGGAAGTATCCTTCATCACTGTGACGGGCGCTACCGGCGATACGGCACAAAGTGGCCTAATTGTGGAGCGGGTATGTACATACAATAGTTCGTCTATCGGGAATCGAGTCTAGAAGTTTTTCCCCGCTTTTTCCCATGTAGTGATTTAAGATGACCAGTGTTAGAGCTCCTAAGCAAAATGTACGCAGTGTGGGGTCATTTTATATTGGTCTGTGACATTATACAGACAGACACAAAAATTTAAGATTTTGAGAATTTCATGAGCGGTTGTGCTATAAGAGCTACCTTCATACCAAAAAAAAAGGATCTTGACAGACAGACAGACGGACAACAAAGTGGTCCTATAAGGGTTCCATTTTTCTTTTAGAGGTGCGGAATCCTAAAATGAAAAAAAAATGTATGTTCCTATAGCGACGGAAAGTTGTGAACAAGCTTGGCTACATAAATAATAAATGCTACTTCATAAAATAAACTTTACTAATGATAACTTTTCTCATAGCATGAGTTACTTACATTGTTATACTTACACAAGTAAATAGATTACAAAATCCTTCACTATGGGGTAGACGAGAAAAAAAAACATCCCTTCTTTACGTAGTAGGAGAGATCATTTTTTCCGAAGATTTTATTTTACCACTTTGTAGGCCTAATAATTATATCCACGCAAAATTACAGCTTTCTAGTACCATACCAATAGTGTCTGAGCTAAGCCGCGGACAGACAAACAGACGGACATAACGAAACTATCAGGGGTTCCGTTTCTGCCATTTTGGGTACGGAACCCTAATAAAGCATTATAGGCAAGGGCACACCACTCTTTCAGCCTTACCCGTTCCCAGTCTCGCATCTTAAAGCACTTCGCGATCTCTTCCGTGCGATGGATCTCTTCTATGACGTGGCGAGCCCGCTTTATGACTTCAACGTCACACTTGCTTCGCTTCAGATCTGTTGATCATTATTAATTATTACAATAATAATCATCATCAACCTATTTTTACGTCCCACTGCTGGGCACAGGCGTCCTCTCAGAATCTTCTCTTCCCACGCGGGCCCTGGGGATCGATTTTTGAATCTCACCGGTGACTAAAATTCTCATGCCTATGATATCAAGTACGAATGCCCCCACCCACTCGTAATCGAGATCACTGACTCACTTCTAGACCACTGGCAGAGACAGTAGCTAACCTCAATCTACTATGTTGACATGCTTGTCTATGACAGAAACGCAATTTAACTGCATGTTAGTAGACGGGTATAATATAATACCCAAAGACATTAAAAAATAAGGTTTTTGGCAAATAGTGATATTAATGTCATCGGTGAGAATTTAGTCACCAAGTGACATTTAAAAATCGATCCCCGGTGCGGATTGGGAACTTTACACACACCATAGAATTGCTTCGCAGGAGTGTGCAGGTTACCTCAACTATGTTTTTCTTTCACCGAAAAATTCGTGATAAATTTCAAATGTAATTTCACACATAAATTCCCGAAAAACTCAAAGGTAAGAAAGAGCTCTCGAACGATATTCTCAATTCCGTCAAAATAATATTTAAAGTAATATTTGAATTAATCAAGTTTTTGGTCAGCAATTAATTTTCCGGATGATTGATTATGATTACAGGCTTAACATCCACTAGAAAATTGTATTTCCCAGTAGCAAATAAACGAATTGCATTAAATGAGTTTCTTTGCCTATCAATTACTATTTTTGACAGTTCATTTTCCTACAAAATTTAAATTTGAAATGCCTCGTTCCGTTTCAATTAAATGTTTAATTGCATTGTGTTAATAATGCCGAAATTTAAGTGAACATTTATGAATTTGAGGATTAACATTTTTGCTTTAATGCTGCATTTACACGCTTGCTGAGGCTTGGCAAGCGTTTACAAGCACAAGCGTGCTTGGATGATTCTTGGCATGCATTCACAAGCAAAAACGTGCTTAGCTGAGGCTTAGCAAGCGTACACAAGTACAAACGTGTTTGGCTGAGGCTTCGCAGGCGTTCACAAGCACAATCGTGCTTGGATGATTCTTCGCATGCGTTTACAAGCAAAAGCGTGCTTGGCTGAGGCTTGGCAAGTGTTCACAAGCAAAAGCGTGCTTAGCTGAGGCTTAGCAAGCGTTCACAAGCACAAACGTGTTTGGCTGAGGCTTCGCAGGCGTTCACAAGCACAAGCGTGCTTGGATGATTCTTGGCATGCGTTTACAAGCAAAAGCGTGCTTGTCTGAGGCTTGGCAAGTGTTCACAAGCAAAAGCGTGCTTAGCTGAAGCTTAGCAAGCGTTCATAAGTACAAACGTGTTTGGCTGAGGCTTCGCAGGCATTCACAAGCACAAGCGTGCTTGGTTGAGGCTGGGCAAGTGTTCACAAGCAAAAGCGTGCTTAGCTGATTCTTGGCATGCGTTCACAAGCCAAAGCGTGCTTGGCTGAAGCTTGGCAAGTGTTCACAATCAAAAGCGTGCTTAGCTGAGGCTTAGCAAGCGTTCATAAGTACAAACGTATTTGGCTGAGGCTTCACAGGCATTCACAAGCACAAGCGTGTTTGGCTGTGGCTTGGCAAGCGTTCACAAGCAAAAGCGTGCTTGGTTGAGGCTGGGCAAGTGTTCACAAGCAAAAGCGTGCTTAGCTGATTCTTGGCATGCGTTCACAAGTCAAAGCGTGCTTGGCTGAAGCTTGGCAAGTGTTCACAATCAAAAGCGTGCTTAGCTGAGGCTTAGCAAGCGTTTATAAGTACAAACGTGTTTGGCTGAGGCTTCGCAGGCATTCACAAGCACAAGCGTGTTTGGCTGTGGCTTGGCAAGTGTTCACAAGCAAAAGCGTGCTTGGTTAAGGCTGGGCAAGTGTTCGCAAGCAAAAGCGTGCTTAGCTGATTCTTGGCATGCGTTCACAAGCCAAAGCGTGCTTGGCTGAGGCTTGGCAAGTGTTCACAAGCAAAAGCGTGCTTAGCTGAGGCTTAGCAAGCGTTCATAAGTACAAACGTGTTCGGCTGAGGCTTCGCAGGCATTCACAAGCACAAGCGTGTTTGGCTGTGGCTTGGCAAGCGTTCACATGCACAAGCGTGCTTGAATGGGGCGTGGCAAGCGTTCACAAGCAAAAACTTGCTTGGCTCCGGCTTGGCAAGTGTTCACAAGCAAAAGCGTCTTTGGCTGAGGCTTGGCAAGCGTCCAATCGCAGTGTCTCACCTTCTAATTGTGCAACAGTGGCACCCCGCAGGGAGGGTTGGCCGAGTACATCGGCGGCTTGCTGGCACTGCGCACGCCGCTGGGGATACTCGCTGCCCGTCAGCTGGTGCTTCACGTTCGTGTTGATGACTACAATGGCAATGTCATTGTCGATGATCGGCACTTGTGTCGACTCTAGGGACCTGAGAGGTTAAAGTTTTTATTAACATAGACTACTTTAGATCTTAGAATGTTTTTTATTTATTTCATTTTATTTATCTATAAGTGAAAAATAGTAATATCTGTGCGGGAAATGTATGTTTTCCATGTGGTTTCCATGCAACACCTCCGCCTCCACTGCTGTATGAATCGACACATGCCACACAGACCCAACTATCACCACCACCACTTAACTAAACGCTAATTAGATCCTTATTTTTACCCGACTGCCGAAGGAGGTTTATATTTTAGAGCGTAAGTTGTATGTCTAATGGCACGCTCTACAGCCTAAACCGTTTGACGGATTTCAACGTAAGAGGTGCACAATGCGTCACAATGAGAGGGCTTGGGCTATAGTTCCCACGCGGGCCCAGTGCAGATTGGGAACTTCGAAAACACCATTGAATTGCTTCGCAGGAGTGTGCAGTTTTCCTCACGACGTTTCCTTCACCGAAAAGCTCTGGAAGCAATTCAATAGTGTGCGTGAAGTTCACAATCCGCACTGGGCCCACGTGGGAACTACGAGTATAACCCAAGCCCTCTCGTTCTGAGAGGAGGCCTGTGCCCAGCAGTGTGACTGAGAAAAGGATGGTGATGACGATGACGTAGAAAATTGATAGCGCACATTTCCTTCTGGAAACCATTTTTATAAATAGGTACAAGCAACCTGATTCCACGTTATAAAGAACTGAAAAAAGAGAAAAATTGACCAGACGTAGGCTTCGATCGGATTATTATATCGCCAAGGCTAGCGGACCTTAAAATGTGCTGCGGAATATTTTAATATAAATTTATTTACGCATCATAAACTAATGCCCTTCGAGACCACGTCCGAAACGTCGAGGTATTTAAATAAACATTAACGTGATTAAGTCCCGTGTTTATCGTAATAATGTGTAAAAACCGGACAAGTGCGAGTCGTACTCGCACACGAGGGTTCCGTAGAAAGATTTTAACGCTTTTCCCTAGTGTTTTAGCAAAATGTATGCAGTGTGGGGTCTGTGAAATCTACAGACAGACATAAAAATACAGATTTTGAGAATTTTCTGAGTGGTTGTGCTGAGCTACCTTCATACCAAATTTCAAGTTTCTAGGACAACTAGAACTACCCTTTAAGTTTTCCGGGTACGTCAATTTGTATGGAAACAGCCTTTGTAATGACTGTATCTTTTGATTGCGTTGACTTAGAAGTTTGATTTTTTCACAGCTTCAAGGGATCTCAAGCTTGAGTATTTGTTATTAATTTCAGCATGCTACTTCTACGCGTTCCAGAGAAAAAGGGTCTTAACAGACAGACAGACAGACAGACGGACAACAAAGTGAACCTATAAGAGTTCCGTTTTTTCCTTTTGAGGTACGGAACCCTTAAAATCGCGAAAGTTTAAATAAATTCTTACATTAACATAGTGAAATAAACACATTAACAGTTTTAAATGATGAGCAACATTAGTATCTACCCTCGTTTCGTCAGTTTTCCCGTGATCATGATGCATGTAACTGCGTCAAAATATCGGGAGCTCATCAAACCTATCGCGGTCAATATCCCGTTTTCATTATGTCCAATACTTACATTAAAAAAAAACTTGTTGGTTTAAAAGTAGCAAATAAATGATTAAGTATTTCTTCTTAACAGTTTACATTACATACCTACGTAAAAACACACACATACATACTTACATATATACACATACATTTAAATGTCTATTATGCTCAACAGCGCACAAACCCGCATCATAGGAGCTTAGTTAATACAAATTCGTGGAGTCATTTCATACGACTGCCATTTCTTCCGGCGTTGTCTCGTTTTATCAACCTTTCGTAATTTTATGAGCAGCTTTACATCCTTCTGAGGTTCGCCGTCGTAAAGCAGGCTATAATTGGAAGCCCCTGGCTAACTGCTAAGTGGACTATTCGTGATCTAAGATTAGGACAGACGAAATGTTCATGGTTTTCTGATAATTCCGTGACTTTTGCCAACCTTCGCATACTACGAGGGCGTGATAAAATTGATTTTATTTTTCAACATACTCTCCATGTACCTCTAAGCACTTGTTCCATCTTCGTTCTAAAGCTGTAATCCCCTTCATAATATGACTTCTTTCAAGACCGGCAAAATACTCTTCTACGGCGGCAATAACTTCATCATTTGTGGCAAACTTCTGTCCACCCAAAATTTTTTTTAGCTTGGGGAAAAGGTGGAAGTCTAATGGTGCTAGATCAGGCGAATAAGGTGGGTGGGGCAGCAAATCGTAGTTCAATTCGTTGATTTTTGCCATAGCCTTAACACAAGTGTGATCCCTTGCGTTGTCGTGATGGAAATATTTTTTTTTTTCGCTAAACCTGGTCGTTTTTGCTGAATACAAGCTTATCTAAAAGATTAGCGTAGTAACTATTAATGGAGAACCATTAATAGTTTGACCTTTGGGAAGGTAATCTATAAACAAAATTCTATTTGCATCCCAGAAGACAGAAGCCATCACTTTTCCAGCCGACTTTACAGCCATAGCTTTTTTAGGAGCCGAACACCCAGATTCAGTCCACTGTTTTGATTGAATTTTTGATTCTGGCGTGTAATGGTGAACCCATGTTTTATCTGTTATTATAAATCGACGTATAAAATCTGCTTTATTTCTCTGAAAACGATCCAAGCATGCCTTCGAGTTTTTCACCCGAATTCTTTTTTGATCGTGCGTAAGCAAACGCGGCACCCAACGGTCGGATAACTTTTTCATATTTAATTCATCACTTAAGATATGATGTACCCGTTCTTTCGAAATACCTGTAGTGTCAGCTATTTCAGATAGCTTCAATCGTCGATCTGCTAAAACTATATCATGTACTTTGGACACCATTTCCGGAGTCGTGACGATTTTTGGACGTCCGGGGCGGGCTTCATCTTGAACACTTGTACGGCCGCGTTTAAATATTTTTTAGTGCGAGCGTGCATTCGCCGTTCGAATCCTCTCAGCAAGGAGTGTTGCCATATAAAAACTATATGTTTTGTACTAAACACTCAGCCACCCAGTTTTTTACTGTGGCGTGAGAAAGAGCACATTCACCCAAAACATTCTTTAACTCTTCATAAATATCAAGCTCCTTCATATCCTTCATATAAAGAAACTTAATCACCGCTCTTTGTTCAATTTTATCAATTTTGAAAAACAACAGACACAATGTATTTTCAAATGCCAAAAAATCTATGAAATATTCAAGCCACCAAATTCAAGTTTAGAACAGAGATAGCCAGAGACGTATTTTTAAAAATGAGAAAGTTCTTTTTTTAATTAAAACTTTTTAAATACCTAAGGCTAGTTACTTATCATCCCGCCCTCGTATAGCTGATTGAAAATGAAATTGAATTGAATATGAAAAATTGAATATGAAATTGGCACAAAGGCACAGCTAAAAAAAACAAAAGCTGGAGCTAGAGACTTGAGCCAAGTGTTTTTTTATTGAAAGATGGAGACAAACGAGCAAGCGGGTCACCTGATGGTAAGCGATCACCATCACCCATGAGAACCAGCAACCCCAAGAGAGTCACTAGTCCGGTGTCGACCTTTAAGGAGGAAAAGGGATAGATGAAAGTGGAGGGGAGGGTGACCGGGCCTCCGACACACTCACTAACCGAATGAAACGCAACAGGGGTGCTGTTGCTTCACGCCAATTTTCTACGAGAGGGTGGCACTTTCCCGGACGAGCCGGCCCATTCGTACGGCAGCAAATAACTACAGTATGGCTCTCCCACTATAAAAGTCTTTAGACCTTGCAAGAAAACTCATACAAAATACTGTGCGATTCAAAAATAGCAAAATAAACGGATCACTCGCTTATGTCAATAGAGTATAGCCTGACATGTTTCGGACTAATGCGTTCTTTATAATTGCTAGCGAACGTTTTATTTTCCCACGTTAGTTTCATTTTAGATGTGAATGTTTGTAAACATTACGCAATTTTGAAGTTCGAATTACAAAAATTGGTGTACGGGTATAGGGTACTACATACTAAGTATAGTGCTCACTCACCTGCAGTCTATAAGCAAAGCGTGGTCTTTTTTGGCCATGGTCACGACATACTGGTCCATGATGCCACATGGCATACCCGGGAACTCATTCTCGGCTTTCTGGCAAAGCTTGGCTTTCTGCACCGGGCTAGGGACAAACAAGTTTTTGTTAAATAGAGCCAAGATTAATGAGAAGAGAGTGTGTAGAGCCAGAGTGTACTGGGGGGAGTAGCCCAGGGGGTGGGCACTGTTGAGAACGGGAACGCGGCCTGAATGGTAGAAATGTAATGCATTCACTGCTAATGCCTGCATTCACTGACTATTACAGAATAAAAACACGCTAATAACGGTACTGCGTTTATTCCTCCAAAACGGGAGCTTAAGATTAATGCAATGTTGGAATGTGTTATCACGTACAAGGACCCAGCCCGACTGATCTGCCTTTAGAAGCAAGCAGTGTTCCTTTATTTTCATACAATTCCAAATTTAAAATGTGACAGATCAGTCTAGCTTGCCAGGACTGCAACATGCTTAATATATAAATAAATAAATAAATATCATGGGACGATTGACACCAATTGACCTAGTCCCAAACTAGGCAAAGCCTGTACTATGGTTACTAGACAACGGATAAACATACTTATATAGATAAATACATACTTATATACATATTAAACATCCAAGACCCGAGAACAAACATTCGTATTCACCATACAAACATCTGCCCCGGCCGGGGATCAAACCCGGGACCTCAAGCTTCATAGTCAGAGTCTCTAACCACTGGGCCATCCGGTCGCCAATGTTGCATCTATGTAGGTTGCATAGTGTCCTACGGTATTCTGAGTGGTCTTGTAGCTGGCCACTTGGAAAAAACAGCGCTCCTGGGGATCGATTTTTGAATCTCACCCGGTGACTAAAATTCTCGTGCCTATGATTTCAGACACGAATGCCTCCACCCACTTGTAAACGAAATCACTCAGTGACTTCTTGACCACTGGCAGTGACAAAAATAACCTCAATCCACTATTTTGACTCGCTTGTCTATGACAGAAACTCTAGCTCTAGAAAAAATAGCTGCATGTTAGTAGACAGGTATGACATTAAAAAATAAGGCTTTTGGCAAATAATTATATCAACGTCATGGGTGAGAATTTAGTCACGAAGTGAGATTCAAAAATCGATCCCCTGGTGTAATCGACGCGGTGTATCATCAAATTTGCCGCCACACGTTTTAGCTGTTTCATTTCACTTCAAAGCTATTTTCGGACTTCTTTTCTTAACCTTTTGATTTAAAAACTAACCTAACCTGTACAACAAACAATAAAATTGTCTTGAAATTATCCTTATTTTAGCAGAAAGTAGCTGTCGAGCTTTGCTGGGTTTGCGCCCGCTGTTATAGGCAAATGCAATAATTTATTTGTTTTACGTAGTAACGTATTTGTTGTTAGTACAAATAAATAAAATAAAAAGTTATGAAACGTTTGTTGACGACTCAAGGGACTCCGGTAATAGGCTGCCAAAAAATACGCCTCGAAGGCGTAATGTTCTACAGTTACCGAAATATAACATTGTATCTTTACTGAATAAACACACACACAAATTATAAACAACGAGAAGAACACAGAGATAAATCGTCAACAGGCTTCGTCAAATAAATAACACAAATTTCATCCGAATAATGTTAAATAATTATAAAAACAACAGCACTAAATAATATTGAATTTTGAAATGTGCTGGGGGAGGTTTTAAATTTTTCTAAGTTGGTTAGGTTTTTTTTAAATTTCGGTTGTCCTAGAACATTGTAGAAAAAAAACTTGTAGATTTTCTTTGTGTCACAAGTAATTTCTAACTTGGTCCGTCCGCCCGTTACCCCACTAGCAATATTGCCTAGGTATTAAAAATTATATTGGATATTATGGCTAATTTATTCTTTAAACAAAGGGGTACTTTACAATTCTTCTAAGTTAGGAAGCGCGAGCGATGTAAAAATGCTATAGATAACTTTTCCCATTTTAGAAAAGGAAACTTTATCTCGTTAAATGTTCTCATTGCAGTTCCACGCTTTAATTAATTCTATGGAACAAAAGCGGAAAGTACAACAAAGCGTATGTTTTGTTACGCATTCAAGTAGGTAGTTATTGTTTTAAGACAATAGCCTATCCAATTTAGAAAAGTTGAAAAACCCCCAACATTATTATTTCAACAACGGGTGACATTTAAATGAAACTTAGCTAAGAACCATTCCGATTAACCTAGCTTTCGATTATAAAAAACCTCATCGGTCTATCCGGTTGCGAGCTACGATGCCACAGACAGATACACAGATACACAGATACACAGATACACAGGTCAAACTTATAACACCCCTCTTTTTCGTCGGGGGTAAGTTTATGCCTAGTTAAGTGACTTACTGTAGAGGAGTTGGATTGGAGAATGGTATTTACCTATTGTAAAAAAGATTGATATACTTAGATACCGAAATGTCATTCATAATTAAGTATACCTAACCTGTGTTAGTGAAATAAAACCGATCATTCACATACAAGTCGAGTTTAGGCCGACATGTTTCGGACTAATGTGCATCTCGCTGCCGCTGGGTCCTAATTAGTCCGAAACGTGTCGGGCTAAACTCGACTCATATACGTGAGTGATCCGTTTTATTCCACTATAATCTCGCGGTAATTTCATGTTAAAGATATACTTAACCAGTGTTATCCAAAGCTTTTTAATCGAGACGGTTCTTAGTTCTTTTATAAACTTTGAAATAAAGTCGAGGGTTTTCAACTATTTTAAGTTGGTTAGGTTAGGTTGTAGATTAAAAAAATTAGCGTTTGCAGAAATCGAAACGCTGTGAAACTTTTGCCGATTGTAGCGCATATTTATATGATAAGTGGCCATACTCGTAAATACTTACGCGTAAACACCAACAATATAGAGAGAGAGTGTGTGTGTAACAGAGAGAGGGGGGAGATAGAGAGAGATACAGAGCGGGGAGGGGGATAAAGAAAAGGAGATAGAGATGAGGGGGAGAGAGAGAGAGATGAGAACCAGTGGTAGGTACCAGTAATTTTCCCCGTGTACCTTCCATCAATCCGGCCCAGAGGGTCGAGCACGGCTTTACGAATGCTGCGTAACGTAAAATCGAATAGTAAACGTTGTCGAGTTTGTATGACGCTTGGAACAGCGCCCGCCCGTGAGCGTATTTGGAACTAAAATTTAATATGAGGTTTCTCGATCTCGATACGATAACTGTAACGTTACGCAGCATTCGTAAAGTCGTGCTCGATCCTCTGTTGTAATTTCGGGTCGCAAATTACATCGTGGAATTTGAACAAAACATGTTTACAACAGCCCGCTCCCATGGGACGAGACAATCATACAGGCGTTGGAAACAAAGCACTCAGCTAATTCCCTTATCACTTACGGGGTACAGTAAAGACGCAATTACCATGGCCTGATAATACTCACCTGCCCCACAAGCGCGGCAAATTTTACGAGTATCGACGACATCATGCATTCGTCACTTTCTAACAAATATGCAAGTGCGAGAGGGGCAACTACTTTACGTCGCCAATAAATTTTAGCAGGTTGCTAGGGGGCTTGGCTCTGTTATTCACCACCTCTTTCTGTAAAACTGTAGGTACAATATTAGTAACACCCGTAATTTATATATGCGTCGGAGGTTAGAAATACATATCACTCAGGATCTCCTCAATGGAGTATCTTTCAGTATTTTTTTCATTTGTTTTTTATTTTTACAGTTTTCCATTTAAAATATTTTATTATATTAGGTACTTCAAATACTCGCTAAAACAAGAGTACACCCACTCATTCGCTTCTCATCATTGCATTGTAGGTACTCCTCTCATTTGAATACCTTTACTACTACATTCTGTATACATAATAGTCGTCCCACGATAACTCTGCAACGAACTGACAACAGTAGAAATCTAAAGTTTGTTTATGGCGACACTGATTTATAGTCGAACAACACGTTTTGAACAAAAGATTAAACATTCATCATCGTTCGGTCATCGTTCATTCACCATCCACCATTAAAATACCTCTCATATTTCGTTTTCTAGATTTTTTTTTTACCGTACAACGGCAAAACCTATTAAACACTGGCAAAATTGTCCTCCAATGGATAGCCATATTAAAAAAAAACAGCAACTTTCGATTGCTACTATCATTATTATTTTTAATTAAAGAAATGTCTGAGTGTCATGAAAAAAGTATTACCACAGCGTGATTTTTCTGGGTTGCCAATTAATATCTTATGCAGAGTTATCGTGGGACGATATAGTACCTATACCTAAACCTATACAGGACTGTCGTATAAGACCATGGTACTAGCCACGTGTTCTTTGCGGTCCTCCCTCGCACCTTATTGACGGATGAGGGAGGATCAGCAGATTCAAGGAGAACCACAGTGGATATACTCACAGTAAGCAGCCGTAACAAAAATATAAATAAAATTGTATTACGAAGTAAAATAAAAGACCTAAGTGAAGAGACATGTAACCTATTACGAACGTCTGCCTGCCGAAATAAAAGACCTAGTGAATGTGGTCGCCGGGTGAAAAACCTTTTGATGGATAACCATCTGTATTCTGTTACTGACTTTTTAGATATTTTTTCTTGGCATTGTTTAATATTGTTGACTTTGTTCTTATGTTAATGTATTTTGCTTTAATGACGCCTATTGGAGATATTTTTTTATTTAACTGTGGTTTAAAATTATTTAATCGACTTAATTAAATATTTTGCTGTGACAACTTCCTCCTGGGGTGGAAATTATTCTTGGCATTGTATTTTTATTGTTTGTTTTAATTCCTAATAATGTTTGTTTGTTAAGTATAAAATTTTGACGATCTCAACAGAAATTCTTAGTTATTTGGACATAATTATGTATTGATGTAATGTAATTTTAATGTTGAGTAAATAAACAAATCTAAATGTAAGTATACATAAACGTAAACTCCTTTTATAGGTTTGATCTACCGTTAAATATGTTTATTGGGGTCGTCTTCGTCGTCCTGTGGGTTTAATTCGATTTTTATTCTACTTTTACGGGAAAGGGACACATCATGAGTTAGGGTACTTATGATCCTATGTAGGGTAGGTACAGATGTACAGCTAATCCAACGATGTTTGAGATGAAATTGTGATATACATTATATTTATTTATTTTCAAATATATTGCTTACTTTTCCTGTATGTGTCGAAATGTATTTGAATAAATGCCTGTCTCTCTTTCTCTCTCTCTCTCTCTCATGTGGTATAATCCCTGTATCTACCAAAAACTAAACTAAAAAAATAAACGAAAATAAAGTTATTGGTATCAATAACTATTATGGACAGTCTTCAGTATTAGCCGTCATAGTATTTCTAGGCTTTGACTTTTGCATCTGGTGCAGGCCAATTCAACAAAATTCATTTCAATTGTTGTTGATATCTCTGTCATTCATTAAAATTCAATTCTCCGTAAGTTCCCGATTATTAATACCATGAGTATTTAATTTCAAGTAGTAGACTACAATTACAATAAATATACTAAGATAATGCAAAACAATTACAATAAATATACTAAAACAGAAAATGTAGTACAAAGGCGAGCTTATCCCTAAAAAGGGATCTCTTCCAGTGAAGGGATCTATTACAGTGTTATGACCGCAGTGATCGGATATTTCAATGCCACTCGGAGTCGAAAACCTCAATCATTATGCTAGTATGGATATGCCGCGGGATCCCGTAAAGGACAGTTTTTTGTCATATTACTTTATTAGATACTAGCTGTTGCCCGCGACTTCGTACGCGTAGATTTCGGTTATCGCTATCCCGCGGTAACTACACAATTTTCCCGAATAAAAAGTAACCTATATTATTCCTCAATATTCAAATTATCTTCTTACCAAATTGCATCTAGATTGGTGCAGCGGTTTTCCCGTGAAGAGGTAACAAACAGACAGACAGAGAGACAGAGTTACTTTCGCATTTATAATATTAGTTAGGATATCAATACGTTTGAAAATAAATTAAGTAACAATAATACCCAAACATTTTGCGACTAGAAGGAGACCCGTGTGTCATGTTTGTACAAAACTCTTCGACAGCAGATTCCGGAACACTGATGTGATGAGATTGTCTAGACGTCTTTCAGGCATGATTAAACAGTCGATTACATGCCCAATCGACCAGTCTCGATTGAAGCAGAGTTCCGACTCTTTCTAATAAAATAAAATTGGCATTGTAGAGATCGTACGAGTTAGCAATCGCTAAGTAGAGTGACTTTGCAAGAATAAGGTTTATTCTAATTTCTGAAAGGATTAAAATAATGAATTGATAATTATGAACATCAGGGTAACAGGATAACAGGTAACATTTTCAACACAGGAGTTCGGAGCGAGCCCGCTGGCGGCAAGCGGCACTTGGCTCAAATCGCTGGCACTAATTAGTGCCACAAAATTGACAACAAAAACCGAATACCTACCGAATGGCCCGTCCAAACGCTATTATATTACATGTCTATGATTAAAACTCATAATTTTAAACGATTAGGAGCAGTTTTATATGATTTATCCTAACTTCGTATAGTTCGATGCAGAAAATTAGTACAAATTCCTCTTAGTTTAGAATCCACCTAAGGTAAAGGTCTCAAAGACTGACACGTTAATTCCAATGATTGACACCTTGCTTGTCACCTTTATTGCTACGTATTAAGATTGAAGGTGTCAACTATTGGGCCAGCGGTTACCTTATAATAAAAACTTTTTAATGAAATGGCAACGATATGTTTTTATTGTACATTATTAAGTTGGTCGGTGTATTGTACTGTAGTTCTGTATACTGTGACCGTCATCGGTCATTGAGCGCGGAAGCCTGTCCGGAAGAAATACCGTCGACCACTTTATATTCATAAATCATTCGGAGCTTATTTTACACAATATCTGTTATTCAGAGCGAAAGTTTCTTTATGTTTTAAATTACCTTTTTAACTGACTTCTCTAAATCAGCATGTCTCACGGCTTGGAGCTATCATTATCACTTTACGATAATAAACAACCAGCAGGGCAGTGTTTTATAAAGCTATACAATTTACAAGCGGAAGTCTCATTCTATCACATTTTGTTAGAGACTTCCGCTTGTAAATTTATTGAATTAATACACACACAAATTACAAACAATGAGAAGAATACAGAGATAAATCAGCAACAGGCTTCGTCAAATATAATACGAAATGTCATCCGCCACAGGCCTCATCACAATAATGTTAACAATACAACGACACAGATTTTTTTTAAATCGCCGCTATGAACCGGTGCAAAAGTTCCCATAACGCCTGGCCGCGTTTCCCCGTTGAACCCTGTGCTTGTAAATTGTAGCTTGTAGCTTTATAAAACACGTGCTTATTGTCTAAAACGCATTTGGCTTCAGTGTATTTCACTATGATCAAACACACAGATTCACATAATGAGAATTACCGCGATTACGTGACACAAAAATTTATAATCGTAAAGAGGGGATTGTAAAAAAAAAAAAGAAAATTGTGAAGTGTCTGGAATCCGGTTTTTCGTTATGCAAGACTCGTCCAGAATCTGTTTCGCGTAGTGACACTGTAAGTGTTGTGTTTAAATCGAGTAATGAGTGAGAACGCGACCGATGGTAGTGGCAGTGCGCGCAGTCGCCGCGCAAGAATGCAACAAACCCCTCGTATGCGGGAAGTAAAAAAAAACTGCATTCAAGTCTCTTTTATTTAAAAGAAAATGAAAAAGTTCCGTGGCTAAATATACGAGATACGAGGTGTTAAGTATCTACGAGCGCTTCGTCTGTTTGCTCGTGATCATGATGCTTAACTGCGTCGAAATATCGGGAGCTCTTCAAACCTTAGGTAATCGCGATCAACATCCCGTTTTCATTATGTCATATCAGGGTTCCGTTTTTGCCATTTTGGCTGCGGAACCCTAATAAAGCAATATAGGCAAGGGCTTCGCAAGGGCACACTCTTTCAGCCTTACCCGTTCCCAGTCTCGCATCTTAAAGCACTTCGCGATCTCTTCCGTCCGTGCGATGGATCTCTTAAATGACGTGGTGAGCCAGCTTCACACTTTTGTTTATACGACAAGGAAGGCAAAGAGTGATCACCACTGCCCATAGACACCCGCAACTCCGGAGGGTATGCAGATGCGTTGCCAACCTAATAGAGAGCTAAGGTGAAATGCCTCTTGTGCCCGTAATTAAACCGGCTGCCTTACTCTCCACACCGGAACACAACAGTGCACGCACTTAGCGGTAGAACTAGCGAGTAAGATGGTGGGAGTGATCCGGACGGACATCGGACAAGGTCCTACCACCCGCCACTTGTTCCGGTTATTAACCGCCAATAATTTAAAACTGTCACACAGATACACACTTAAAATTTATAACACGCGGGGTTCCAAAGCAGTGCTTACTCAGTCCTCACGCCGCTGAGGGCTTCCAGTATGGTGAAGGTGACCACCTCGACAGAGGCGCTGCTGGACAGCCCGGCTCCCATCGGCAGATCTGACACAATCACTACGTCGAAACCAGCCACGGGACCTGGGGAAAAATGATGATGGTGTTAGTAAAGCTTTCATCACTCATCATCATCACTGCTGCGCTAGGCCTCCTCAGTATGAGAAGGTTTACCCTATTAATCATAAACCTATAAAAACTGAAATGCCGTTATACCTAGTTTGTTTGTTCTTTCTTGACACTTGACATTTCCGTTAGTAAGAAGAAAACAAGACCTATTTTTAACTAATGGAGGCTTAAGTGACGTTTATGAATAATGGCGTTAGAATATATTTAATTCCCACGCTGACCCAGTGCGGATTGCGCAATTGCAGGCGTGACGTGCGCTGGTTTGCTGACGGAGTTTTCAGTCACCGTAAAGCATATAAATTACAAAAATAACTTCGCTCATGAATACCGAAAAACTCAGAGGTTCAATCCGGGGCTCGAACCCACGACCAGTAGACAAACCCCGTGGACAAACCACTGGCCTACTTCCTGTATAAATACATTATTATAGACATAGTAGAAAAACCTCTCCCACGGGCCAGACATCAATCTTATGACAATGTCATAAGCATTTATTTATTTTATACGACGAGGAAGACAAATTAGCAAGTGGGTCACCTGATGCTAAGCGGTCACCACTGCCCATAGACACCCGTAACCTCGGGGGGTTTGCAGATGCGTTGCCAACCTATCGAGCTAATTTATTGAATCAGGCGTTACTTTGCGGAGGTCCATATTTATGAAAAGTAAGTAAGTTAAGTTGGTAGTGGAAGTGGTGGCATGTTGAGCGGTTGTTGTTGTGCTTCGTAAATGGCCTCGTGGAGAGTGCCGAAACGCGTCAGCGTTTAGTATAGTGGTGGTGGTGATAGTTGGGTCTGTGTGGCATGTGTTGATTCGTGTAGCAGTGGAGGTGGAGGTGTTGCATGGAAACATACATTTGCCGCACAGATATAACTATTTGTCATTAGTGGTCGCGGGTGAGCAAAGTAATTGTTTTTTAGTTCTATCGAGCTAAGATGAAATGCCTCTTGTGCCCGTAACTACACCGGCTGTCTTACTCTCCGCACCGGAACACAACAATGCAAGAATTGCTGCTTATAATACCAGCAGGATTAGCGAGTAAGATGGTGGTAGCGATACTTTAACATTTTAAAATATTCTTAGTTTCAGAAGAAGAAGAGTTTGTTGCAACAGTTCCACCCACCAGGAAAGTTCACCACCACCCCTTTGACGTAGTTCGCCCACGCCGGCTCCCCTGGCGTCAGGGGGTTGGCTGCGGTCGGTGCTGGGAAGCTGGTCTCCTGTCGGCTCGACTCCTGGATCGACACGACCCGGCACGTGCCAGAGTTGTTGGGTGCTCCCACCATCACGGTGAGGAACGGGAGCGCCTGGGAAGAGAGTGTGGGAGGGTTAGTCCACCACCGAAATAAAATGGTCTTGAAATGAAATGAAATATTTTTATTGCGAGAATACAGGTCATAAGTTACATAGGAACTGCGTTCTGCCTCATCGGCATGCAAAATTTTTAACAAATACTATATTAAGGTACAGATAAACTCAGCTTAGTAACTACATCATCTTCATCAATTAACTAAGTATAGTATCTAAGCTTATTGCGAGCATAACAGAAATTAAATATTTTAATAGTCATTAAATTATACTATCACAGCCTTGTAGTTTACAACATATTTAATCTGTTCACATCACATCATCATTACATCGCCAGCCTTTTTTATGTCCCACTGCTGGGCACTGGCCTCCTCTCATAATGCCACCTAACTCCTCTTGGGCTCTTGCTCTCTCGGTTTCGGTCAATGCGGTTGGAGTACTTCACACACATCATTGAATTGCTTCGCAGGAGTGTGCAGGTTTCCTCACGATGTTTTTCTTTACCGAAAAGCTCATGATAAATCACAGATGTAATTCCGTATCCGCACATAAATTTTGAAAAACTCAGAGGTGCGGTTTTGAACCCACGACCCTCTGCTTGAGATTGAGAGGCCATAGTTCAAACCACTAGGCTATCACGGCTTAATCTGTTCATCAGCCTATTTTACTGCTAGGCGAGAACACCCAAAAAACTCCGAAAAGTCATCATTCCGAAAGCATCATTCATTAGGCACGAATTATAATTACTCCGAAGCCTACGTATTTTATGCTGAACGAAAATTTGGTGCACACCATTTTGAAAATACGTATGAGTTGGTAGGTTAGTTTAATTTTACTTTAAAAAAATATTTTACAACTATGGCATAACTTAACGTTCGGAATACAAAAAAATTAAAGGAGACCTGTCCACAGCAGTGGGACGTAAATAGGCTGTGATGATGATGATGATCGGTCATCGGCAAACTTGCAAGCCCCCTTCGAGACCAATTAACTTTAGAAATGTGTACCAGCTGTTACTCTGAAACGTCGAATTCCAGTTGATACCCGGGACAAATTGTCTAATACTAATCTAATTCAATTTCATTCAAGATTATACCGTTGGCGGCCATTTTTAATTGAATTCGCTTGATCAATGAAAGGATTATCAAAGTCAAGTTTACAATCTATTCCATTAGATCGGAGAACATCTGAGGCGCTTCAGTGATCATCAATCTTTGTTTAGTTTACTTTTGCTTTCCAGAATTGTTTTTTGAAATGGAAAATTTTGTAACGACACCCCGGGGTTGGACTTTTGTTTTTCATAGGATGGAAGTTTTAGAATTGACCTTGTTTGCGAGCAAGGTCCCCGGCGGAGTCTCAACGCAAGCACGGGGGGGGGGGGGTGCTTTGCTTTTGTTAAACGTCTTTAAGGAGGCCTGCCAAAGGCCTTTCGCCCTTAGGGCCCAGTACCCCGAGCATGACTACTCCAATCCTACGTAAAGTACCGACCTAATTGAAAAGTAACGGCCAGAATTCAGAGCGCAGGGTACATGAAAAGAACGTGTCTAGTCACCTTAAGCAACTTTTTGAGTTATTGCGATCTATGTAATTTTCGTACACATCTTTTTTTAAAGTGATGTAAAAGACAACATACATAAATATTGTTATAGGCCGCGCGATGGATTAAGATCGCTCGGCGAAACTGGTGGGGGCAATTTGACGCATCTGTACAATTGCGCACAAAATTGTTAAGTTCTGAGTGTATTTCTTTGAAATACATTTTTCTTATTTCGCATTTTTTTGTACCTTTAGTCACCTAACATATAACACTCGTTTTTGCTTGTGACTTATTTTGCTAGTATGTTTATTCAGAATCTTGGTAGTATTTTTTACGTGCTTTAATTATGATTTAATTAGTTTCCTTTTTAACATAACAATTCACGTCGTAAACCATTTTTCTGGCTTGCCATGTTCAAACTTTATATTTGGGCATTTTTTTCACTAACTACGACATCTTATCGTACTTACTACTAATACAGTAAAACAATTCGTGCGCAACAGTACTCAAGAGACACGTGACGCGTGAACGAAGCGAGGGAGGGGAAGAACGACTAAACTTGATCTACCAATAACGTGTCGGCGCCAGCGCGCACCCTCCCCTCGCCCCTCTGCGCAACCAAATAGACCTAAGAATTGACTTCTGCGCATCCCCCTTCCACTTTTGACAAGCGATCTTAATTCGCCGCGCGACCTATACTGAGTGGTAACTTATAGTCAATGGAGTGCATTTGAGATTGACATCTCGTTTTAAAAAAAAGTGACTACACAATGCTCTTTTCGTGTACCCTTCATTTGCTGGTGCTTGGCAAGCACTTGGAAGTCTCAATTAAGGATGATGAGCAAATTGTCACATCTTTTAATGTAGTTTTAATATTCGAGCTTAGAATAATAGCACCGTAACACACTTCCTACCCACCACAGGTAGAACATAGCCCTCGCAGTAATCCACATGGTCACCCATAAGGTTGACGCGGCCCGGCGCGGCCGCAGCGACGGTGGCGCCGCGCCCGAACGCGGCGGCAAACTCGTCGCGCGCCCTGCGCAGGAGCGCCGCCTCGCCCGCCGGTATCGCGTCCGACAGTGCTGGCATCTAACGGCAAAACGAATACACAATTAAAACCTGACTTTTGTATTTGTTTTGTGAATTCTCGTACAGAGATGTTACATAGACGGCGGAATCAATATTCGCTAAGTAATTTTAAATAAACTGAAACGTGAACATATAGGAATAATAGGATAGGAGTTTTTTGCTGCTATCAATGAAAGCTCGAATGGCGCAGTCGGTAGCGCAAAGCCACGGTACGTTGGAGCTCCTGGGTCGAATCCCAGTTCAAGAATTGATTTTGGTCTTTCTGTATTATAATTTACGTTACAATTTTAAATTTGAGACACAATGTATTAAAAGGCGAATTATTAGAAATAAACCATCCCGCAAGCATCCCGCGACCCGCGAGTATCCTCTCTCGCCCACGAGTAGATATTACCAATGTGGTATAAGATTTCTTGATCTTTAACGGTTTCAGAGAAAAAAAGACCTATGACATAATAATAGATTATGGCAAACAAACGTTGCATTATGGCTTTCAATTGTATTGTATGGGAAACAAAGAGAATCGTTGCCGACCCCTGCTTTAGACAGATGATAGATGTAGTACCTACGACAGTAAAAATAGCTTAGAAAACAGATTGCACAGTTTTACCCAATTAATTTTGTATGATACTTAGACCTCTGGCTAACACAATAGCGCCATCTATGAACTGAAAGTAAAAACGAATTTAGATGGCGCTATTGTGTTAGCCAGAGGTCTAAGTGTCATACCAAATGGAAGGTACAGAGACCCCTCCGCAGTAAAACTAGCTACAGCAGGCTTATTATTTCAAAGGAACGCCACATCGTATAGAAACTGGCAGTCCTCTTAGTTTTATGGTCCTTGGTATTACCGTTGGAACATGATCAAGTTTCCAGTTTGTGATTGGCTTATACAAAATCTCATGAGCGATGATTAGCCTGTCTTTTAGCCTCTATTGTATCGTTTTCATTCTGTTCTACGTACCTACTTACCTTCATACAATTTAAATTAAAATGTCACTATAACAAAACACACTCACTTTTTTGTCACTTTGGCAAGAGCTGCAGGTCGTAGCGCAGGATCGTTCCAAATGGAGTAAAATGCCGAGATCTCTATGCCCCTGATTAGGGATAACAGGACGTGATAATGATGTCACTTTAACATAAGAATAAATATTAATAATAAAAGCAATTTACAATGACATTAAATCTAAGCTTAAACTAAATAAACTACAACTTAAAACTAAATTAAATCTAAATAAGGCCCCCGTGGCATAGTGCCCAAAAGGCTGGCAGCGTTGCCTCGCTGAATAGCGATGCTGATTCTTTGAGAGAGAAAACTGCCAGCCCTTTGGTCACAAGTTGCATCAACTAAGCGCTTTTGTAACTCAGAAATAAGCTTGTAAGCGCTGGGACCCCATGGACCCAAAGTTTCAAACCCGACAGGAACAAAATTATAATTCGGACCGAGAGATTGATACTTAGAATTTTTTCTATTTTCAGCCGTTTCTGCCGCCGCACCAGCTTTTTGTGTGGTTCCCTGGAGATGTGAGGGTGCTACTGTATCGACACAGGTCGCATCCCAAACCAGAACCCTACCCATTCTCCAGGGAATCAGAGACATACCGTCCGGCCTTTTGCCATCGTCGCGGGCAATGCCGCTTGGCTCCAAAATGGCCGGCACGTTCGCAGAGGCAAGAGCCCGGCGGATTATGTCATTATATTAATTAGTTATTCTTATGACTTTAAAAAATCGATTACTGAATCAGCGATACTTACCTTCTTAAATTATTGTATTTACTGTTGTAATTTTAGTGTCCATGCTTACACAATACATATGTAAGTAATAGAATCCTATGTGATGCAATAATCGTAAGAAATACCCAGTAAAGAAATGTGATAAACTATCAGTTAATCTTTTCTTAATTCCTTTATAGGTACTAGGAAAGCCGTTGTTATATTTATTTTCCAATTGTAAGAATTGTACGATTGTACTCAGGTTGTATAATAATTACAACTTGATAATAATATCATTATTGTTGGAGAAACGCTATCGTCTAACACGAATAATTTTTTGCTGTTGTGTAATTTTATTGTTAAGTGTCTGTTCGCTATTCATCGAATTAAGACGTGTGTACCTGTGCGATAACATTGCGCGGCATAGTAACCGGTTTGGGTTGTTTACGCCGACTGCGTTATACCTAACGCATCAGCTTATCGAACGGTGCATCGAGTTTATTGTTAGTGCAAATGAACCTTACGGACAATGGGTGAAAGTGCTAATTTGGATGGCAGTGAGCTTACCAGTAAGGTGTATTATAGGCATGACGACATGGAGGACGACACAGGCATTATGGAAGAAATAGAAATATTAACTACGAGTACTTTAGAAGGAGAGGAAAATACACGAAAAAGAGGCTTAGAACTAGGTCAAAAGGAAGAATGGGAGGAAGTAAGACGAAATGCAAAAAAAAAAACTCCACTGCGACTAAATAATGATAGACAGACTCAGCAGGAAACACCATGTCAAGTTTCAACAACATGCAAAAGTACATTTCCAAAACAATTCGCTTTAGCAAAACTTTTACAACTACACGGTATAACCGGCATCTTAAAAGTGAAGTATGTTAATCCATACAAACTCTTAATTAACTTTGAAAACGAGGAAAAGGCACAGAAATTCATTACCCATCAAGAATTTACACGATTAGAATGGAAAAGACAGAATACTTCAGAAGTAGGTCTATCACACGGTATGGTAAAAGACATTGATCTGGATCTCACGGAGGAAGACTTGATACAAAACATCGAGAGTGAGTGTGAAATAGTTTCTGCCAAGCGTCTCAACCGCAGGTGCCCAGATGGATGGACAGCAAGTGAGTCGGTAAGAATTGGATTCAAAGGACCTAACTTGCCGTCCTATATATACTTATGTGATCTTAGAATCAAAGTAACTCCATATGTGTTTCCGGTAACACAATGCTCGCGATGTTGGCGATTTGGACACACGACCAAACTGTGTCCTGCTAATAGGGCAGTTTGCCCTAAATGCGGGGAAAGACATGTGAATTGTGAAATTATGCAATTTAAATGCGTTAACTGTTCCGGTCAACACATGGCCCTGGCCAAAGAGTGCCCTATATATGTAAAAGAGAAACGTCTTAGAGAAATAATGGCTGAGTTCCATTGCTCGTATCAAAAAGCACTTACTATATATGTTCCACCATCGCCCTCACCAGATCCTGGTCTTAAATACCCTGATAATAACATCAAAACTCCCACTGTCAATCCTGGTTTCACCAGCTCACTTAACACAAATTCCCCGTCATACAGTGATGTTCTCAGACAACCACAACAAAAAGGACGACAACCAAATAACATGGTTCACCAAATAAACCATAAAGCCTACAAGCAAAAAGAGACTCACGTCGCCGCGCGAAGTACAGAGAATAGACAGGAGACCGCCTCGCCAGTTTTGCAAGTAGTCGAGCGGCCACAACAAGGTGAAAATGATAGTACAAGAAGAAGAGAGCCCCCGCGGCAGGATGGCAACGACAGAAAGGAAGATGGAGAAGGGATTAAGTGCTTTGATGACCTGCTGGAACGATTAAGAGAACTTATTTTTATAAAAAATATAAGTTTTAGTGACAAAATCCAAATTGTGTTCGAGTGTATTAAAGAGTGGTTTATGTCCTTTGTTTGTAAAACGTTAAGTGAGATACCATTGCTGAAAAATCTTTTGAACCCTTGTAATGGATAACAGTCGAAATAAGAGAATTATTAACTTAAATTTACTTCAGTGGAATGCACGTAGTATTAGGCCTAAATTAAGAGAGTTTGAAAATCTACTTTATCAGGAAAAAATACACATTGCCGCTGTGAGCGAAACATGGCTTGATCCTGAGAGTAATTTAGCATTAAAAAACTACAATATCTTTCGAAAAGACAGAGACTTGTCTTACGGAGGAGTTGCTATATTAACCCACAAATCAATACAGGCTCAAGAGTGTGTCGTCCCCAGTACAATAAACCCTGGTATTGAAACGGTACATGTTAAAGTATATAATTGTGCTCCACTAGAATATATAATATCTGTTTAATGTCCTTCTGATATTTCTACATCTCGTAGTGATTAGGATGCATTGTTTTCGATAGTTAATTACCATACTGTCATCCTTGGAGACTTCAACGGCCATCATACTGGTTGGTCATATAAAACGAATACAAGGGGTTCTCAAATTCTCGATTCATTGCTAGATCATGACTTTGTTTATCTTAATAACGGAGAACCCACCCGTTTTCAGTTGGTTGAAAATAATATTCGAGCGTCTTCACCCGATGTATCCTTTGTGTCGTTGGACATTGCGTCTCTGTTCTATTGGTCGGTTACAAATGAATGTCTAGGTAGCGACCACAATATTATTAAATTAAGCACTCGACTTGAACTAGATGCTAATATATTTAAAAAAAGAAATTTCATGAAGGTGGATTGGGAAGCGTACAAATCATACTCAGAGGAACTTTTTCACGATTTGGTGCTACCGGTGGATCCCCAAAACGCCTACGACGCCTTCTTGGAGTGTCTAAACAAAGCCGCAGAAAAGCATTTTCCACTTAAAAGAATTAGTCTAAATCCAGAGACTAAATTCAAACCCAAACCTTATTGGAATGCGGAGTTATCCAGATCAGTTGCACTTCGTAGGTTGGCTTTGGCCAAGTTTAGGCGCAATCCCACACCAAGCAATTTAAATGTATTAAAAGAGAGGATTGCCGAGACACAGAAGCTTCTTAGGACTTGTCAAAACGAAGCATGGGAGAAGTTCTGTTCCAGTTTAGATGAAACGACGTCCGCCAGTATTGTGTGGCAGCGAATGAGATGGCTGAAAGGTTACCGCTCACCCAGAAAGCATGTTGAGCCTGAAATAGCCAGCAAGCTCCTGAGTAGCTTATCCCCAGATTACGTGGCACCACCTAGACCTTTATTTACCTCCGGGAACAGCAAATTAGAAGTTAACGTAAGTCTGCCTGAAATGGAGAAGTGTATAAAGGCAAAAGATACTGCTCCAGGAAGCGATGACATATCTTATAGTATGATAAAAAATCTGTCTGAAAATGGGAAAAAAGTTTTGGTCTCCTTATATAACATCTTTTTAGACAAGGGTTTTGTCCCCAGACAATAGAGAATCACTAATGTGATCGCCATTCCAAAACCAGCCAGAGATACGCGGTTGCTTTCTTCTTTACGACCAATAGCCATGCTTTCATGTGTATTAAAAATATTCCATTCTATACTACAAAGGCGATTAGAGTGGTTCTTTGAAACGGAAGGTTTATTTTCAGATAAAACAGTGGGTTTTAGGCGATGGAGATCGTGTTTAAATAATTTAGCTCAACTGATCACTAACGTGCAGAATGGTTTTTTGAATAACGAAGTGGCTATCGGGTGCTTCATTGATATTGATAGTGCTTACAATAATGTTGAACTCACTAACCTTATGCATGTCTTGGATCGCTTCAGAATTGGTCACGTAATTTGTAATTATTTATGGGAATATCTCCGAGAACGACATCTCAACATACAAATAGGCAATACTCAAATGTCACGTCACACCAACCGGGGACTGGCTCAGGGCGACCCCTTATCGCCTCTTTTGTTTAATATAGTAACTATAGATGTATGCAGAAAACTGAATGAAGTTAATGTATCTCAGTATGCTGATGACTTTGCTTTATACATTTCGAACACAAACATTCAAATTGCGGAAAACGTATTACAATCTGCCTTAGATAGGCTTTCATCCATTTTGAGTGTGACTGGACTGGAGATATCCCCAAGTAAAAGCGAAGTATGCATCTTTCAGAAAGGCCATAAAGCATTACAAGTGAATCTTAAAATTAACAACCGACGACTACAATTAGTACAAAATGTCAAATATTTAGGTCTCTGGTTGGACAGGTCTTTACGCTGGGCTAAGCATATTAACGAAATCAGCGGGAAAGTCCAAAAGTTCTTGAACATTCTTAAGGCTCTGGCGGGGTCTAACTGGGGTGTTCATCCTAAACATATCAGAAGAGTGTATATAGCAGTTGTCAGAAGTCGATTGGATTACGCCAGTTTTCTGTTTGATGAAGCTTCACAGTGTCATACAAACAAATTGGATACAATTCAAAACCAAGCTATGAGGATCATTGGTGGATTTATTAAAACGACTCCAATTCATGTGATGCAAAGTGAACTTTGGAGGCAAAGCCCTTAAATATAAGAAGATGCTACCTGGCTGGTAAATTCTGGTTTAAATGTAAATCACTCAAATTTAACAGGGACATGATAACATTACTCGATGATCTAAGTCATAACACCACAGCCTGGAAAAGAAGGAAGGAACCACTATTGTGGACCATGCGGAGAGTCTTCGAGAACGTACAAGTGTCTTGCAGCAATAAGCTAGAAATGTTCTCATTGGATTGGTGGCTAAGCTATCAAGATATTTCCGACGTCATTATGTGTAATATCGATGTCGTAAAAAAAGCAAAAAAGAATTATAACAGTTTTGACCTGAGACACGTTTGTATATCGTATCTGAATAAAAGATACGCAGAGTGCTATAAAATGTATACAGACGGTTCCAAGGATGTATGTGGATTGGGAGCTGCGTTTTTTGATCCACAATTGGTCATGGGTCACCGCTTCAAAATTGAGTCTGATGTATCTATCATGTCCCTTGAACTCCATGCCATTTCAGAAGCATTACCGTACATTGAAAACATCGGTCAAACGAATATTGTCATATTCACAGACTCTAAAAGTGCTCTGCAACATATAGCTCGGTGTACCTCGACTTATCGAGGAACACCGATAGCTTATGGGATTCTTGATCTAATTTGGAAATTAAAATCCAAAAATATTAATATAATGCTTCAGTGGATTCCATCTCATATAGGCATTGAGGGCAATGAAGTGGTAGACCGCTTAGCCAGGGAAGCATGCTCAGAAGGAACACTCATACATATATTGCCATACTATACAGAGGCATTCAGTAAAGTGAGGATTCACTGCTTACAGTTATGGAAAGAGTTTTTTGACCAGCGATCACAAGAAAAGGGCATCTGGTATAAGACAATTCAACCTGAGCCTTTACAGTCTCCATGGATAAGCAATTGCTCCCAATCGCGTTTGATACTGGTGATGGCGATGAGACTCCGCTCCGGTCACATTCCAACTAATAAATTTAAGTTTTTAATGGGGAAATCCGGCACTCCCAACTGTATTGACTGTGGCGTAGTTGAAGACATTTACCATTTGTTAATGGAATGCGTGCGGACCGGGCCTCACCGCCGTACCTACGACGTAGGTTCTTGTAATACTACATTGGCTGATCCGACATCAGACGAAGCCAAACGTCTGTATAAGATCTATAAACTCTGCATGTAACCTATAAAATTTGTAATTGTGTATCTCTTTGATAACGTATGGAGCGACATGATCGTTTGTCGACCAAGCTCCTTAAATTAAAGAATAAAAAAAAAAACATATTGTTTTTTGAGATCGGAATTAAACAGAAATCCATAGGTACATAGCTCGAAGTAATTGCTGTTCATTTATGCATGAAAAAAAACTTAATAAAAATCCCACGGTATAGTCCACCGGAGAGGACGGAATGGGACCGATGGGAGACTGAAGCACAATGAAGTTACCAAGGTACTGTAGGTACCTATAATTTCAACGGTGTGGGTTGTAATGGCATTATGCCTACTTTTATTTTGTAGTTCCTCTTCCTTAGAAGCAAGAATACACACTGGCCATAAAAAAAACATATGGAAGGCAAACGACCAAGTGGGTCAGCTGAAGGTAAGTGATCACCACTGCCCAAAGATACCCGCAACCCCGGGGGTTTTCAGATGCGTTGCCCAAGTTGAAACTTTTTAACATTTAAGTAAGTAGATAGGTACTAAAATTACACCTAAAGTCATATTTCAAATACAGACTGTTTAACAACATTTGGCTCTTTACTATTTTTCAAGTCTACAAAGTTTTGCCCACTTTCTTTAGATTTATTTTTGTTAACTTAAGTAAGTACACCAATGATTGAGAATAAGTTATTGATTATCCTACTAATCCTAATCCTAACTTCCTAATCCTAACTAATATTATAAATGCGAAAGTAACTATGTCTCTCCGTCTCTATGTCTGTCTGTTTGTTACCTCTTCACGGGAAAATCGCTGCACCAATCTAGATGAAATTTGATTAGAAGATAGTTTGAATATTGAGGAATAACATAGGCTACTTTTTATTCGGGAAAATTATACAGTTCCCGCGGGATAGCGATAACCGAAATCTACGCGGACGAAGTCGCGGGCAACAGCTAGTATTATTACAAATGCGAAAGTTTGTGAGTAAATATGTTTGTTACTTCTTCATGCTGAAACGGCTAGACGGATTTGGATGAAATTTGGAATGGAAATAGCTTATCTAGATTAAAACATAGGCTATCTTTCATCCCGGAAAATTGTACAGTTGCCGCGGGACAGAGGTAACTGAATTCTACGCGGGCAACAGCTAGTATTATAAATGGGAAAGTTTTGTGAGTGAGTGAGTGAGTATGTTTGTTACTTCTTGGTCTACTAGACAGGGTACGAAGTCACGGGCAGCAGAAAATGATTTTTTACGTCAAACGTCAAACGCGAGTCGAGTTTAGCATAGACGATGACGCATGGGACATATTTTTGAGTAGGTACTTACTTAAGTTCTATGCGCCCATATTTTTGCACTTGACTGTACTACCTACCATTTCGATTACTATTAAATAAATAAATAATGATAATAAATAAATATCTGGGACAAATAGACACCAATTGACCTAGTCCCAAACTAGGCAAAGCCTGTACTATGGGTACTAGACAACGAATAAACATACTTATATAGATAAATACATACTTATATACATATTAAACATCCAAGACCCGAGAACAAATATTCGTATTTATCATACAAACATCTGCCCCGACCGGGATTCGAACCCGGGACCTCAAGCTTCGTAGGCAGGGTCGCTAACCACTAGGCCATCCGGTCGTCAAGGATAATATATATAATATATATATATAAGGATAAAGTCATTATTATCGTAATAGAAATAAGGATTTCTGTGTATCTATACCTAATAGCTTCAGACGAGATCATTATCACTTTTTACATACATAATATAGGAGGTTTCTAATCCACCGCTATCTTTGACCTCTTCTTCCTGATAAACTAATAAAATAGGATATCTATTTGACATTGACTTCGTTATAAGAGGGAGGGATATAGCTAATACCCTTTTCTGGGATTACGATTTTTTTTGTCATAATCTACTTAAGTAAGTACTTTTAGAATCAACACCTTCGGTCGATTTTAACAGGTGAAATAAAGTAGGTAGGTATCCCAAAATTATTATGCATTATTTGTACCTGTTTCCGTTCCGTTATAATACAATATTATAGGGCACCTTATTTCATCTATACCTATAAAACAGTACCGTGACTGACTGACTGACTGACAGACAACGCACAGCCTAAACCACTGGACCTAGAGACTTGAACTTTGGCAAACGTATACCTTGAGTATCCTAAAGATGCACTAAGAAGGGATTTTTCGAAATTCCCACTAGATAGGGAACTAGCCCATTTTGAAATATTTCACGGGGGCAAAGCCGCGGGGCATAAGCCAGTCTATTATATATACACCACATTGGAACCGCTTGGGAGCTATAGCCACACCCTCTCATTCTGAGAGGTCTGTGCACTGCAGTGAGACGTGAAGATGATGAACAATAAAAAAATGGAGATATGAAAAATTTGTGGATCGCCATTTTAATTTTAAAGGTAAAAATTATTATGCCGGCCTAGGGTAGGTCGCGAGTAGGTATAATACTTTGGAATATAGTTTGTAGCGGCGAAAAAAGGCTTCAAAGTCACAATAAAGCCAGGTAACACTTTTGTTAGTACTAAAAGAATACCGTATCTTTTATGCTCCGCTAATTATACGACTATGGCACGTGTATACCTAAGTATAATATAATTTACCAAACATCGCCCAAACGCGATTCGCGCGCCTCCAAGTTTTTTTATCAAAAATTCCAGCAAAGTTTTACTCGAAAACCTACCTAACTCAAACAGCACACGTACCTGTTTTGATGTAGAATCAAGGGGTTTAGCACAGTATATGCAGAAGAATAATACAGTAAGTAGGTTGAACGGTAAACTTGCACCTCACTCCGTCATTGAAACAAGACTGGCGGTCCCGCTGTAATGAATGGCCTTACGTATTAAGGGGAATCACGAACTGTGAGTAATACTTGCAATAAAATTATTGATGAGAGAGGGAGTTTTATTCATACAAATTCGACACACACACACACACACACACAAACACACAGAAACAGTACATACCTTTAAAAAAACAGGCAATAGGTATTTACTTACTATTTAAAACAAAATCAAAATGTGGGATACCTAGAGAAATTAAACGGATCACTCACGCATACAAGTCGAGTTTAACCCGACGTGTTTCGGCCTCTGCTCGCGCGACTACTAGGCGCAGCTGACAGCGGCACACAACTACCCTCGTTTTCATCGTTATTTTTATTATTGTCAAATGCAGGGTAGCGCACTACACTGATCACATCACTCTGTAAAGGCTCGTTCACACTCACCGTTGACGCAGTATTTATCAGAGTCTTCCAACTTGGAATACCTAGTGTGAAATGGGCTCCACTCAGCATAATGTCAGCAGCAACGCTGTTTCCCAGCAGATATTTATTTATTGGGTTTGACGATTAGCCTTAACTGACATTATTGGAAAGTTATTTCAGACCTACCCACGGACACCGGAAGGAAAATCTCAGACAAAGTCGCTACTTAGTTACGTAATTTATTTTCTTCCTTTCTCTGGGAGCGCACGACCCTACGGCAGCGAGACGCACACTGCTCGCCTCGAATGACGATTAAAACGAGGGTAGTGTCGTGTGCCGCTGCTAGCTGCGCCTTGTAGCCGCGCGGGCACAGCCGCGGCGCGCAGTGTGGTCTCGCTGCCGCTGCCGCTGGGTCATGCGCTCTCAGAGTACCTAAGGACTACGAATTAGTCGGAAACATGCCGGGCTAACCTCGACTTACATGATTGATCCGTTTTATTTCACTATTAAAAGAAAAACTGTCGTGAAGCCTTGAGATTCTCGAGTTCAAAATTGAGTTCAGTCATTTTCATAATTTTAAAAACTGAAAAATTATGGTAAAATTTTACTTTGCAAATGCAAAGACTCTGGGTAAAGGTCACGATTCATCGGTACCTAAGTACTTAACTCTAAATAAATACAAGACTCTCGCTCCGAACTACAATTTTGTTGCTGTCGGATTTGAAACCTTGGGTCCATGGGGTCTAAATCTAAATAAGGCCCCCGTGGCATAGTTCAAAAAAGGCTGGCGCGTTGCCTCGCTAAATAGTGATGCTGATTCTTTGAGAGAGAAAACTGCCAGCCCTTTGGTCACAAGTTGCATCGTCCAAGCGCTTTTGCAACTCTGAAATAAGCTTGTACCCTTACAAGCCCTTACGCGCCAGCCTTTTTTGATTTATGCCACGGGGGCCTTATTTAGATTTAATTTAGTTTTATGTTTTAGTTTGGATTTAATGTTCTGTTCAGTAACTCTAGTCATTAGGTAACACCTTTCCTTTCCGTTCATTCAGGAAAACAGGAATATACTAAGCTTGCTGGTCCTTAACAGTTTTATCAACCAACGGTTTATTGTTTATAGCCCCTCGCGGTTGATCTCTGATAACTCCGAGCTCTTTACAAACACACGCTGATACTGTTTAGGTTTATCGAATCATGGTCAGAGGTCAATGTGCTACAGTTGTCATAAAGTTTTTAACCTGTTTATGAGGATAATGTTGAGTAGGTGCCTAGGTAATCAATTAATAAAATCGTCGCGTAATTAAGTAAGACTCATTTAAACTCTAAGCAGCCTCTAGGAACTTTATTTTTCAAGAAACATAGGAGACAAACACCCAGTGGATCATAATAATTGATCTCCCATTATTCGGAACTAGAAAGATCGCAGCCGTTGCCAACCCAGACGGCTAGCTAGATAGGATTGATTTTGTGAGTTTCAGAATTTGAAGCTGTATGAATCGTGACCTTTACCCAGAATCTTTGCATTTGCAAAGTAAAATTTTACGATAATTTTTCAGTTTTTAAAATTATGTTTCCATGTAGGTATTTCTCGTTACGAAATAGCATAGCCGTTTTTCTACAAAATTTTAAGAAAAAACCCCTTACTAAATCAGTTTCTGTAGGTACCTTACAAAAATTATATTTCTTTAATGAAAACTAAACATGAATTGTATTGAAATGTATTTATAACCCAAAAAATTACACGGTAAGTGGCACTTTATTATTTTGATCAATACACGGTAATTTAACATACAATGACAATGCAAAGAAAAATTCGGAAGTCGAGAATGTCGGTAATTTTCACCTGCCAAAAACTTTAACACATTTTCGATATGGAGACATTGCTTTTACCTTCCGCTTGTAAATTGTAACTTGTAGCTTTATAAAACACGGCGCTGTTCGTTGCACCCGAAGTACTCGCCGGCCGCCGCTAGCCCAAGCTCGCCGTAGAGTACACCATACATCGCTTTACGCAAGCTTTACGGAAGGCATGAGCAGCTGACAGGTCGTGACTAGGACAGACTGACAAATCTGACAATAAAAAAACAACAGACATGGCTGTATGGACTTAGATTCCTTTGCCTGTCCCTTACGAAATGAAAAATACTTGAACTGTCATAGTGTCACTTGACTTTGACAGTTCCAATCTGTCAATAAGTCAGTCAAAAGTCAAATCCATTGTATTTTTATTGAAATCACACGCCCGAAATCAAATAGTACAAAAAATTAATAATGTCCTTTACGAAAAAAGATGTGGTTCTATCTGACGACCGGCCAAAAACTCTACTGCTGCAAAAACACTCAGAATACTTAGCAGGTTATGGCTTAAACAAGGATGACTTTGAATATTGTATGACGGAGTATCTTCGCATGTCCGGGATATACTGGACTGTGACTGCGATGGAACTTATGGGGCAGTCTTCTAGGTACCTCGTTTTCATCAGTATTGCTCTAACCTATTTAAGCAATGAAATATATTGCTACCTTCCTGTTTGTTTTCATAGCTTCGTTTGGTCGGTTTACTTGTGGTAACTGTTATTAATCGGGAATAAATAAATATTCATGTGCTCTCTGGGTGACAATTTTTTTTCTAGACGAGTTGGATTTGACAATTCTATGCTGATGACTCATCTGATAATGATAACTGATAACACTATCAATTTTGAGAATAAAATGATTGGAATGCTATTAAGATTTAATTTCTTATATACAGATTTGTTCTGGTCTGACAACACGTTTCACGTTATTTCAATCATTTCTTGTTTCCAGGATGCCAAAAGAGGAGATAATCGAATTTATAACATCATGCCAGGACAGCGAGAGTGGGGGACTCTCCGCTAGCATAGGGCACGACCCCCACATGCTTTACACATTAAGTGCAGTGCAGGTACTTTTCTCCTTGTAATACAAAACTTGCTTGTTCATCTTCTATCTTAAATTTTCACCTTAAGTTGACTATTCTGGGTTTTAATGAAATAATGAAATAAAAACGGGTCACTCACGTATATAAGTCGAGTTTAGCCCGACATGTTTTGGGTTTCGGACGAATTCGCCGCCGTTGGGTCGTGCGCTCCCAGAGGAAGGACTACGAATTAGTCCGAAACATGTCAGGCTAAACTCGACTTATATACGTGAGTGATCCGTTTTTAACCGACTTCAAAAAAAGGAGGAGGTTCTCAATTCGTTGGAATATATATATTTTTTTATGTATGTTCCCCGATTACTCAAAGACGGCTGGACTGATTTCAAAAATTGTTTTTTTGTTTGAAAGGGTATACTTTCTAGTTGGTCCCATTGTCACCATGTGAGGATGTGATGATGGGATCCCAGGGAAATCGAGGGCAACCCTCAAATTTTATAGGGTTGTATCATGTGTTCAAGTACTTGCGTCTGGTAGTCATCATCTCGTGTGGATGAGGTGATGATGGAAGGTACAACTCCTTAACGGTTAGGAGTTGGCGGATATTATTTTAAATATTAACGTAACTAAAAATTGTGAAATAAAACATCTTTTAACAAAAAGTAAAACCGCCTTTAAAAAACATCAGAAAAAAAAACATAAAATAATCCCCAAAAAGCCATGAGTTTTAGGCCTAGCAGAAATATGAAGTCGGTGCTTCATTCCAAGAATATTCCGCTAGCACCACACCAAATTCATTCAACTTCTGCTAGGCCTAAAACTCATGGCTTTTTGGGGATTATTTTATGTTTTTTTTTCTGAGGTTTTTTGAAGACGGTTTTACTTTTTGTTAATTATTTAATTATGATTGAGTCTCATGGTAGTTTCATGTTAACCCTCTAGTGCATGAAGTGTGAAAGTTGCGTATAAAAAAATATAAAATGCCAAAAATAGCTTTATTATTACATAAATAAAACACGGAAAGTGAATTTTTTTTATTTTTTTATTTGGCACTAAAGTTATTTTCAGGAGCCATTTATGGCTTCATATGCATTCGGTCAAAATTTGGATTAGCCAGATGTGGCTTCGTATGCACTTATCCGTATCAAATTTCTAGTGGATGTGGAACTCTGAAAAGCAGTTTCTTTTTTCGTTATAACACAAAAAAACATTACATTTTTCACATTTTGTATAAGATCTATATGGACAGTTATTTTGGCAAAGTTGACGTGTTTTATTCCACTTTGGCAAGTGATCTATAGAATCCATTCGGACTGCCATAAGCGGTACATCTTGATGTCTGGCTGGGCGTTTTCTTATTTTTCTTGGAGCCATTGCGACATCGCTGATTCTTCTTGAAGTAGGAATCATGTTAGCTCGAACAGACATTGGCGGGCCGGGTCGACTAGATGTCGGAGTGCTGCACGTAGATCCAGCAGTGCTTTTGCTAGGTCGACCTCGTTTTCTGGATAATAATCCCACTTTACACAAATGTTCACTAACGGCCAATTTGAAGTCGTAAAGTGGTAAATATAGCTCAGTGTTGCACCGACGCCACAAAAGCCAAGCGTTAACCAGACTCATGTCAATCATGTGGTAAAAAATTCTTTTGTACTATTTAACAGACCTCAGTTGAATCCTGTACAAGCCCAGCAAAGAATCAAGAAGATCTACTCCACCCATGTGGTGATTGTACATATCGACTGCTTGAGGAGATGAGATCGCTTTGTATTGCTTTTCTTTCCTGAAAAAACGACGTTTCGTGGTAACAGGTTCACTACCAACGTATGCTGATAGCATATTTACGGGCTTGTTATCATACCAAGTAACTAGGCTGAGTTTTACGCCATCAATAACCGCCACGTTTTCGGCAATACTACCACGACCTAATTTTTTTTGATTCTTTTCTGTTGGCATACCAGAATTTGGTACGCGATTGAGGCGCACTGTACCTAAAGGAAGCAAACCATTTTTGAATAAATATACCTGAAGATTTGGGCTATTAAACCAATTATTAAAGAATATTTTGTGATTGACTCCTCGAGGAACTGTGGCAGTAAGCCTTGTTACCGTATTAGCACTGACACCAAGGTCAGGTGCGTCCAGCGGATAAGTATTGCTTTGCTCACCAGCGAAAATGTCAAAATCGTAGCTGAATCCTGATACTCCACTGAATCTGAAGCAAGCTCATCATCACTGATAGATCCGTCACCAGGTATGGGGTTGGCCCGCTTATTATTTCCATAAAAACGAGCAACATCCATATCTGAAACCAAGGAGCATCAAATTCAAACATTTGTCATTTACGCATACGAGGCCATATATGGCGTTGTACAAAAATTGATGAAATACCTACTAAATAGTAAGGGATTAAACTAACAAAGTAAATAAGCACATAAAACAACAGTTAAGCAACCAATTAAAAATAGGTTTAATTTTCACTTACCTTCTGGTTATTTTTAAAATCACTATAAAAGTTAATAATATCGAAAAATTCTCGTTGCACAGCACCGGTTGCATTTGATGTCACATAAAATACCTCCTATTGAAAAATATCAAACAAAAAAATATCTACCGTCTTTATCAGTGTTAGTAGTCTAAAACGTCTTTGCTCGTTGACGTCAATAGTAAAATTACCCTCAATAAAAAAAAAACAAATAAAATAGAAACCATAAATGGTTTCGTATGAACTAGAGGGTTAAAGGATTCTGGTTTTTTTTTTTATTTGCTACTTATTTCATTTTTAGATACTAGCCTTATATGACAGATTGGATGCAATTGATGTGGAAGGTGTGGTTAGATTTGTCAAGTCCATGCAACAGGAGGATGGCAGCTTTTTTGGTAAATGAAATTTTAATTTATTTTTAATTTTATTGAAAAAGAAAATACACCCTCAGTAGACATTAACAGTGTCTGCAAAACCAAGTCATCAAATCATCCCCTACCAAAGTAAAACACAGCAATGTCTTAGAAAAAAATATGGATCTTTGTATGACCTAGATGAATACAGATCTATTGCTCAACTTCTCATACAATTAAATAGTACTACTGTTTAGACAAGACTGGCAACACAAATTAATATTAATCTAAAGACTGTCATTTCACAGATTCAGATTGAATGCACTGTGCAGATACTCTCACATTCTACATACAATATTCAGTAAATGTATCCTAATGGAACTAAAATTGAATATATATTTCAGGTGACAAATGGGGGGAGGTGGACACTCGGTTCTCGTTTTGCGCTGTCATGTGCCTGTCATTGTTGCATCGACTTGATGCCATCAATATGAACAAAGCCGTTGAGTTTGTGCTGAGCTGTATGAACTTCGATGGAGGGTTTGGTTCCAAACCTGGTTCGGAGAGCCATGCAGGTATAAAGTTTTTAGTATTTTAAAAAGTTTGTGAAATAAACGGATCAGTCATGGTATGTCAGTTGAGTAACCAGTCAGTTGAATAATCCATAGTCCTAGTCCTTCCTATGGAACCACACGCTTCAGCGGTAGCGAAACGAACACTGCGCGCTAACACTCTGCTCAGACATTCATACATACCATAGGTATGTGAGTAATTCGTTTATTTCACTATGATTGATCTCAAATTAGTTTCATGTCATGTTAACCTTTTCAACACCAAGGACGCTTAAAAGCGTCATGAGCCGACGTGCTTACGACGCCACCAACGCTTATAGGCGTCCGGCTGCACAGTGCAAATACGACTTACGAACGTATGCTTAAGGTTTAGGTCCGCGTTGACGTTATGCCAACTTGGCGTCTGGATGACAACTTTTGTATGCGTTGTTGGCGTTGAAAGGGTTACAATCATAGTAAAATAAACGGTTCACTCACGAGTGTAGCAAGTGTATGTTTCGCTGCCGTCATGTCGTGCGCTCCTAGAGGAAGGACTGTACACAAATTAGCCCGAAACCTATCCGGCTATACTTGACTTATGTTTATTTAAATATTGCAGGTCTCATCTACTGCTGCGTAGGTACTCTCTCGATCTGCCGGCGGCTGGACGCGCTGAAGGCCGACGAGCTAGCCTGGTGGCTGTGCGAGCGCCAGCTGCCCAGCGGAGGGCTCAACGGCCGCCCCGAGAAGCTGCCCGACCTCTGCTACTCCTGGTAAGCTGGTAATACTAACCATCTGCCATGAGGCTGGCATACTCACGTTTTGTGGTCTCAAGCATTGTTAAAATATTAGATTAAAAAAAACATTGCCCATCACAGTATTTGTTACCTGACAATAAAAAGGTTCGATTTAGAGTGGGGGAGGGCGTGGCATTAAGGTATCTCTACCAGTCAACTTTTGAATGGTAAAGAGGATTCTTCAACAGCAACAACGCCTGCCCACTCGCCTGCTCTCACAGCTGACACTGAATTCGAACTTATACATAAAGGTATTTACCTCTATTCCTCTATACTACGTATGCTAACTCTGTATCTCTTTGTTCTTAGGTGGGTAATGTCCTCACTGACAATGCTGAACAGAATACACTGGGTCGACAAGAAATCTCTTGAGCAATTCATCCTAGCGTGCCAGGATGTTGAAACAGGTGGCTTTAGTGACAGACCTGGCGACATTACTGATCCCTTCCACACCCTCTTTGGCCTCACGGGACTTTCTTTACTTGGCAACACCAGCATTAAACCAGTCAACCCTACATATTGCTTGCCTCAAGAAACCATAGATAGATTAAGGCTAGACCCCCAGGTTCTACACATTTAGTTAAGCGAAAGTTAGATATTTATTTATACACGCTTTTGTATTATTGGAAAGAATATTAAATCATTTTGTTTTTAAAATTCTAGTTAATTACGAATCCCTCGTTTTCTTGGTACAAGCGTACAAGGTTGTTCATTTTGATCTATTATCTATGTCCGATTTTATGCATAGCGTATTTTACCAAATAATCCCGGAAAATTAAGTAAACCTGGCCCGTGTTTTATAAAGCTACATAATTCAATTTACAAGCGGAAGTCTCATTCCATAACCTTTTGTTAGAAAGAGACTTCCGCTTGTAAATTGTAACTTGTAGCTTAGCCCTGCAAAAGCAAAATTTTATTCACGTTAAGTTTTTTGTCTATTGTTGGGCAAAATACCTTGCAGCAGGCCCTAAACTATGAAGTGCAAAATTCGAACTTCGTGTCGTGCCGTCCCGCTCACGCTAATATGATTTAATACGAGAGCGAGCGGGACGATACGATACGAACTTCGATTTTCGAATTTCGTAGTCGTCCCCCAGGAGCTGATTATCAGCTGCATTTGACATACCACTGACAGATATTACTTTTAAGGGAGGAATTTGGCGGGAAACCGATTAGAGTGGATCGTATCGTTAATTGAATTTTAGTTTCTGTGCTTAATGTTGTTTGGTGGATAATAAAGATGTGTATTATACAACAAAATAACGTGAAAGTGCCCAGCAAATGTAGAATTCAAGTGAAAACGCGTATTCCCTCTTTTTGTGACCCCCAAGTATCCGCGGGCTGCTGCTCGCCGTAGCTCGCCGTAAAGTACACTATCGCTTTACGGAAGGCATGAGCAGCTGACAGGACGTGACTAGGACAGACTGACAACTCTGACGGTGACAGGACTTTAATATACAGAAATTTACAAAACACATCAGACGTGGCTGTATGGACTCAGTTCCTTTGCCTATCCCTTATGGGATGAATTAAAAAAAAATACTTTTAAGGTTATGATGTTTAAATTACAGAATTTGGCGGGAAACCGATGAGAGTGGATCGTGTCGTTAATTGAATTTTAGTTTTTGTGCTTAATGTGGTTTGGTGGATAATAAAGATAGTGTATTATACAAAAAATTGACGTGAATGTGCCCAGCAAATGAAGAATTTAAGTGAAAACGCGTATTCCCTCTGTTAGTGACCCCCAAATATCCGCCGGCTGCTGCTCGCCGTAGCTCGCCGTAAAGTACACTATCGCTTTACGGAAGGCATGAGCAGTTGACAGGACGTGACTAGGACAGACTGACACAACTCTGACGATGACAGGACTTTAATATACAGAAATTTACAAAACACATCAGACGTGGCTGTATGGACTCAGTTCCTTTGCCGATCCCTTATGGGATGAATTAAATGAAAAAAAAAAGCAAAACAAAAACACTGGTTGGTTTTTATTTTGGAATTTAACCTAAGAATGTCGCCGGTGCATTATTTTCAATTGTTTATTTTTAGTGTTTGCATTAATTCGTTTACAATATTCGTTTACTTATTTTACTATGGTGACGTTATGATATCTTACATAGATACAATTGAACCGGAATACGACTTTATTATTGGTAAGTTAGCAAAAATTACTAGCTATGTATTGTTAGGTAAATAAATGATTCATTAGAATAATAATCTCTTCAAGAAATATTTCTCAATCCGAGTTTCTTTTTAGTTGGATCAGGAACCGCCGGGTCTTTGATAGCCCATAGAATGGCAACGGAAACAAACTACACTTTTGTAGTATTTGAAGCAGGAGGGAAGGGAAATGTTCTCTTTGATATCCCAGTGCTTGGCCCTTTGCTCCATGGCTCTGTTTATGACTGGCTGTATGAGACTGTGCCTCAGGACAAGGCTTGCCTGGCTATGAAAAACAAAGTAGGTAATTTTTAATATTGGTTCTACATATAACTTCTATACCAGCAGTACTATGACAGTTCTCATGTTGATGTGAGTACCTAAATATGCCTAAATAAAGCCACAAATCATAAAGGAACATTGTCCACTTTATTTGAAACTTTATCTGAACTGTTAGAACATCTTAGAAAGACTTCTAAGAGTGATGAAAATGGGTCAATCAACTTTTCCTTGCCACATTGTCATGGACATGTCCCCTAAGTAACTCATCAAAAATAAGATATTCTAAAACACCACTCCATCAAATGTTTAGGTTTTAAACAGTCATAATGCCAATTCCTTCAAGCTTCATCTCCTAAGCATGCAAATACTGACTTTCGGGGGAGTGGTGCCTTAGAAAATCTTATTTTAGAATAGTTACCTAGGGGATATCTCCATGGCAACAAGTGGCATGTAAAAGTGGATTGACTCAAGTATAATTCAGACAGTTTTGGTCAACAAAGTACTTAGGTACCTACTTAAAAGAAAGTTTCAAGTAAAGTTATTAAATAACATAGAAGTTAGTTATGATCAAATTATAATTGACTACTCAACTTTATCATTTGTAAGTCACAAACTGGCACATTAACGTAATTATAATTCTTTTAGAGATGCAAATTGACACAAGGAAAAATAATAGGAGGCTCATCAAAACTGAACAACATGGTCCATGTCCAGGGGAATATATCACATTATGTGGACTGGTTTCACGGAAAACACAGTGCGGAATACATAGCAAGACAGTTTGAATTTATAGAAAAACACTTGTTACATATAGATAAGTTGTCATATGAAAGTGAGTTAGCTGATGCTGCAATAAAAGCCGCCGAAGAGTTAGGTTATAAGATTAAGAGTGATGAAAATTGTTTTGAAAAAAGTAGGGTAAGTCAAAGAAGAGGTGAGAGATGGTCAATGTCTGACAATTTGAAACCTGGCAACATTGTCAAAAATGCTTTAGTAAGTAAAATAATAATTATGAGTAATGTGGCACATGGTGTTCAAGTTTTAAAATCTGGCACAGAAGTTGAATGCTACGCCAGAAAGGGTGTCATTATTTCAGCCGGGACCTACAATACTCCTAAAATATTGCAACTGTCTGGAATTGGACCAGAAAAATTGCTCAAGTCCTTAAAAATACCTCTCATTAAAGATCTACCGGTCGGTGAAAATCTACAAGACCATGTCACTACTGGTTTGGATTTATTATTGTTTGATCATTCATTGAAAGTAAATGCTTTAAATGTACTTAATGCAATGAATATATTTGATTACTTTGTAAATGGCCAAGGTGCTTTTACATCGCCTGGCTGTGAAGCGGTAGGTTTCTTATCAACCAAGAATGAAACAGCACCTAATTTGCAATTCATGGTGTTGCCAGTAGGAATATCATCAGACCGGGGCAGCCATCTTGGAAAAACTTTAAGTATAAAGAATTACATTTGGAATAACTACTTTGAAAAAGTATTTGATAAACACAGTGCATCAATTTTGCCAATAGTTTTACATCCTAAAAGTAAAGGTAATGTTTATATAAACAGTAAAAATCCAAATATGCCTCCATTAATTGATCCAAAGTTCTTTTCAAATGAAGAAGACTTGGTTGTTCTGAGAAACGGATTGAAGATGGTTTTAAAATTTGTTTCTACAAAATCCGTGGAAAAAATAGGAGGATACATAAACAGGACACCCTTTCCTGGGTGTGAAAAATATGTTTTATTCTCTAACGAATATTTAAATTGCTATATTAGGCATCTAACACTAACTAGTTATCACCCTGTAGGTACTTGCTCTATGGGGTTGCTAGATACTAATTCAGTAGTTGACACATCATTCCAAGTTTTTGGAGTGAGAAGTTTATATGTAGCAGATGGCTCAGTGTTGCCAACATTACCTAGTGGAAATATTAATGCTGCTATTGCAATGATGGCCAGTGTGTTTTTCGATACAAATATAGGCAGTCTTAAAAATAAAAATGGTGTCAGCTATGTCTCTACAATGTATGAATATATTCACGATATTTGTTTTCATGAAAAACTGTGATATATTTATGTTATTAAATAATACAAAATGGATTATATTGATTCTTTATTTGAAGTATTTAAGGACACTTCTAACATGAAATATTAGATAGTATAATGACATTTTGAGCCAAAGTTTCAAAACACCTGTTTCAATCTAATGCAAGATTTCCAACTACAAAATTAATTAAGTACAACATTAAGGGCCTCACCGGGCTTACTTTAATACATTCATTAATGTTAAATAATTTTATTGTTTCACAATTTGCTATAAAATAATGTAAACGTACACCTATTGCGATGACTAGACATTTATTTGCTACATACAAAATTTGCAAATGCTAATTCTACATTTTGCAGGAGAATTATGTTTTACATGCCAAAATGAGTATATATTTTTTATAATGTACCTACGTTTGAAACCAGGCATAGCATAACACGCACACTTATAGACCGATCAAAAAATCAAGAAAACGGAGTAAAGAGGAAGCAAAATTTCTCATACAATTTTTTGCCGTATTACGTTACGAAGAAAGTGACGCTCTTATTTAATTTCTTGACTTTTTGACGCACCGGGTGCCATCCGTTTGGCGGTGACACCTGACCGTGATTTTTGTAGGTGTAGGTCAACATGGATTCTACCGTAAACCCCTCCCGTCTCATGTTTATCTGCCTACGCCAACGCCACTGCTTATACGAGGGCTGTTTGATAAGTACCCGTTTTCTAAATATATTAATATCACTGGCCGCAAATAAGTATACCACCTTTTTAAACCATTTTTCAGAGGCGGGAAAATTAAAAAAAAAATGGCATTCTTTTGTTTTTTTTTCTCATTTGACAACGATTCAGTGAAGGCGTGAACTTAAAATTGTTAAAATGGAGAAAGAACAGTATCGGTCTGTAATTAGATTCTTATTTTTGGAAGGAAAAACATGTGATGAAATAAAAGTAAGAATGCAAGCGGTTTACCACGAATGTGCTCCTTCTATGACAACCGTCAGATATTGGTATAACGAGTTTAAGCGGGGGAGAACAACCGTCTTTGATGAGGATCGCCCAGGCCGGCCAGTTGAGGTGACTACAGACGATATGGTTAAGAAAGTTGAAAATATCGTTTTAGCCGACCGCCGAATTAAACTTCGAGAAATCGTTGATGTTGTAAACGTTTCAATCGAGAGGGTACAACACATATTAGAAGAAAAATTGGGTATGAAGAAAGTATCGGCGAGGTGGGTGCCGCGTTTACTCACGGAGGAGCAAAAACGGAACCGACTGACTACTTCGGAGCAGTGTTTGGCCGTGTTCATACGTAACCCGAAGAAGTTTCTGCGTCGTTTCGTGACCGTGGACGAAACGTGGGTCCACCACTACACCCCGGGAATGAAAGAGCAGTCGAAGTAGTGGATTTTACCGGGTGAACCTGCTCCAAAGAAAGCAAAAACTGTCCCATCGGCTGGAAAGGTCATGGCGACCGTTTTTTGGGATTCGCAGGGTATTTATACATATTGACTATTTAGAAAATGGAAAAACAATAACAGGGCAGTACTATGCCAATTTATTGGATGAATTTGACGCCGTGTTGAAGGACAAACGACCCCATTTAAAAAAGAAAAAAGTACTGTTTCGTCACGACAACGCCCCGGCTCATTCGTCCAGAGTTGTGACGCCTAAATTAGCACAGTTACGCTACGAACTATTGTCTCACCCCCCGTATTCTCCAGATTTGGCCCCATGCGATTTCTTTTTGTTTCCCAACCTAAAAAAATGGCTCGGTGGCAAGCGATTTGGATCAAATGACGAAGTCATTGCCGCCACAGAGGCCTATTTTAATGACTTTCCAAAATCATACTTTTTGGATGGTTTATTGAAGCTTGAGTATAGGTGGAACAAATGTATAGAGTTAAAAGGTGACTACGTAGAAAAATAAATGCATATATACAAATAAAAATGTTTTTTTTTCCATAAACGGGTACTTATCAAACAGCACTCGTATGTTGAAGCAGGACAAATACGGTACTTACTACTCACCACTCGAAACTCAAATACAATAGGTACAGTCAAGGGCAGCAATTAATATGTATTCACACAAAGTTGGAAAAATATGTACACATCAACCTTATTGCCGATGTGTAGGTAGGTAGGTAACTACATATTTGAGTGGCTTTCTGGTGTATACATATTGGTGCCCTGGACTGAACCCTACTAGAAAGTAGGGTTTAGTAAAACCAATCATGTTCCGAGCTTTGGTTATATTCTCCAACAAAATTCATAACTTTCTAGAATAGGTACTAATATTTGTAAGTACCCACTTAACGTACCTACATCTTGTTATGTAAGTTATGTAAGTATACATATATAGGTAAGTACTTAGGTATAGTTACGCACAATTTTTCTACAATTACTAAGTGCAAAAATGTGGACGGAAGATATGTATCACTGCAAGACATAGGACAGTAGGTACATACTTATTGTAATAATTTGTGCCATATTAGGTATATTTTATTCATATTGCATATGAAAATTATTTATTAATGTAGGTATAGGGACCTAATTCGAAACTATAACTGAGTCCCTACTCCAAACTCCGAAGTTGGAAATTCGTATCCGACCGTCCGTCTCGCTTTTCGTGTTAAGTTAACCTATGTTGGCGTGAGCGGGAGGGTCGGATACGAATTTTGGACTTCGGAGTAGGGGTTATGTTCGCCAATAAACTTTCTTTTCCGATTAAATACACTCTACAGCAATGAAAACGAGTCTGATTCTAGGTATAGGTAGGTACAAATGCCTGTGATTTATTTTATTTGACTATAGTAAAGTACCTACCTACTACAAGTGACCAATTAATCTTAAAGTACTTATGTATGTACCTAGTTGTGAAAGCGCAAAAGGTGTTGGCAACATATTTCCATATCATAAATATAGGTAGGTACACAGTATAATACTTAGTAGCATATTTTGAGCACAACACATTGAAATAATTAACAATTCCTAACAAACATAATTTTTAATATTGCTGCAATTTTCGTTCAGCGTTTTTGTAAATATTAATATTAATTTAAATATACATATACTGTGATATTGTATACACTTGTGCTGAGCAAACCTTAATAGCGCAGTAACTGCTTTAATATTATAATACTGGACGGATTCACTGATACTGAAGGCCTAAATCAAGCCCCTTTTTCACCAACCTCACAGACAGACCAACAGATGAAGATGATGTTATAGTGAAATAAACGGATCACTCGCGTATGTCAGTCGAGTATAGCCCGACATGTTTCGGACTAATCCGTAGTCCTTCCTCTATTTAATCTTACGGGAGTTTCATGTTAAAAGATGGTGTTAACAATTCAATCTACATTGCATAGCAGGGAACGAAACTTTGGTGACGATGACAGGCGTATGACGTCAAGATACATACAGAGTGTTTTTATTTAGATTATGTACCTATACCTAAGTTATCACTAACAACTTATTCGCATCTTTAGTTTACCTATATTGAAATTTCAGTCGAGACAGCCAGTAGGTAGCTACATTATAAAAATCATTATTAATTGCCAATGTACTTAAATAATAAAAACATTGCTACTGCTGTCAGCAGAGTTTAGCAGCAAAAGCAAGCAATATTATAGAAAAAATATTAGAAAACTTGGAAAATAAGAACTTAGTCGGTGTCGCAATGTTGTTTATGGGTCAATCAACTTTTTAGTGTTGTTATTCTGTCCCGTCACTCAGGAGACAACAGTGATGCAGTTGCTTAGAAAAATGGTTGTCATGTATTCTTGTCACGCTTACGAGATAAGGCACGAAGGAATGGCTTATATTATAACTGTTACAACTCCTAACTTTTAGTGGATTTGTATCCTTAGAAAATCATACTTTTAATGAGTGACCGAGGAGACGTCGCCATGGCAATGAGCAACATTTAAAAGTTAATTGACCCATATACATATAAAAAAGCATCCTATAGGTAGGTATACGAATTTGCGTCATAAAAACGTCACCGGCACCAAAATTTCGCTCCCTGTGCATAGCCAATATAAGCTTTAAAACTAAAGCTCATCAAGTCAGTTACACGAACCAACCGCCCTCTGGACACCAAATGTCAGTGCGAACGTTTCCGAAACGCATATGCTCATTTGCACCTATAAATCTGTCTAGCCTCCAATCGCGGCTCGCTTTCGACCAGATGACAAGCGAGATGACAAGCTATGAACCAATCACGATGCATTCCCCCGGCCCGCTTACCGCGGCTTTTTTCGTAATGACTTTCCGAGTAAATTATAGAAGATGCGGTGTCCAGAGGGTGGTTGGTCCGTGGTTATGGTGGTTACTTACACCGAATTGTCATTGTCAGCTGTCATTTTTCAAGCTGGGTAAATAGAGGCCAGGTATATCTAATACCCACTTTGTAACACTAATCTAACTACACTAAATTGTACGTCATAATACTGAGCGGTAAAATTGTCATTATCAATACTTTGCGTTTTTAAAATACATAGTTTTCTTATGTTATTCTTAAATAAAATTTTATCTTAGAACTACCCATACGAAACGCCAATCATAATTCTATTCTGTCGAAATCAAAAGTGCGTTTGTTTTGGTCTTATTTTAAATTTTGCTTTTCGTGTAAAAGAATTTGGGACTAAGAAAATCATAATTTTTAATTTTGAAGCGTCAAAAAGAATAAAAATACGATAAACCTGAATATTGTTACCGGTAATATTCTGTGTGCCTTTTTTACTGTTCTGCTTGTTATTTAGAGTTCAATAAAGTTTTTATTGTATTGTTTTGAAATCTTGCGATACCGGTTTCTTAGTTGCCATTGCACATCATAATCAGTAGTAAAACTATCATCTTAGCATCAAAAGTATATCCACATTTCAGAATCATTTCCAACCCGCGGTACAATCCTGTCGCAGTGAGTTAGTATCGTCGTTTGCCTAACTAGTTACGGTCAAGTGCAAAAGTAGGTATCGATTTAATCCCCCACAACAACAATAGGTACCACAACCTTAATTCGCCAACATTGTTTCTAAAATACGGTAGGTATTCTTTTTTTTCTCTTAATTTTTTTAATGATAGAGTGACGTTTCTTTGTGTAATTTATCTGTGGTTACGTATTGTAAGAGCTAATGTAACTTGTTTTTAGAAAAAATGACTTTGTGCCAAGTTTCTTGCGGCGCATTCTTCTTGGCAATCATGGTCTTTCCGAAAGCGCTGGTAGACTCAAAAAAAATGACGTGTAATAGAGCATTCAACTGCCTATTTGCTGAATAAAATTTTGAATTTGAATTTGAACATAAGATTTTTGAGTAAATTGTATGCACCCATATTTAATGCAATTGACTGTACTTGTTTACCTTATCTTATCAAAAACATAGGCGTTTACTTACTAAAGAGTTCAGCGGGTTGTATTGTAGGGATTGTTAGCCCGCTGGCTGGACGCCAGCGACCGGCGGGGCGGCGAACGATTTCTCTGTTCATTGCTCGGTCGTGACGCTCAAGAATGTGCGGGTGAGCTTCGCTACTATGCAATGAACACGAAAACGAAGTTTAACGCTCGGCTTACAGAGGGTCGAGCACGAGTTTTCGAATCCTGCGCATCGAAATCGAGAAACCTCATACTAAATTTTAGTTAGAAATAAGCTCACGGGCGGGCGCTGTTCCAAGTTGATGGACGGACTAGGTCATAATTTGTGATCGGATTTGTCCTTTTGTGTGTCCTTGCAGCCCGTTACTTTATTGTTTGCACAATGACACACGTAGCGGTCAAGCTTATAACGCAAACTTATAAGTTGTAACTTATAAGGCCTATAAATATCCTTGTGCTGTGGGATAATGGTATAAATAAACTATAAGTATTACTCCTCATTCGCGTATTATAGTATGTGCTTAGGTTAAAATAAACATACGACACGAAAAAAATGTTGATTCTGTCTATATTATATTGTTATTAGCCACTGCGGCGGCAGCGCAGTGCGGTTACGAGTGCCTATTAGCGCGCATCCACCCGCGAATTTGTAAGAATAAATAATATTACGCCGTAAACGTATAGGTACTTGGCGTCTGCGCGGCCGTCGCCGGTTTAGTAATTAAGATGGTAATATATATAGCAGTATGGTGTGTGAGAGCTCTCCACTTTCTGCCAACAAACTGCTATGCAGTTTGGCAGAAGTTTATGTCTAAGTTTTTGTACTTTTATTTTCTTATTTTGAGTAAAATAAATTAAAAAAAAAAAAAGTCCAAACGTCATACAAATTTCTTGATAACGTTACTACCTACTCGATTATGTTACGCAGCATTCAAAAACTTGTGCTCGGCCCACAGAGAAAACGTTCGTCGGTCGCTGGTGTCCATTTCACGGTGTAAGGGTATAGAATTCACTGAAATGCTCTTTCATTTAGGAAACAATTTTCAACCATAAATAACTTCGCAAAAAAAAAACAGTAACATGCCTATACGTGTGATGGATGACCGTAAGTAGTTATCCGAAAAGTCTATGCTGCCTAAATCCAGGGGAAAATTCGAGAACTTTCCTCTCGAAAAAACATGCCCCAGCAAAAACACTCCAACAAAAACAAACTTATTGCCTTTTCATACTTAAGCTCGTAACGAGCCTAAATCTTGTTTAAGCCGATCACTCTATATATTTCTAACGCTAATATAGGCTCTTAAGCTGTAGTAAACAGATTTGATAAGTCTGCACAACCCGTAGCAGCCTACGCTGATTAAGATCTACGGCGTAGCGCCTCTACGCAGTTCGTAGCGTCAGTGAGAGCATAGATGGAGCACTCGTGCGAGAGACGGAACGCGTTTTCCCTCTGCCAATAAAATTTGGCCACAGAAAATGTTAATTGTGTGCGTGTTTTGATATTTGTGTGACAGTTTTGGTACGACTTTGCTGTCGTAACAAATTTCGACATGAGTGTACCCACAAAACTTCGCCCCCACTCAAAAATTATATTTTTGTATAGGCAAGCTAAAGGCCCTTCGTACTTTAGTCTCTGCGACTACTGCAATACAAAATGTCTGCGAAGCGTGCGTGAATTTGTATTTCGGTTGTCTCTTTGAGACTGAAAATCGTCGGTAGCTCGAGCACGAGTTTTCATTTCCACCATGATTGAGTAGTAACGTCATCGTATAGCCATCGAGAAAATACTAAAATTTCATTTAGTGCCAAATTCGCTGACGGGGGGGCGCCTGTTCCAAACGTCATACAACTTATTATCATGATACTTGGAACTTAATCGCTTAAAAAAAAAACAATTCAAATACCTCGAGACTATGGACGCAACGTCGCGTCCGAAACGTCGAGGTATTTAAATTTAAATATGTATTTTTTTACGCGATTAAGTCCCGAGTATAATGATAATGTGTGAAAATCGCGAAAGTTTATATCAATAACATAGTCATACAACGTTTCTCGATGACGATACGATAACGTTACTTATTCTTTGTCATCGTGCTCGAGCCATGGGTGTTCAAAATTTGCGTAGCCTAATGTATAAAAGGTGGAAAGGCAACTCCCGTATAAGTGCTCTGTGAGTGAAAGGGATAAACAACGATCAACGTTGTCTCAAATTAGATATTAAGGTGACCCGAATTTAACGGGTCATTGAAAGTTACTGCGTCTTTTTAACCCCAAGTCGCAAAAAAAGGAATGTTATATGTTTGACAAGCGTGTGTGCTGCGTTTGCCTGGAGCATGGTAGCTCTTGAAGGGATGAACAGATTTCTATTTATCTTGTGTCTGAAAGGTGACTTGATCGAGAGTGTTCTTGGCTATTAGCTGGTTTTGGAGATATTAGACTTTAAAAAGAAAAGATCGGGGGTTTTCCAACTTTTGTATGTTGTAAATAAGTAGTTATGCATTTAAGAAAACGGCTCAAAAACATTCCCTGGCATAGCCAGGCATCTTTCTTTATTTATGCCCACTCTACGTTGATAATACCGAAATCTGATCAAAACTAAATGCATAAGCCAATGACTAGAAACACGGTGATAGCCAAATCACAATACTTTGCGATAGGCCTATGGCTAGTTGAGACAATAGCAGAGCTATGACGGTAAAATTAAAGTAGTTAATTAAAAAAAAATTAAGGTACATTAACCCCAATTATGCAAGAAATTAGATATTGTGCGCATTGATATTTATAAATAAATAGGTACGTACTTATGGGTGTAAATTTTGAATTCATTTGTAGATAAGTATACATATTGCATAATAATGTTCAATTCACTGTAACATAGTTACTGAGCTATTTTGAAGATCTTCGATCGTTTGAGCATAGAATGAGCCTTTACAATTGTCTGACCAAAACAACAACTTGAAAGCCAGTTTAGACATTAATGAGTATACATTTTAACTAATTGTTCATGGACTAGGATAACCTTTGATTCAAAATGTTACCGTTTAAAATAGAACACACCAACTGACCACTAACCACTAACCTGACATAACTATGTTTAACATTTGGACGGCGTTATGCATTTTTTGAGCTTACCAATATTACACCTAAACCTTTACTTACACTAAATTTGTGCTTTATTGCATTTGTACAAGCATAAACAAACTTTTAACGTTAACAAACATTAATATTAACAATATAAAATAATGCCCGTTTATTAAGGCCAAAGAATTAATACTTTGCTTGACTAGAAGTCCAAAACCTACTTTGACATTGATGTCTATTCTAGACACATAGTATAAGTACGTATTATTATAATTAACTAATTGAGGCCCAAAGCCAATACTCACATTACTCATACACTAATCTTCTCAAAGGCACAAACATCAAATCTCAAAGAAACTTGACTACAATGAAGCAAACACGTTGATTAATGATTAATCATTATTATAATTTTAATCGTCACTACATCACTAAAGCCAGATTGAATTTCTACATGAATTCTTCTAACTTTCGTTGTTTTTTTTTCCAAAGGCTGAAGTAAATTTAACTACAGAATCCGACAGCAAAAAGTAGGAAACGGACGAAAGGTATTACATATTATTCCATGCTATATATTCCAGTACTTTACGTCAAAAAGTGACAGTAAAGTAGAGAGTGGCACACTGGTTTAATTTATTTTTTCTATATATTTAAGCACTCTATGCTTTCGGAGTTTTCGGCATTTGAAAAGGTAAGAAGTTTCCATAAATACCAACTGTTGAGCTCGTTTAAAACAAAACCTAACTATGGCCTTATTTATTGCCGAAATTAAACCAATTACATGCTATCGATAAGGTATTACACGTAAAATCTGGCTTTAGTACTGTTATTGCTTTTCTGGGTCCTCTGAACGCTAATAATCCTATCGCTCGAATTTTTAAGTCATTATTTTGCTTGTCATAATAGTCATGACACTGCGCTTTTTAAGGCATTTCAAAACGTTGAAAATGTCACACAACCCAGTAAGTAAGGTTAGTTTTATAATACAACTAGCACTTACAGTACACCACTTTATGTCAAATGATAATTATGATTAGATTATGACAAATAATGCTTTCGGAACTTTAACTTCATATAGCAGTCAATATAGACCCTTATTGCTTTTCAACGCCTCTTAATTCAAAATCTTACTTGAAACACGAATCCAGGTAGTTATCCAGCATATCCAATTGCAAATCATCCCAATCCGTGGGGTTCAGAAGGAGAGAGCTCAGATCGTCTTCGGGGATCAGCGGGGGAGGGGTCACGGGTTCCACTATCACGTTGGCCCCCACGTGAGTGTCTAACTCTATGTCTGGTAGAGGCTGGAGGGTGAACTCTGGCAGGTGTAAGCTCACAGTATGCCCCATGTCTGTTGATATCGCTGAAAAGGAAGAACAATTTGTAAAAAGAATCTTGCTAAGAAAAGTGTTTCTCACAGAGAGAGAATCGCCGCTACGCTCATAAAAAATTAAGAAGAATGTTCTGGGCAGTTTTCCTATTGTAAGCTAAACGTTATTGCCTTGCGATAGATTTATTGAGAACGAACTAAACCTAAGAAATATACAAATAATGAGCCAACATTTGCTAACGTATTTAACCTGTCTGCTATGTGGCTGTAACGCATACCTGATTATAATAAGCAAAAGATACATGCAAAACTTTAAAAACTTGTAAAGTTTTGACTTAAAACATAAAATAGGTACGGAACATAAATATGTAAGAAATCTAAATACTGAAGATATCTGCACTAAACTGAATTTCCTTGACACGTCGCGGCGCTCCAATTCCATTGCATTTTATTATTCATAAAGCATTCGGTCACTATATAGGCGAGTTTAATCGCAAATCGAAATAGAAAAAAAAAACAGAATAAATATTTTAAACATATTTCGAACTAGCTACGTGGAAATTGTTTATCACTTTCCCACCGAAACTGCTCAGTTTACCGGGAATCATTTTACGGCGGGTCATAATAGTTTATCTGTGCGCAAAGTTTCATCCAAATGCAGCCGTTTTCGTATAGTTGAACCACAAGCAAACCAACAAACTTTCACAGTTATATAGGTAAAATAGTTAGGCACATAAAACAAGCTTTTTGTTTAGTAAAAACAAACCTTATTATAGGTACAAGTTTTTTACTGTCTGTACTTTGTGTTGACTAATACTTGCTTTGTCATCCAATCCATATACCTATCCAAACCAAACTAGCAAGATTTGACACACAGATAGATAAACAGACCCCGGGACATTTGAAAGTAAATAAAAACTTTAAAATTAATTAGCATCCCTTACATAGCGAATTAAGCGGATCACTCAAGTATATAGGTCAAGTTTGTCTGACATGTCGACTTATATACGTGAGTGAGCCATTTATTTCACTAAGATTGAGTCCCATGGCAGTTTCATGTTAAAAGTAGTATCCCTTACGTTCAACAACTGGTGGCCCCAAAATGCTAGCGACTGCAGTCCGTTCTTCAGACATTTTCGGTTCAGACTTGCTGTCCCCTTTCTTCTTCTTGTGAGGCCTGTTTGAAATGCGCTGCGTCCCTTTCAGGTGGGCCAGATCGAGCTTCCAAAACCCGCCTTTGCCCGGCTCTTGCTTAGACCGAGCCACTTTGACAAACACTTTGTTTAGAGACAAGTTGTGCCTTATTGAATTCTGGAAATGATAATAAGGCCAGTTGTAATGTTGATACATTAATTACTTGGTTTTAAGGTAGGCACAGCGTGCTATGCATAGCCTAAATTTAGTTGTTTTGACCAGCTAAGTAGATACATAAATCAAATTCATAAATTTTCGGCTAAAACCCCCTCTTGATTAATATATTTTAGACCAAAGGTTTCCCGCGACATCAGAATATTAATTACGCAAAATATTAACGATAACACAGTAAAACTGGTTAATCTCGGCAATAAATTTCCTAATAAATTGCGCCGCTCTGAGTTATCACCCCAACCAGCCACTCTACAAAATAAATCAATTTTCTGCTTATTACCGATTACGCCTAATCTTATCTTCGATTTGCCGTTTATTAAATAAGCGGCTCCCGAATGATAACTGGATGAATCCCGTAACTTGATTAGAATTTACTATTTTAGCAAAACTTTGTGGTCACGCAAGAACATTTTGATTTTGCATAAGGTCCATTGTGCCTTTAGTTTTAGCAAAAGGTACAGCACTACACTATGCTTTCTTAAGACTGGCCTGCGAAACGCAAAGGAAGGTAATGTGTTTATCAGCCTATGTATTATGTATGTATATGATGTATATACCTATGTTTGTTCCTTTGTGGCAATCTAGAGACCGAACGCGTGGGCCGACTTTAATAATTCTTAGGTAAGTACGTCAATTTTGTGGGTGTCACTAAAGACATGACAATAATTTAAATCCAATATGGCGTCCACAAGACGCCATATTGTGAAAAATAAAAAATAAAATCTACAAACTATATCAAATGGGGTATCATTCAATAGGTATTTGAAAATCAAATTTAGGTTTCTTTTATCTTTTTTCATTTTGAGTGACCATTTATAGGATCCATAGCGATTTTAAGTTGGTTCTCAAACATTCTCAGTTTATTATGACTAAAAAGCTAGTAAATATAACAAAATTAATAATTTCAAATTAATAATCAGGTAAGTAACTTAAATATTATAAGGAGTGCAGGCGGGGGCAAACCAATATGCAGTCGGGTTTTTTTGTTTTTAGACATATTATTATTAACGGGATTTTAACCGCGGTTAACCTTACTAGGTTTGGAAGAGCTCTCTATATTTCGACGCAGTTACACATACATCATGTTCACGGGTAAACAACATGTTTAATGCAATTAACCGCGAATCATTTAAAACTGTTACTCCCCTTTTTCTCTTTAAAATTATCCCATTATTTAGTAATTTCAAGGAGATGCCCACTATGAATTTGAAAGAATTACGTCGTTATTTAATTAGGAATATGTAATTATATAAGTAATCGTCCGTTGGTTGGCTCAGATGTTACGAGATTCGATCGTGGGCTCGATTACCGCAAACGAATGAACGGTCTAGTCTCGTTGAAAAACAAAATTTGGCGCATAAATACCTAAATACTTAGCTAAAGTACAGGTAAACGTAAACAACTGAATATTGCACATTCACTAAATACCCGAGTGGCTAGGTACCTACTTAGCAAAATGGCGAGACTTAGCAAATTTATATACCGTGCATAGACTTTTAAGTCTTCTCGTGACCACGCGGCTGCTGTTGCAATACGGCCGAAACGTCGAGGAATCTTATTTAAATAAAACAAATCTCCAACATTAAGAAAATAACACTCTACTCACCTGCCAAGTCGGATCCGCATTTCTGTAATACTTGAAGTTCTCTTTGATCCACGCGTAAATGGCTGACAGGGTCATCTTGTCGTTGTTGTACCTCATCGCCATGCAGATCAGCGTGCTGTACGAGTAGGGAGGCTTCTTATCACTGCTGCACTGGTACTCCCCCTTGTTTTCCATGAAGTCCTTCTGACACTTCGCTATAGTCTGGTTAAACTTCTGCAGCCTCGTGTTCTGAGGCTGCGTCTTCGCCGGCGGATTAGGAGACACCGGAGGGATCGGAAACTGCGGGATGGCCATTATATTCGTTATATTCTGGAGCCATGTCAGGTTAGTCAAGTCTGTTTCCTGTTCATCATCAACCACTATCTTCTCAGGTTTCCGTTTCGGTTCAGGCGGCTTCGGCTCCTCAGTCTGAACGTAGGTTTCTGGCTGTTCATAGACGTATTCTATCTCGACGGTGTGTGAGGATTCAGGGACGGTGTGGTCGACTGCGAAGAATCCTTGGTCGCCCGCATCACCGTACAGTTGGAGCACGGACGCGTCCAGCATTTCCCCGGACGCTGGCGACAGGCCCGATGTTATATGCATGGCGACTTCACATCACTGGAACTGCGACAAAAGAAAAGCGATGAGTCATTGGCGGACGGTGAATCAGCGTGTTGCATATTAATATGTAACCGGAGTATGTAATTGTAGTCATGTCCAGCCTAAGGGTCTCGCGTGGAGTATAACCATGCGGAAGCCGGTTAGAACTGCTCACAATAAGCCTGAATCTTGGCCTGATCTTATAAAAAATAAAAAAGGACGCGTACATACGAGTATTCACACAAGAAACTGAAATAAGAGATTGAACCGTTTAAAAAACAGTAACGGACACGTTAAAACTTGAAGGGTAGACGCGAGTTCTTAAATTGGCATCGCCAAGTGTTTGAGCTTTCTGATGGCGACTTACGTGGGTGGTGGTCAATAGTGGTGCGATCGATACCGGTGACGTCGAGGTGGTCAGGGAACCGCGCGGGCCGGCGGCGCGTTGGCTTGTGTAGCGACTTGCGGGCAGGTGCGCGCTCCCCATTGTGCCTCGAACAGGTGTTCGGGGATCGATATTTTTCCGCTTTGTGAATAGGGGTGGCTCTATAGACTTGGTAGAGCCTCGCTAGTTCAATGACAACGCTTGTCTTACCTCTTCTGTGCAACCCCCAGACAAATACACTGCTCAATATGTCTAGGAATCATTATGTGCGGAGTTCCGTAAGTGTTTGATCCCTAGACATTTTTGAGCAGTGATGGGCATAACCCTCGCGCGCTGAATTGATGCAGGTAACAGAGCACTTTGAGATTCTTCTTTAGATTCGTGTTTGCGGACTATGGTAGCAGTATCGTGTCTAGTTTGTGGTACAAGTCGGTGGATATGCCCAGGCGCCCGCATGCTCGCAGTTTGTCACGGTTATCGTCTTATCGCCGAGACGCTACTGCGGGTAGCTTCCTCGAACTTTTAATGTTTTGAGCAATTACGCGAAGTGTTATCGCTGCATAAGCAAAAAGTTTTTTTTTAGTTTTAATTAAGTGCATTCGTAAATTATTTCTTGAGGACCATTAATTGGAGTATGATACGGGGTCTGTCATTATTTGTTAACTATTTCAATCTTTTGCCTGATTTTTGTTCCTTCATTCTTTAGTCCGACCGGAATCGATTATTTTGACACCACTTGAAATTTTTAATCATTTTTGAGCTTAGTGTTTTCCACAGCCATACAGAACGGCAATTCTTTGACATGTTACTTAAGCTCTAATTCTTGAGGTGGAATTTCTGTATTTCAAATTATTACCTAGTCTTTGGGTAAATGATTTTCCTACTCGTACATTTGTAGATAACACTTTCTTAAAAATATTTCTTTGTTACATCGTTTTCCTAACCCATTATTTCATGTATTTAATAAGTACGTTTCAGTCGGCCATAGCCTTCATAACCCTTTCAACACCAACGACGCATACAAAAGTTTTCATCCACACGCCAAGTTGGCATAACGTCACGCGGACTTAAACCTTAATCATACGTTCGTAGGTCGCATTTGCACTGTGCAGCCAGACGCCTATAAGCGTTGGTGGCGTCGTAAGCACGTCGGCTCATGACGCTTTTAAGCGTCCTTGGCGTTGAAAAGGTTAACTGACTAATGTAACTTCCCGCAAGGATTATGAATGGTTAGTCAAGATAGTTAACGACTGCACGACATTTCTTATAAGAAATATCAAAAAATGTAGATACTTTCCTACGCTCAAATCTGATGGTGTCCTTACGCATAGAGCCATCCGTTTGGCGTCATTACAATAGTTTATGTACCTACCTACATTAAATTAAACAAGGTCTCGGCTTCGAGGGTTCATTGCCCTTCGTACTATACCTACTGATAAAATAAGGTTAACGACTCTTCCCGCGTCGCAATGTACTTGTAATCCGCCACGAATTTCCTAAAATTAACATAATTTGAAAATTTTCTTTGTCCGCAACTATACAAAAGGACGGTCACCCGTTTGCGTGAATTATTCCCTAGGTAGCTTAGTAGCTGTCACACGTGGCTTTGCCTGCGTGTTGTGGATTTTCCATCGTGTCTCTCACTGAACTACAACCACATTTTTTTTATATAGAACGAGGAAGGCAAACGAGCAAGTGGGTCACCTGATGGTAAGTGTTCACCACTGCCCATAGACACCCGCAACTCCGGAGGATTTGCAGTTGCGTTTCCAACTTAGAGAGCTAAGATGAAATGCCTCTTGTGCCCGTAATTACACTGGCTATCTTGCTCTCCACACCGGAACACAACAGTGCAAGAACTGCTGCTTAGCGGCAAGGTTAATAGCATTATGTTTCAATTCGATATACAATCATATTGGAATACAAACACAGATACAAGAATATCAATGAAAAGCAATTTTTAACGCTGTCTGTACCTACTTGCGTTATTTTTACGGAGTCATGCATAATTATTATTTAGATTCCTGTATAAAGAGGGAGCTTGTTTGGGAGCCGACTGGTACGGTTCCGCCCCGACGCACAGGGGAATGACCGGGACTGCAACGGCACACTATCCCGATTATAACGGTTAACGGGGTGGGCAGTAGGCCGAGCACGAAGTTTTCGAATCCTGCGTAACGTTACGTTATCGTATCGAAATCGAGAAACTTCATACTAAATTTTAGTCCCAATACGCTCACGGGCGGGCGCTGTTCCAAACGTTATACCACTGTTTGCCAGGTCTCCCGATTTTCCGGGATATCTCCCGATTTTAGTGAATGTCTCCCGATGTCCCGGATTCCCACTCAAACCTCAAAAAAATTTAAGAGCACCACGATTTAAAGCTTCAACTGTGCTTTAACTTGTTGAAATAAAGTTGAATATTCAATAGCAAAAAAAATTTAAAAGACAATTGCTGTTATTTTGAAGTAAAGGAAAATATGTTAGGAAAACAAAATAAAACGTTTATTACTCTCAACCCTGTTTTAAATAATTTTAAGAAAAAACGTATCTCCCGATTGTTTTCATAATGTCGCCAATACGTCTCCCGATTTTTTATTGGTACTTACACCTACCGTATTTCAAAAATTGGATCTGGCAACACTGCGTCATACAAATTGGCTTGGTCCTTTAATTAGGAACTTTTTTTTATACGACGAGGAAGGCAAACGAGCAAGTGGGTCACCTGATGGTAAGTGATCACCACTGCCCATAGACACCCACAACCCCGGGGGGTTTGCAGATGCGTTGCCAACCTAGAGAGCTAAGATGAAATGCCTCTTGTTGTCCCCGTAATTACACCGGCTGTCGTTTACTCTCCACACCGGAACACAACAGTGCAAACACTGCTGCTTAGCGGTAGGATTAGCGAATAAGATGGTGGTGGTGATCCGGACGGACCTCGCACAAGGTCCTACCACCCGCAAGATCATATATGGTATCGGAATCCTTTTGTTACACGAAAACAATCTTTCGACGCGCTTGGAATCGCGATCCCCTTCGTCCGTCAAGCCGATGCCGATTCCGAATGAGTTAGACAATAAGCCTGCCGGTGCAAACGTCTTCTCGAGAGGAAACCATGGGGGGGGGGAAGTCCTCAAGTAGAAAACTAACTTTTGATTGAAAAAAATCGCATCGGAATCGGTCCATCCGTTTGGTAGCTATGATGCCACAGACAGATACACAGATACGCAGGTCAAACTTATATAACACTCCTCTTTTTCGTCGGGGATTAAAAACCAAGAGGACTGCCAATTAGATCATCTTCAGTTATAAAGAGACTGCCGCTTGAAGGTAAATTGGAAATTGTAGCTTTATACAACACGGCTTGAGTGACCCACTAAAAAAACTAGCTTCAGCCCCGCTTATTGCCCCCGTGAAATATTTCAAAATGGGCTAGTTCCCTATCCCGTGGGAATTTTGAAAAAACCCATTCTTAGCGCACCTCTTGGATACTCATTACTCAAGGTATGTTTGCCAAGTTTCAAGCCTCTAGGTCCAGTGGTTTAGGCTGTGCGTTGTCTGTCAGTCAGCCAGTCACGGTAATGTTATAGAGGTATAGATTTACACCGAATTTTCAATGTAAATTGACATTATTTGTAGCGTTGCGTTGGTGAAATAGAGGCCGAAAATAGCGCTTTTACTTCATCAACGTCATAGTTGGGAGGGTGACGAGTTTGAACACATGTTAGTCGAGTCACCTGTCCCTAGCATGTAATTGGGGTACCTAATGTGAATTGTTTTTATTGGCATTATGGCTAGAGGGTGGGCAAAAGAGCTGCCTGTTCCTTTTTATGGGCACCCTATAAAACATAGGTACTTTTATTATTATTTCATTATTTTTATTTTTATTATTATTTTTAATAGAGTGTTTAAGTAATCGATGAATATGCTTAATTTCAGATAATGAACCGTGCATATTTTAGACTAGCTTATGCCCCGCGGCTTTGCACCCGTGAAGCATTTCAAAATGTGTTAGTTCCCTATCCCGTACGAATTTCGAAAAATCCCTTAGTGCACCTCTAGGATACTCAAGGTATATGTTTGCCAAATTTCAAGTCTCTATATCCAGTGGTTTAGGCTGTGCGTTGTCTGTCAGTCAGTCAGTCAGTCACGGTACTGTTTTATAGGTATAGATTTCAGCAAGTAATTGATCAAATCTATACCACAGGATTAAATAAACGGAACAGAGAATAATGTTCATACAACCGCACGAATCGGTTGCGCTACTGCAAGCACGCGGGGCATGTGTGCGTGACCACTGGCCGCTTGTCGCGTACGCGGCGGAGCCGGTTGACGCTGGCACAGCCAGTGGAGTGGACAATTTCAGGGTCGGTGCGACGCACGTTTGTTTTGTTAGTTGCAAATTTGAATATTTTGATGTAAAAACGTGATATTTTATTTTAATGATGGTAAAGTACAAGTGGGTTTTCTAATTATACCTCCTGATAATTTTATCGCATTTGTTGAATTGCTCGAGCAAAAGTTTCGTGAATATTTCGATCTTGAAATAAATATTGTCAATGTTGGCAACGAAATACTTGAACGTATTGAAACGGATTGTTAAATTTTATATGCCCTGTGAGTGTTTCCCGTTAGATTACTTGAAAAATCTACATGTTAGATTCAGAATTTACCACACCATTTAAGAAACAATAAATTATTAAGAAACAAAAATTATAAAAATTAATTTACTAGGGTAAGTAATTTGTAAAGCACTGAATGCTGAATAATAAAACTAGTTAGGAAATGTTTTGTTTAATTTGTCTTCACCTATTGTGACAACCCTACCAAAATAGGTAACAATTTTGTACGCTCTTAGGAACATTCAACTCTGTTCCGTTTATCTACTGTGTCTATACTTCGTTTATTATAAAAATGAAATGTTGACCGGTCAAATTCGCACGCAAGTTATACCTACGCATTTAAGTAAAACAAAAACACTATTTAAAGTTTGGTTAAATTCTATGTAGCAAACGTGATAAATACCGTGTTATTTTATTATTGTTACATGTATTTATTTTAGACATAATGAAAACGGGATATTGATCGCGATTACCTTATAGGTTTGACGTGCTCCCGATATTTCGATGCAGTTACATGCATCATGATGACGGGCAACCGCGAATCATTTAAAACTGTTATTGTAATTATTTTATCATTTATCTTCGTATTAGCGAAAACCTTGTGTGACAGTTTGACAGTTGATTCAAATCCTAAAAAACAAGAGTCGAGAAATACGGACGGACGGGCATTGCTCAATTAAGTACTTACCGAAATATGTACGGTTCATTATTTGACACCTACCTATAACTACATAATTAAGTATGTGTACTTATTCAAGATTAGTATGGAAATTTATTTCCCCAAAAATTCAATTCAATTCAATTTTTAAGGAAACTATCCATTTTATAGCTTTTATAAGGACATGTGACATTGTTTGACGTTTGACGATGACGACCGAATAGAACCTGACATGAGGTCCCGGGTTCGATCTCCCGTCGGGCAGATATTTGCATGATGATGATGTATGATGTATGATAAAAAAAACTGAAAATGGTAAAAATATTTATTCAATCGTTAAAAACGTAACATTTTACACTTACTCGTTAATTCGTATAAAGGTTAAAAAATTGCTGATACAATATTTGGATCTTCTCTCAGAACTGTCCTACTACGAAATGCAAAATTCGAATTAGTGCCATCCCGCTCAAGCTAAAATTATTTAATACGAGAGTGAGCGGGACGACACGATACGAACTCCGATTTTCGAATTTCGTAGTAGTCCCGCTGAAATAAAATCTAACTACTCCATATGTTCTAGGAACCAGCTAGCGCCGTTGATGAGATTATCCATTTCGTTCGGAAGGGACGACAAAGAATGGTTGTCGTCATAAATGTAGATTCTGGAAAAACAGAAAAATAATAATATTTCAATATGAAATTAACCAATGCGTAGTCCTTCCTCTGGAAGCACACGCTTCGGCGGCAGCGAAACGAACACAGCGCGCCAACGCTCTGCTCGCGCGGCTGCTCGGCGCAAGTGACAACGACACAAGACAACGCGTTTTCATCGTCATTTTTATTATTGTCAAAAGTAGGATACCGTAACATACAGGAAAACAAAAAAAAAGATGTCGAAGTGGGGTTCGAACCCAAACCATTACCAAACCGTGGCAACGCGCTAATCCAATTAATTAATTGCTCGAATAGCGTAATTGGATTTTAGTTTGAAATTTGGAAAACGGTTCTAAAAAAAACTTCACAACACAAAAAGCTCACCTAGTCTTAACCCCGTTAGCTTTCAGCCGCCTAGCATACTCCAGGCCCTGGTAATAGGGCACTCGCTTGTCCGCGCGGCCCAGCATGAGCGCGGTGGGCGCCCGCACCCGGTGCGCGTGCGCCAGCGGCGAGCAGCGCCGCATGCTCAGCAGCTCGGCCTCCGAGGGCTCGCCCGCCTCGGAGAACGGGAAGCCCGCCTCCACCGCGCACCTGCGGACACAGGTACCTCGAGGGTGATCGGTGGCGTGGCTGGGGAACTGCCATTCCCAATGGATACCTACTAGCGGCTAGCCTACTACCCCGCATCTTCTATAATTTACTTGAAAAGTCATTACGAAAAAAGCCGCGGCGAGCGGGCCGGGGGTATGCGTCGTGATTGGTTCATAGCTTGTCATTAGGGGGGCTAGCACGCGCGCCATTTTGTCGCTTGTCGCGCAGTGCGTCCCTTTCATAGTGACGGAATCAGTGAAGGACGCACTGAGCGACAAGCGACGGCGCGCCGTGCTACATGTGCTGGTCGAAAGTGAGCCGCGATTGGTGGCTAGAGACATTTATAGGTGCAAATGAGCATATGCGTTTCGGACATTTGCAGAGGGTGGTTGGTCCGTGGCTAATACTTCCCTATCCCGTGGGAATTTCTTAGTGCACCTCTAGGTTACTCAAGGTACATGTTTGTCAAATTTCAAGTCTAGGTCCAGTGGTTAAGGCTGTGCGTTGTCTGTCTGTCAGTCACGGTACTGTTTTATAGGAATTAGTTGATATTAGATAGATAAAACAGTATCGTGACTGACTGACTGACAGACAACGCACAGTCTAAACCACAGGACCTAGAGACTTGAATTTTGGCAAACATATACCTCGAGTATCCCAGAGGTGCACTAAAAAGAGATTTTTCGAAATTCCCAAGGGATAGGGAACTAGCCCATTTTGAAATATTTCACGGGGGCAAAGCCGCGGGGTATAAGCTAGTATTCAATATATCTCGTGTTTTGATACACTGACGATAAAAACGTCTATCTTAAATTTTGATACACTGACGATAAAAACGTCTATCTTAAATTTTGATACACTGACGATAAAAACGTCTATCTTAAATTTTGATACACTGACGATAAAAACGTCTATCTTAAATTTTGATACACTGACGATAAAAACGTCTATCTTAAATTTTGCCGTTTCAGTAAACTTACTATCGGTAGACAATCCAATCTCTGCTTGCTATCTGTCGACGAGAGGATGGTGGGACATCTCCAGACAGAACATTTTTGCTACATGTGCTGTTCAATAAATCTTACAAATTTGTAAAAAACTAACAAGTAAATTACAATAATCGTAATTTTAGACGTTGTTTTTTTTATGATGCTAAGTGATCACCACTGCCCATAGACACCCGCAACCCCAGAGGGTTTGCAGATGCGCTGCCAACCTAGAGAGCTAAGATGAAATGCCTCTTGTGCCCGTAATTATACCGACTATCTTACTCTCCACACTGGAACACAATAGTGCAAGCATTGTTGCTTAGCGGCAGGATTAGCGAGTAAGATGTTTAATAAAGATTTATACATGTAGGCCTCCAACAAGATGGAGCGACGACCTAGTAAAGATCGCGGGACCGCGGTTGATGCGGAAAGCACAAGACCGGTCTGAGTGGAGAGCCGCGGGGGAGACCTATGTCCAGCAGTGGACGTCAATCGGCTGACATGATGATGATGATGATGACATGTAGAAAACGCCTGTAGATTTTGATGTCAACTAACTAGTTCTCGTTAAATCTAATTATGCAACCTACTGCCTTCTTCAGCCAAACCAGCCTTCAGACTCACCCATCATAATTGTCAGCATAATTCCCCTTTGTAGCCATGTCTATCAGCGGGTTCCTTAAGACGACACTTTTGAACGCCCCAGCTCTTTGCCCAGCCAAGTGTGCCGCGACAAAACCGCCGTAACTCCCTCCGTAGAGACATACGCTTCCATCTCTTTCTGGCAAGTCGGAGAGAGCGAGAAGGCAGTCGTCGACGTCGGAACGGCCCGCGCGGGACAGCAAGCAGCGAACGTTCAAGTCTCCGTTACCGGTCGACCCGCGAAAGTTTATACGGAGTGTCGCGAAACCTAAGGGTTAAGGAGTGAGGTTGCTTTTACAATGGCTGTCAATCGTGACGCATGTACTTGATTAGATTTTTGCGGCTGTCCCTTTTTGGCGTGAAGGTTTTGTATAAAAATTGCATTTTAACCTTGATTCTTTTTAACGCTTTGTTTTATAATTATAAGACAAAGTTTAAGGTTAAGGTAAGTTTTTTCTTCCGAAAGTACTCACAAAAAACCGATGCCTCACTTATTACTGCAATTAAAACGATTTTTAATTTAATGAAAACGAATAAAAGGAGGCAGCTTGATCTCTGAAAATGGTGACGTCATAGTTTTGTAATTGTGACGTCATAGTTTTGTAATTCAGCACAAACTTCATACTAACTGATCCGATCAAATCGTTTTGATATTTCAAAAAAAATTGCTGATTCGACCGAGAGGCAACACTCCTATTACGGTGGGTGAGTCTGAAGACTGTTTTGGCTAAAGAAGGCAGTAGGTTATGCATAAATTTGACAAGACCTAGTTAGTTAAAGAGGGTAGTATTCTAAGAGCTTGCGTCTACGGATAAACTCTTCTACATAGTTGTTATTATTATTATTATACTAAATGGGAAGTCTTTCCTATTTCTCGTTTTACTCTTTCTAAAACCTCGGTTGGATCCATAGAACTATATCAGGGTAGAAGGAAAGAGTTCATCGATCTATATGGGAACCGAGCGTGCAACATTTTGCGTAGGTATTTTGACGTCACGAGTGTCATGTAGTGAGGATATGCTTCAATTAACAGCTCGAACTTTTTGGTGGTGTTTGAACACTTAATTGTTAAAACAACGAGGTATATTGTTTTTAAAACCTTACGTCGCGTTTTTTAGGGTTCCGTACCTCAAAAGGAAAAAAAAACGGAACCCTTATAGGATCACTTTGTTGTCCGTCTGTCTGTCTGTCAAGACCCTTTTTCTCTGAAACACTTGGAGGTAGCATGCTGAAATTAATATCAAATACTCCCTTGAAGCAGTGTAAAAATCAACCTTCTAAGTCAACGCAATCAAAAGATACAGTCATTAAAATAGTAGTTTATGCAACTGCTACATAATGAGGGTCCTTAAAACACGAGTGTGTTTTTAGGAAACGAGGCGAAGCTGAGTTTCATAATAGGATCACACGAGTGTTTTAAGGTCTAATTATGTGGAGTTGCATACATTACTTTATCTACACACATATTATAAGTACTCTAAGATGGGTTTAGAAGCCGAAGGCATGTATCATACCCATACCTGTCACGAATTTGATTGTTTTTTTTTTTAATGATAGACAAACATACCGAGCTGACGTTTCGTAAACTGTTATTTTTTTTGTAAAAAAAAAATCACATGATTAATTATACATGTCGGACTGAACTCGACTTATATACGTGAGTGATCCGTTGTATTTCACTATGATTGTAAATTACGTTGGTTGTCAAATTCGAAAAATCGAATTCGATATCGAAAAGTCATTACGACATCGAATTCGATGTCGTAATGACTATTACTTTACTGCTGGACCTGCTGGTCGTGGTGAGGCGACGATGTACTGCAATGCTGGTCATTTTCTACGGTTTCTGAACGCATTATAGAGGACTTATGATCTGTGTAGATAAAATCTATTTCCATACAAATTACCGAAATTCGTAAACCTAAAGGGTACTTCCAGATGTCCTAGAAACTTGAAGTTTGGTATGAAGGTAGCTCATACAGCACAACCACTCCGAAAAGTCTCAAAATCTTAAAAAAATATGTCTGTCTGTAGATTTAAAAGACCAATATAAGTTGACCCCACACTGCGTACATTTTGCTTGGGAGCAGGGCTCTGCTAACACTGGACTTCTTAAAACACCGGGGAAAAGCGTTAAAATCTTTCTACGGAACCCTCGTGCGCGAGTCCAACTCGCACTTGGCCGGTTTTTTGTAATCTCCTTGTATGTATTGTATTGTAAAGCGGTCGGGAGCTGGAACGCGTAATGAGGTTCCCAGTTTTTCTTTTCGGCACACGAGGTACATACACTCTTTCCTTCTTACTCCATAATTATAGTTCTGTGTTGGCCAGGTTATCATATCACAGGTTTTGTAAAACCAGTGTCCTAATCCACTCACCAATCAGGTATATCGCTGCAGTTGTACATGCTAGCGACATCTATGACCGGATTTCGGCTCGCCACCGCTCGATAAGTGTCCGGGTACTGCCCACTCAGATGGGTGACTAAAAACCCTCCATGTGATCCGCCGACCAAAAATATACTATTGTTGTCGAGCGTAAAGTCCTTTATTGCGTCGTCGGTGGCGAGTTTGCAGTCCCGCACGTCAGCCGAGCCGATGCGCTCGGGGAGGAAAGTGACGGTTTCCTCCCCCGCGCCCGTGGAGCCCCGATAGTTTATTTGGAGCGAAGCGAAACCTGAAATTTTCGGGTGTCGTTAATGTACGACCAGTTATTTTATTGTGTGACCCCAGTAACGCACCCCGTACCGAACAAGTACGACCTTGTACGACCTGTGCCTTTAGTGTGATCAAAGAGCACAAAATACGTCTCGATCGCGTTTGCGTTAAAGTGTCAAATTTAAACCCGAACGCGATCGAGACGTATTTCTTGGCCTGAGCGCCTAGTGTAATCGCCGACCAGGCCAAGAAATACTTCTCGATCGCGTTCGTGTTTAACAATTCTCATACTATTTGACACTTTAACGCAAACGCGATCGAGACATATTTTGTGCTTTTTGATTACACTAAAGGCACTGCTCGGCGATTACACTAGGCCCTCTGAGCGCGAACGCGAACGCGATCGGCACGTATTTTGTGCGTTTTGATTACACTAAGGGCACAGAGCGCCTAGTGTAATCGCCGACCAGGCCAAGAAACACGTCTCGATCGCGTTCACGTTTAACATTTGTCATACTATTTGACACTTTAACGCAAACGCGATTGAGACGTAATTTGTGCGTTTTGATTACACTAAGGGCACTGAGCGTCTTAACGGATTTTTCTTTGCACTGCCATTGTATATTAGTATGAGAATTGTTTGTTGTCGATACGTGCCACTAGTGGCGCTGCCAATTTCCCCATAGTAATTCAGACGTAACGCTAACGCGATCGAGACTTTTTTTTGGCCGTCCATTACACCAGAGGCTCTGATAATCGGAATCTACTTTCGACAGCGAGTAATCGATTCTCGTAATCGATGATAAGGAGTTAAAACGTAGGTTTTGCCTATGACTAACAATAGTAAATTTTAATAACTATGAGGCGATGTCGACGGAGCTTCCGCCATAAGAATAAATAATAACATAGTAGAACGGAAACTCTCGCTCCTGGCGCGCTTAAGGTCGCTACAGAGCGATCTCTACCAGGCAACCAAATGGAATACAAAAAAATACTAGTGGGTTACAAATATATTTTTGGGAAAAAACACACCAAAAAAGGACAGCCGCTTTTTTGTAAGGTCCAATCAAGTGTTACATATTATTATGTATCTAGGCAGTATAATGTACAGCCAGATACATTAATACGGAGTTTAGATATTTAATAACTTTTTTGTTAAAAAAGGAAGCAAGTCAATAAAAACCTTGTAAAAGCGATTGAATTCGTTCATTGATATTTTGAAACTCGATGGTATCTACATATTTTTAAATTTCGTCAAAAAAAATCCGAGGAATTGAGAACCTCCTTTTTTTTAAAGTCGCTTAAAAAGAGGGGTGTTACAAATTTGACGTGTATCTGCGTGTGCCTGAGGTATCGTAGCTCCTAAATGGATGGACCGAATTTGACCACAATCGGTTCAGCCGTTTTTATATTGAACTTTGAAATTAAAATTGCTACTTTTTCTTAACTTATCTACGTTGGTTTGGTTATACGTGACGGGAACAGTAGGTACTGACCTAGCAAGTTGAACAGCGCAGCCTCGATACTGTAGGAGTTGACGAACCCCGAGTGGGGGCCTCCGTGGGGCCACACGATCAGCGGCGGCTTCTGCCCCGCCGGGCCCCCCGGCGCCCCGGGCGCCAAGTACAAGGACGTGAAGCTCTCTAAAAATATTAATGTCACTATTGTAACACTTTAAATACTCGCTGAAACTAGAATACAAGGAAAACCAGAAAATGTGACTGTTTGGGTGGCAACACTATACAGTGTACAGATAGTAATGCTATCTGTGATTTCACATTTTGCTTATGTTATGGCGTCGTACAGCCAGCAGCAATAGTTGCTAAGCAAGCGAAGCGCTTACATTGATCTAAGCACGGCTTTATTGTTCAAGACATAAGAGCTTGTGCAGATAATTTTTTTTTGTGTACAATAAATACTTGTGATTGTGAGTTACTAAAATCATCTTTTAGTAAGTAAATATCATGTGCCATGTAGTAACATGACAAACACAAACCCCGGGAATCGAACCCGGATCCTTAACATTCTGGCGGTTACAGTGTCCACAACACGGACCAACCACCCTCAGGACACCAAATGTCAGGGCGAACGTTTCCGAAACGCATATGCTCATTTGCACCTGTAAATCTCTCTAGCCATCAATCGCGGCTCACTTTCGACGAGATGACAATCACGACGCATTTCCCCGGCCCGCTCACAGTGGCTTTTTCGTAATGACTTTTCAAGTAATTTAGAAGATGCGATGTCCAGAGTGGTTGGTCTGTGGTCCATAAGCAGTGTTCAAAAATTCTAAGTGAGTTAAATAAAGTAGTTCTAATCGTTACTCACTAACAGCATCGTCCGTGTTCTCGTGTGTGTGCGTCAAGTACTGGACACTGCACTTGGCCAGCCGCTCGGGCACCTCCGCTGGCTTGCTGACTGGCTTCCAGTGCACCTCCTTATCGTCCTCGGGCAACTTGCCCACGAATAACTGGAACAACGGGACAAGCAGTTAATTTTGAAAAAATTTGGGCGAAATCAACGCTTTAGTGTTATTCTGTCCCGTCACTCTGGAGACAACAGTGATACAAAATTAAAAAATTGAGTGAAAAATTAGAAAATTGCCTAAAAAAAAACCGGCCAAGTGCGAGTCGGACTCGCGCACGAGGGTTCCGCAAAAAGATTTTAACGCTTTTCCCGTGTTTTAAGAAGTCCACTGTTAGCAGAGCCCTGCTCCTAAGCAAAATGTTCGCAGTGTGGGGTCAACTTATATTGGTCTGCGAAATCTACAGATAGACAAAAATTTAAGATTTTGAGACTTTTCGGAGTGGTTGTGCTATAGCTTCATACCAAATTTCAAGTTTCTAGGACAGCTGGAAGTACCCTTTAGGTTTTTGGATTTCGGCAATGTGTATGGAAATAGCCTTTTTAATGACTGTATCTTTTGATTGCGTTGACTTAGATGGTTGATTTTTTCACAGCTTCAAGGGACCGCAGGCTTGAGTATTTGATATTAATTTCAGCATGCTACCTCGACGCGTTCCAGAGAAAAAGGGTGTTGACAGACAGACAGACAGACAGACAGACAGACATACAGACAGATGGACAAAAAAGTGATCCTATAAGGGTTCCGTTTTTTCCTTTTGAGGTACGGAACCCTAAAAAGGCATGAAGGAATAGGCTTATAACTGTCATAACTCCTAACTTTTAGTGGATTTGTACGCTAGAAAATCATAATTTTAATGAGTGACCGAGCAGACGTCGCCATGTCACCGAGCAACACTTAAAAGTTGATTGACCCATTTAACCTTTTCGACGCCAACGGCTCGTATATCAGCACCGCAGGTTCAACGGTAACGACTGTTATGCGTATGGGTCATAAGAAGGACAGCATTTGGTTTCTTGCAAGAAAACGGTTTGGCGTATGAATGAGTGCTTTGACATTTGTCTTAGCGTCGAAAAAGTTAAATTATCAAAGTATACTACTCAAATACTAAGTGTTCTGATCGTTACCATAGACAAAATTATATTCAACAGTATATTGAAATATGTAAAACACTTGACTACTTAATTAAATGATTATTAGCCTGAATAAAAACAAACTGTTATTTTAAATACAAATACATAATGAAACAAATGGACAAAATGAAACTACCGTGAGATTCAATCACAATGAAATAAACGGATCACTCACGTATGTCCCTCGTACTCCGTTTCACTAACGCCGAAGTGTGTGCCCCCAGAGGAAGTACTACGGATTAGTCCGAAACATGCGGGCTATACTCGACTGACATGAGTGATCCGTGATATAACTCGCCGCCATTACCTGGGCAGGTGAGGTCATGTTGGAAAAGGCTGCTAGGACCACGTCATTCTTCACGTCAAGGACTGAGAGAGAGCCTTTGCCTGGATTCGCTAGCTCGCTGAGTTTGCCGCTGCCTGCCATAATCGTAATGAATATATATGTTTTTAGATTTTAATGGCTGACGGTGTCTTCGTATATATATGTTTAAGGCTAGGCCTTCACCACCAGCCTTTTTACGTCCCACTGCTGGGCACAGGCCTCCTCTCAGTATGAGAGGGCTTGGGCTATAGTTCCCACGCGGGCCCAGTGCGGATTGGAAACTTCATACACATCATTAAATTGCTTCGCAGTAGTGTTCAGGTTTCCTCACGATGTTTTCCTTCACCGAAAAGCTCATGATAAATTACAAATGTAATTCCGCACATAAATTCCGAAAAACTCAGAGGTGCGAGTTGGGGTTTGAACCGACGACCTTCTGCTTGAGAGGCCATAGGTCAAACCACTGGGCTACCACGGCTTCCTATCAGGCTAGGCCTATGAAAAATAAATGAGTAAGATTAAAAACCGGCCAAGTGCGAGTCGGACTCGCGCACGAGGGTTCCGTAGAAAATTTTTAACGCTTTTCCCCGGTGTTTTAAGAAGTCCAGTGTTAGCAGAGCCTGCTCCTAAGCAAAATGTACGCAGTGTGGGGTCAACTTATATTGGTCTGTGAAATCTACAGACAGACATAAAATTTTAAGATTTTGAGACTTTTCAGAGTGGTTGTGCTATAAGAGCTACCTTCATACCAAATTTCAAGTTTCTAGGACATCTGGATTCTCTTTAGGTTTTTTAAAATCGGCAATTTGTATGGAAATGGATTTTTTAATGACTGTATCTTTTGATTGCGTTGACTTAGAAGGTTGATTTTTTCACGGCTTTAAGGGACCGCAGGCTTGAGTATTTGATATTAATTTCAGCATGCTACTTCCACGCGTTCCAGAGAAAAAGGGTCTTGACAGATAGACAGACAGACAGACGGACAACAAAGTGATCCTATAAGGGTTCCGTTTTTTCCTTTTGAGGTACAGAACCCTAAAAAACTACATAATTATCTCAGAATACAAAACAAACCAGAAGCAGCGTTCAATAATCAAATCATACAGGGTCGTGTTTTATAAAGCTACAAGTTGTAATTTACAAGCGGAGGTCTCTTTCTAACAAAAGGTGATAGAATGAGACTTCCGCTTGTAAATTGTAACTTGTAGCTTTATAAAACACGGTCCTGGTCGTATTTCTCAACTGATTCTCGTGAAATTTTGTGATCAGGTTCGATAGATTTTTTTGTCAAACCATTTACTGAAAGAAAACCAAAACACAAAATTTTCAAAAATGAGCTCGCGTGTTCTACAGCTCACAGAGCCACTAGTGTAGGTACTCTAGTTTGCAACAGAGGGTAGAGTACCAATATCCACCACATAGCTCTTCACTTCGAACTGACTGGGCGTGCTGAACACGACCCGTGAGCCGTCTTTACTGAAACAATTCTTGTTGAGACTCTGGCTGAATATGCCGTGGAACGGGGCGCCCTGCGCCGTTGGCACGTTGGTCTGTACTATGTCTATTAAGGTTGATACTTCGGTCTGAAAAAAACGGAAATGGGTTAATCAACTTTTTAATTGCCACTCGTTGCCATGGAGACGTCCCCTGGGTAGCTCGTCTAAGATAAGTTTTTCTAAGGCACCACTCTATCAAACGTTAGGATTTTCGACAGTTATATGCCAATTACTTCATGCTTCATCTCCTAAGCATGCAAATCCTGACTTTCGGAGGAGTAGGGTCTTAGAAAATCTTATTTTAAACCAAGGACCATAAAACCAAGAGGACTGCCAGTGTCTACACGATGTCGCGTTCCTTTGAAATAATAAGCCTGCTGTAGCTAGTTTTACTACGGAGGGGTCTCTGTACCAGACATTTAGACCTCTGGCTAACACAATAGCGCCATCTAAATTCGTTTTTTCTTTCAGTTCATAGATGGCGCTATTGTGTTAGCCAGAGGTCTAAGTGTCATACAAAATTAATGGTACAGAGACCTCTCTATAGTGAAACTAGCTACAGCAGGCTCATTATTTTACGGGAACGCGACATTGTATAGCCATTGGCAGTCCTCTTGGTTTTATCGTCCTTGTTTTAGACGAGCTAGCCATAGGCCTCCCCCAAGGCTCTCTACTCAGTCCGGTCTTGTGCTTCCCGCATCCACCGCGATCCCTCGATCTTTACCAGGTCGTCGCTCCATCTTGTAGGAGGCCTGCCGACATAGTGATGATGAAGATGGACGGACGATCTGGTAAAGATCGCCGGAAGCCATTAGCTGCGGGTATAGGCCGCGCGGTGGATTAAGATCGCTCGACGAAACTGGTGGGGGCAATTTGGCGCATCTGTACAATTGCGCACAAAATTGTTAAGTTCTGAGTGTATTCCGTTGAAACCTGTTTTTCTGATTACGCATTTTTTTAACCTTTAGTCACCTAACATATAACAGTCGTTTTTGCTTGTGATTTATTTTGCTAGTATGTAGGTATATTCAGAATCTTGGTAGTATCTTTTACCTGCTTTAAATTACCCATGATTTAATTAGTTTCCTTTTTAAAATAGCAATTCGCGTCGTAAACCATTTTTCTGGCTTGCCGTGTTAAAACTTTATATTTGGGCATTTTTTTTTCACTAATTACGACATCATAACGTACTTACTACTAATACAGTAAAACGATCCGTACGCATAAAACTCATAAAAAACTGAGCGAACATTTTGATGACATCGAAGGGGTAATTCAATTTATTGATGACATATTAATATACGGTAAAACAAAAGAGATTCATGATCAGCGCTTAAGAGCGGTTTTAAAGCGATGCCAAGAGATTAATATCAAATTGAATAGAGATAAGTGCAAAATTGGTCTCAGCGAATTAAAATATTTGGGCCATAAAATAACTAAAAATGGCATAAGGCCAGATGAATCTCATGTAACAGCTATCAAAAATATGCCAAGGCCACTAAACGTTAAGGACGTAGAACGGTTCTTGGGACTCGTAACGTATGTCGGTAAATTCGTTCCGAATTTATCAGAAAAAACCTTTTTATTACGCCAGTTACTACGCAATGACGTGGAATGGCATTGGGACGACCGACATGAACAATGTTTCAAAAACATAAAAGAATATCTAATAAACCCACCCGTGCTACAATACTATAGCATGGAAAGCCCAATTGTAATTTCGGTTGACTCATCGAAAAATGGCATGGGAGCTTGTATACTTCAAAATAATTTGCCTGTGGCCTATGCATCGAGATCGCTGTCGAAAGCCGAACAGTCTTATGCTCAGATAGAAAAAGAACTATTAGCCTGCGTCTTTGCCTGTGAACGTTTTTATGCATATATATATGGCCGAACGGACGTGGAAACTGATCACAAACCGTTGGTCAGTATAATTAATAAGCCACTGGCAAGCGCACCCGCACGCTTGCAAAGAATGCTACTGAGACTCCAACCATATTCATTCAAGCTTGTTTATAAACCTGGCAAGTATCTGTTCATCGCCGACACACTGTCGCGTGCAGTTGCACCGGGCGAGAGCGAGGCGACCGCTCCGCGCGATCACTTAGATGCACAGGCGCAGGTGTGCGCTCTAACGTCTAGTAATCCATTGACAGACACACACTTTTTAGAGATTCAAAAGTACACGTGCCAAGATAGCGAACTAATGCAATTATCAAAGGTAATAAAACGTGGGTGGCCCACAAATAAAGTAAACGTTGATAACGTATTAAAACCGTACTGGGACGTCAGAGACGAACTAACACTGGCATTCGGTATCGTGTGGAAAGGCAATAAGGTAGTGATACCTCAATGCATGCGTCCAGAAATGTTGAGAAAGATACACATTACGCATTTTGGCATCGAAAAATGTAAGTTAAGGGCTCGGGAATTAATGTACTGGCCGAATATGAACTCACAACTAACGGATTATTTATCGCGTTGTCAGGCCTGTCTTACATACAGGAAACAAAACACAAGGGAACCTTTGATATCGCACGACGTGCCTACACGGGCTTGGTGCAAAGTGGGAACAGACATATTTCATCACGAAAATGAATCCTTTCTGATAGTCATTGATTATTTTAGCAAATTTGTGGAGATATTTAAACTGAAATCAATGAGATCAGAATATGTTATCAATAAGCTCAAAGGCCTTTTTACGAGACAAGGTATACCTGAGACGGTGATGAGTGATAATGGTCCAGAGTTCTCGTCGGAAAGGTTTGCTCAATTTTCAAAACAATGGAACTTTCGGCACATAACGTCATCCCCAGGATATGCCCAGTCTAATGGACAAATAGAACGTGCGATACAAACTATAAAAAATATAATGAAAAAGACATCATACGAACGCACCGACTTCAATATGGCGTTACTAGAATATTATAATACTCCAATTAGTTCCGAGATATGAACTAAAAAACAATTACTTTGCTCACCCGCGACCAAACGCACGCTTTGGTCGCGGGTGAGCAAAGTAATTGTTTTTTAGTTCATAAATATGGACCTCCGCAAAGTAACGCCTGATTCAATAAATTAGTTCCGAGATCGCGTCTCCTGCAGAACTACTGTATAACAGAAAATTGCGTAGCATCGTTCCTTGCCCGCTGAAGTTACTTCACCCCAAAATACACAAAGGCACTTGCGAGCGACTACAACAGAGACAGCACCTACAAAAATCGTATTATGATAAAAGAGCAAAATCCTTAAAACCACTAAAAATTGGTCAAAAGTCAAAGCCAGAGTTAATAGCGACTGGGCATCATGCACTGTAGTTAAACCGCTGGGAATGCGATCTCATGTTGTGAAATTGTTGTCAGGGCGAACCCTAAGACGAAACAGAAAGCATTTAATAATTGACTCACAGCATCGCGTAGATAGGTCACCGGGAACCGGTTACAATTATGACGACATAACAGTAAACAATGCACAGCTGACCGAGTCGCCCGCGCGCGCGCATGCCGCCGGCTCCAGTACTAATAAAAACGAACAATCTATGCAGAGTTATGTAAACCCTAATAATAATGTGTTTTATCATACTCGTTTCGGCAGGAAAGTGAGACCTCCTGATCGGTGGGGATACCCAGCACCTGTGTAAGTAGGTGTTAATACAACAATGTTAAATGCATTATATTTGATTTATATTCAATAATCAACTTTATCAATAGTAAATAATAATATTATATTAAATGTCATGTTTGCTTGATTTATTGTGTAAATCAAAGTTAAATAAAAGCATCTCTTTTATTATGTACAAATAGCCGACAATAAATTATAGTGCAATTGAAAACATGCAGGTATATTATGTAATGTAACCTACCTAGATCCATAATATGAAACACACGTAAAGTCAATCATTATACCATTAAAAAATTAAATTATAAAAAAATATATATATTACGTTAGACAAAATAAATACTTAAGTACCTAATAAAAATGCATGTACCTAACTCAATTAGAGTAAAACATCATAATTGTAATAAGTACTAGTTTGTAATATAGAGGGAATATATTTTAAGATATCAGTACGAAACAAAAATTACTTATAATACGAATAGAAATAAATTTAACACGTAACAAAACATTGTTAAATCTAATTGCATGATAATAAAAGCATGTAAATTTAAAATAATTTACCACAAATAGAGGGCAAAAACCTTCCTCAGTAAGGATGAATGTAGAATATCTATTTACTTATTTTTAAATAAAAGGGAATTGTCATGATATTATATTGGTATATTTGAAGGTAGTTAATAAAATCAGTCTTAGCAAGAACACCGTGTATGATTGACGCTCCTCTGTCTCCTATAAACATAACACGCAAAAGTACCCAAGAGACGCGAGACGCGTGAACGACTTGATCTACCAATAACGTGTCGGCGCCAGCGCGCACCCTCCCCTCACTCCTCTGCGCAACCAAATAGACCTAAGAATTGACTTCTGCGCATGCCCCTTCAATTTTTGCCTAGCGATCTTAATTCGCCGCGCGACCTATAGCACAAGACCGATCGTCGTGGAGATCCGCGGGTAAAGCCGTCCAGCAGTGGACGTCTTCCAGCTGACATGATGACTCTTCCTTGACAACGAGTACCTTACCGAGTCCTTCCTCTTGATGACGAGCGCGTGGCACGCGTGGTGCGGGCCGTCAGCAGAGCGCTGCAGCCACAGCACGTCGCCGTTCGCCCGCGCGCGAGGAGACCGCACCGCCAGCCCTGGGGCTGATAGCTTCGCTGGAAACGAAATAGTGCTTGAATATCTTAAAAGCCGTGATAGCCTAGTGGTTTGACCTTTGGCCTCACGAGCAGGGCGTCATGGGTTCGAGTCCCGACTTTTTCAGAATCTATGGTAATTTATCACGAGATTTTCAGTGAAGGAAGACATCGTGAGGAAACCTGCATACTCCTGTATGAAGTTCTCAATACGCATCGGGCCCGCATGGGAACTGCCCAAGCCTTCTCATCTTAAGATTCTTAAAAACGTCTTGAAGAAATGCGTTTTTTAGTCCGTCAAAAAAAAAATCAAAAAAAATTGGATAAGTGTTATTAATATTGTCAATTGAACAAAAAATTACGAAGATATTCCGCGTGACGTCACGCCGTGCTACACCCACCACAAACACTTCGCACTTTTGATTGATGTATTTATTTATCTAAATAACAAGTGCGAGTCGGACTCGCGCACGAGGGTTCTGTACAAAGATTTTAACGATGTCCAGTGTCCAGTGTTTTAAGATGTCCAGCGTTAGTAAAGCCCTGCTCCTTAGCAAAACGTACGCAGTGTGGGGTCATTTTATATTGGTCTGTGAAATCTACAGACAGACATCAAAATTTAAGATTTTGAGATTTTTCAGAGTGCTTGCGCTATAAGAGCTACCTTCATACCAAATTTCAAGTTTCTAGGACAACTGGAAGTACCCTTTAGGTTTTCACAGTACGGCAATTTGAATTGATATACAACCTTTTTAATGACTGTATCTTTTAATTGCATTGACTTAGAAGTTTTATTTTTTCACAGCTTCAAGGGACTGCAGGCTTGAGTATTTGATATTAATTTCAGCCTGCTACCACCACGCGTTTCAGAGAAAAAGGGTCTTGACAGACAGACAGACAGACAAGACGGACAACAAAGTGATCCTATAAGGGTTCCGTTTTTCCTTTTGAGTTGCGGAACCCTAAAAAGCAGCCCGTCTGAAACGGCCCACAGTAACCCACTTGCCCACAAACTCACCCACTTGCTCGTTTGCCTTCCTCGTCGTATATAAAAAAAAAGTAACTCACCGAGTTTCCCGTCCAGGGTCAGCTCGAAGATGAACCCTGGGCGGTTGGTGCAGAAGATGAGGCCGAGCCGCCGCGGCTCCGTGGCCCACGCCACGCCCACCACGCCGCCGCCCGGGGCGAAGCTCACCTGGGTAGTTCCGTTTTAACACTCAAGGGTGGGTTGTGTATCTCAACCAATTTTGTTTCGTCGGGAAGGGGGTTGACCAAGGCGTAACCAGAAGCCAAATGACTCCTCCATTTGTATAATCAGAACACTGTGCGTCCCAAAATAGACTGACTAACTAACAGACAACGCACAGTCTAAACCACTGGACCTAGAGACTTGAAATTTGGCAAACATATACCTTGAGTATCCTAGAGGTGCACTAAGAAGGGATTTTTTGAAATTCCCACTGGATAGGGAACTAGCCCATTTTAAAATATTTCACGGGGGCAAAGCCGCGGTGCAAATGCTAGTTGCTAGATAGAATCATGACATGAATCATCAGCGATATGAAAATAAAGTATATGGAAATAAATAAACTAAACTAAACTTTTGCACGACTCAATCATTTCTACAAGCAAGTGAAGCAAGCAATTAGTTACGGTTATAATATGGGAATAAAGTGCACTTTGGTTTGTTTTGTTACCGGGTCGATTGTGATCGAATCTTTAAAGATTCGTGATTCGATCAATTGTGCACAGGTTGTGATCGACACAGGTCTACTAATGAGGCTGGCATAGTCAGACATACAGAACCTTGGTAATCTTATCTTAGATAAGTACCTGTCCAGGACAGCAGCTTTCGGGCAGCCCATCGAGCACAGTGAATGTTTCGGATTGAATCTTGCACACAACTATGACGGACAGATGCTTGCCCACCAACTGCTCGCCCCATTCCTGTCTGTAAACGTACTCTTCACCCTGTAAATATTTTTAGGACATTTTAATAATAGGTTTAGAAAAATAGGGCATTGAAGACACTATTCGCGACGACAACGTCGACGTAACGTCGCGTCCGAAACGTCGAAGTATTTAAATTTAATTATGTATTTTTTACGCGATTAAGCCCCGAGTGTCATGATAACACTATTTTTCATTTGATAGTTAGATTCAGTGCCTTATCGACTGTACTCTGACTCAACCTCGCATGTAAACTTTAACGAAATTGGAATGGAACTCTAGACCGCGAATCTAAAGTGGTTATTCCAATTTCGTCAAAGTTTATATACGAGGTTGAGTCAGCGTACCGTCGTTATGCATTTTATGAGATGTATAAAATACTTTTAAGCAGCCATACTCGATTTGCTGTAGCATTGTGCCAATGACACTTGCAGTGACAGCTTTTATGGAGTAGTAAATAATAGTAGTTTTTGATACAAGTGCGGAAAGTATATAGGAAGTTTTTTTACGGGCGAAAAAAATTTTTTTTTTATCTGTACATAAAAATAAAACGTTTTACCTTTTTAGGTAAATTTTCTCCACCACCAGTTTTGGCTGAATCTTCGGGTTTGTTCCTTTTGATGTATGGCTCCGATTTCTTCAGCTTTCGTTCGGCAATGTAAACGACCGCTGACTCATCATGAGACCAATCCAAACTGCCAAATTCAGCTGGAAGCATTTTAGTTGTGGGCATATAAATTAAATATACTGGTCAGTAAACTTCATCATCATCAGCAAAGGGCGGCCGATGGATGCAGTATGACGACGAAACCTTAAGATGGATAAGACTTTTAAAAAAATTCGTGCAATATTTATGTATAAAAATATTACGCATCAATTGTAGTCTTGTCCATATTACGAATAACGTTCGACGTTATTTGGACGTAATTTGCACTTAACTTGCTCTCCACTCAGACTGGTCTTGTGCTTTCCGCATCCATCGTAAACTTAGTCCTACATAATAATAATAAAATTCATTAATTTACGTTACACATCTTTAGGTCACCAACTTACATAAATGTACCTAATTTCAACTAAATCGGACCAGTACTTTCAGAGTAAATTGGCTGTGACAGACGGACAGACAGTCACGCGAGTCTTATAAGGGTTCCGTTTTTTCCTTTTGAGGTATGGAACCCTAAAAATAAAGATGATTGCTTACAGTCAGCATAAACATCGCCATGTATGTCTAGAGCAGTCAGGTCGATGCAGTTCGTGAGTCCCGCATCATTCTTCCATATCTCCAAGTACTGCTTCTTCGTATCTTTGCTGTCCTTTTCCTCACGAATCACTGCTTTAAATGTTTCTTTGTGTGACACCGCTGATAGCAATCTGAATACATAGTACTTATGTGTAGTAATTAAAGCTATATAATCTCCTTTTTTTATATGATCATCATTATCATTATCATCAGCATATGTACATCTCACTGCTGGGCACAGGCCTCCTCTCACAATGGGAGGGCTTGGGCTATAGTTCCCACTATATGGAAGGTCAACTAGCAAATGGGTTGCCTTATGGTGAGTGATCACCACTGCCTATACACACCTGCAACCCCAGAGGAATTGCAGATGCGTTGCGAACCTAGAGAGCTAAGATGAAATGCATGAGTGAGACATGAGTCTCACCACATAATAAATACCTTAAACAAATAGTTATCAGATAACAATGGTTTAGAACTGTTATCTTAATCAAGTATTTGCACAAATGAAATGAGTGATATTCTGATATTCAAAGCCTATTGTTTAGTCAAAGTCAGAAACCCATTATACCCATTAACCCATTATATAAATGAATATTTCGTCACTACATTATTACATATTTTTAACCCCCAACGAAAAAGAGGGGTGTTATAAGTTTGACCTGTGTATCTGTCTATGGCATCATAGCTCCCGAATGGATCAACCGATTTACTGAAATCTTTCTGCAAATATGTTGGACCCATCAATTTATATTTTAAACAAGTGACAAAAATAATTATTTTAAAGATCTTTGCCTTGTGTAGGTATTGCTTAATCACTATTCAAATGCGTTGAAAAGATAATGTGAAAAGGATAGCTGGCTCTAATTGGATGCAAAGAGCTCAATGCCGCAAGGAATGGAAATTGTTGAAGGAGATCTACACCAAAAAGGTTGAAAGAGACCGGAGAAGGAGAAGGAAAATCACTAGCTTGTAATCTATTAATCCAAATAGTATTTCAAGAGTCAAGAATCTTAAATTCTACTTACTCATTTGAAATGTCCGTTCCAAAATCACTTCTACTAATAACATTCAGCTGGTCATCGAGAACATAGTTGTAGGCATATTTAGTGTTCTTTCCTTTGTCTATGTTCCGCACAGAATGCTGGCTGGTAATCTTATTCCCACCGTTGTTCAACCTCCCTCCAACAATTGAAGGAATCTTGGATAGAGTCTTGTATGCATTTATGATATTTTCAATCTGAAAAAATATTTTACCTTATCAACTAATTAGAGGAAAGCATATCTATTTTCGAAAGTGGGTAAGGACAGACTGAGATATGCTATCTTTTATTTTTGAAACTGTAAAAACTAAGCCGGTGCTAAAATAAATAAGTAATATGTTCTTGTGTTACCTTACCTGGCAATCAATACTTAATTTAGTCAAGCAACTTCAAATAAATTTTATAAATACCTGTGAAGACATCTTAAGCATTACAAAATGACTGTTATTGAAGAATCCGTAATTTGAACAATAAAAACGTACTTATGTACTATAAAAATTGCTCAGGTCAGCTGAGCGTTTTATTTTTTATACAACTTGCTGCAACGTTCGGTTGTCTGTCACTGTCACTTGGCAACTGTCAGAATAATGTCAATAAATCCTACTAAACAAAACGCAATGCGTTACGGTTACGATAATACGACTGCCACATTGTAAATTGTAAACTATGCAATGCATGGTCATTGTAATTATGTACTATGCCATGAAAATAAGTACAGTGTAATTATGATAGGGTGAGAGCAGATTTATGTTCTGCAACAATTTTTTGATTAACCTGTGCATTTTTCACTGAAATGGGCACTTGGACGGTAGATCCGACAATATTGAGATCCTGAAATATTTATTTATTCCCATAAACCACGTTTCAGTTACAAAACTAGTCGCTTGAGAAACCGACTGGCTCTACACTGCAAAAAGTTTGTTACTTAAGTTGCCTCAAAACTTTTTAAAATTTAGCGCTGCGTTCTAGGCGGCAATATGAAACTTTTAAAATAAAAAATGACGGTGGCTGTCAAAAAAGGGCATTAACATTAAACTTCTAGGCGTACCCTGGGCGTGCTAGATTTTTATTTGTTAATCGGATTGAAAATTCTTGCGCTAGTTGTTACTTAAATTAGATATGTATGCAAAATGAAGATTGAAAGCGTGGGCATCACTGTTTAAAGTCATTATGTTATGATAGTGGCCTAAGCAAACATTTTCAAAGGGTCAGGAGTTGCAGTTAAGTTGACGAGCTTTCTTTCGTCTATATTGACGATCACTCAACGACATTATTTTTGCGGAATAAAAGCAACCACAATGAATGTAAGTATACCTAAGTACCAGTGCCTCAATTGTTCTCCGTTTTGTACGACAGAGCATTTTTTCTTCTTGGTCTTGGTAATCACAGGAGTGTGATACAGTCAACTTCTTAAAGTACCTAACTGTCAGTCTAGTAATGATACATGAAAATGTGATGTACCTACTGTAGCTTTTAACATGAAACTACCGTGAGACTCAATCATAGTGATATAAAAACGGAACACTCACGTATATAAGTCGAGTTTAGCCCGACTGTTTCGGACTAATTCGTAGTCCTTCCTCTGGGAGCGCACGACCCAGCGGCAGCGAGACGCACACTGCGCGCCGCGGCTCTGCTCGCGCGACTACTAGATGCAGCTGACAGCGGCACACAACTACCCTCGTTTTTATCGTCATTTTTATTATTGTCAAATGCAGGGTAGCACACTACACTGACCACATCACTTTCATCACTTTTATTTCACCTACTGTAGCTGTTTAGCGGCAAAGTTCAAAAGTGAGCAGCTGCATATTGACCAACTAAAACAAAAAAAAAATACCTAGATACAAAGTCGAAAACTAGCTTATTGGATACCTTTGGTAAAAACAGTAGTTGTTGGTCGAACAGTTCCTATAATAATTAAATAATAATAATAATAAATATCATGGGACGATTGACACCAATTGACCTAGTCCCAAACTAGGCAAAGCCTGTACTATGGGTACTAGACAACGGATAAACATACCTGTATAGATAAATATATACTTGTATATATATTAAACATCCAAGATCCAAGAACAAACATTCGTATTCACCATACAAACATCTGCCCCGGCCGGGGATCGAACCCGGGACCTCAAGCTTCATAGTCAGGGTCTCTAACCACTGAGCCATCCGGTCGTCACTTTGTTGGATTCGGTATTTCGACATAGAGTTCATTTAAATAGGTAAGTAAGTGGCCTAACTAATATAACCTTCGACATAGTTATAAGTAACATCAGAATAACGTACAGTCAGCATCAGAAGTAGCTTATATTGTCAATTTGCCCTCGACGCAGTTAGAAATTTTTCAATCAAATTTGAGGTTTTTTTAACACGAAACTACCGTGAGACTCAATCATAGTGAAATGAACGGGTCCTTCACTTATGTCAGTCGAGTATAGCCTGACATGTTTCGGACTAAGCCATGGTCCTTCCTCTAGGAGCACTCGCTTCGCCGGTTGCGAAACGTAAATGTGACGTTTGGTATCTCTGACTGTAGGTAGAGCGCAAAATACAAAAGTGGCAAGCTTTTTATACGCTAACTGTAATTTAAGTACATCACCTAACCCAAGGATCATAAAACTAAGAGGACTGCCAGTGTCTATACGATGTCGCGTTCCTTTGAAATAATCAGCCTGCTGTAGCTAGTTTCACTATAGAGAGGTCTCTGTACCATTAATTTTGTATGACACTTAGACCTCTGGCTAACACAATAGCGCCATCTATGAACTGAAAGAAAAAACGAATTTAGATGGCGCTATTGTGTTAGCCAGAGGTCTAGTGTCATACAAAATTTATGGTACAGGTATTTTACAGGAACGCGACATTGTATAGCCATAGGCAGTCCTCTTGATTTTATCTTCCTTGACCCAACCTAATCCTTTATGTAACAAAATATCCGGTTAACGCTTGTGTATTGTTGTATTTCAGAAAAGTCCAATAGTCCTACTCGAGAAAACGAATATATTTCCATGCCGGTCGTGCACTAGGGCTTTTCTTACTCAAAAAGACCTGGACAAACATTTAGAAAAATGCAATCACGACAATCAGGATGTGTTTGTACGTACCTATATGTATAATAAGAGCTGTTTTTGTATATTAATCATTACTAACCTCCTCACTTACTTAACTAGCATGATTCATTTTATTCGAGACGTTTTACCGTTTGGTAAAATAAAATATAATATAATAATATATAAATAATAAAAATAAAAAAACATGGTGAATCTTCAAAGCTCCATGTGTTGGTAATTTGTAAAAATTATATCTAAGCACCTAGGTACCTCAATCTTAGATGCTAGATAGCTAAATCCAGAAGAGAATAATAATATTGTTCTCTCTAAATTTATGGGAATACAAGTCCCAGTCTTAATTCCTCCTTATTCTTAATCCTATCTGCAGCCCATTTTCGATGTTTGATTTTCAGGAGTTCAAAGTTCCATTTTTGCCACCTCTGCCAGACTTTGACGATGGTAAAATTTGCGTGAAAAGTGAGTATACAGCAGGCTTTTTAGTACTTCCGCAATCCGAAACAAAAAGTAAGCAGGAAAAACAAACAGAAGATAAAGGGTTAAAAATTAAACAAGAACCCGGTGAAATGCTCATTAATATCAATATCGAACCGAAAGTAACTGAGCAACGAAATGCTGGTCACTGCAACAGCGAAAAATCAGACATTTTGTCGGTTACTCCTAATGATTCCGTTAAGCAGCAAATCAATGAAGTTAATATCAACGAAATAGCCTCCATTAAAGATTCAGATTCAAAATTGACATGTGGCCAATGTCATAAATCTTTTAAGACCTTAAAAGGCATGACTAACCATTTGCAAAAACATTTGGAGCCATCGTACCAATGCGGCCGTTGTCCAAAGACATTTCGAACTGCACAGAAACTAAATACGCATTTAAGGAATAAACATACAGCCAATCAAGGAGTATGCTGTGATATATGCCATAAAGAGTTAAAAAACAAAACAAATTTAAAAATTCATCTCCGGACGCATACCGGAGAAAGGCCATTCCTTTGCAATCAGTGTGGTAAGAGGTTCACTCAAACAGCTGCTCTTTATACGCATAAAAAAATCCACTTGGGTCTCAAGGCACATATTTGCTCATACTGTAACAGGGCGTTCTCAGAATATCATAATATGAAGACCCATGAGAGAACACACACTAAGGAACGCCCCAACGAATGCAAATATTGTAACAAGGCATTCAGCGACCCATCAGCGCTGAATCGACATATTCGCACCCATACAGGAAGCAAGATTTACCAGTGCCAACAGTGCCCAATGAAATTTAGCGATGCAAGCGGCCTCATCGCACATAGAAAGCGCCACAGAGGCATTAAAAATTTCCCCTGCACATTTTGTGATAAGAGGTTTTTCAACCGTTCTGATCAACTAAAGCATGAAACGGTGAAACACACGAATATAAAGAATTTCGAATGTGACCTATGCCAGGAGAGGTTTGCGTTGAAACAATATTTGAAAAGTCACATCGTGAAAAATCAACATTGAAGATTTTTTGGAAGATCTCATCTTCAGAGTACGCAATAATGAGTGAAAGGGATATAAAATTATAAAAATAATTCACATCCCATTGATTTATGTAAAAATTGTCTTCAAAAATGTGACAGATCTAACTTCGTGTTTATTTTCGCGTAGGTTGCGTACGTACCAAGTAAAATATAGTTTATCAGCTACGAGCACATAACCTATAGAGACGTAATATGCGACCCGACCCTGTCAAGTTTTCAATGATTTGTCATTGATATATTTCGCAACCTATTTGCTTTCCGTCAGTTTCGACCATAAACTAGAACCGAAGACGGTTTGACATTTAAAATATAAATCACCGTCAATTTACATCATCATGTCCTGTTGTGCCGTTAAGTGGTGCGGAAACAAAAGCAAAACATGTAGTGTAACAACAAACAATATCACTTTTCATCGGTAAGTCCATTTCTTTATTTTACCAAAATATTTTCAAAAATTTGATGAATGCAACGCGGGTCAAGTTAAACTGGACAGGTCCGTCACGTGTCCACTCCCCGTCCTTTTTGCTCTTACTGTAAGCATGTACGTCTATCTCTTATCGTAATTACCATTGTGACGCCGAACGCTAGACCGGTGCAGTGCATTTATTTTGTATTGTCGATAATTATCCACTAAATTATTATTGTTTGTATATCGGGTTTTTATTTGTGAATTTTATTTACTACTGTTAGTATCTAAACACTTCATTATCTTAATTATAATTATTTCGTGTATGATTATTGGATAGGTTATTTTATTTAAACTGTATGTTTTACCCCCCGACGCAAAAAGATGGGTGTTATAAGTTTGACCGCTAGTGTGTCTGTGTGTCTGTCTGTGGCACTATAGCTCCTAAACGGTTGAACCGATTTCAATGCGGTTTTTTGTTACGTCAGTAAAAGACAAGAGATACCAAGCAAATTGTTTATTGACACAAGATGTGCAACTACCGACGCACTTACAAGTCTACCCACATAACACTTCCCTTCTATTTATAAACATAACAATAATAACAATTTGGATGTACTAAACTACATAGTTGATAAGTTTTATAACATAGTAATCACGATCATGCACAGTTGGAAGGTACTTCTACTGATGTCATTGATATTATACTACTAATGGCTTAGTGGTCGAAATTCGACAGTAGGTATCTAGTCACGAACTTATGTGTATGTAAGTATGGTTTTACTATCGTGTAGGTATATTCATATTTAGCTCTCTGCACTTTTCCTCCATACAAACTTAGCATGCCAGGAACAAGGAATAATAATAATACATGAATACCAAACGATACGAATTTAAAATAATTACCTATGAACATTTTGTATGAAATTACCTAATGGGGGGTATTACAAAGTAACTAGGACTTACGAGATAAATTTTAATAACCTGAGATTGTTTGCGGAGTAGGTACGTGTAGCTAATAAACATAAACACTACTCATTATTTATCACCGTCCGTTAAGTATAGCTTAATTGGTGGAGCGTGGTACGGATTACCGAGGTTGCTGGTTCAAGTCCAGCTGCTTAACGGATTTTTCTTTGCATTGTCATTGTATATTGAATTTCATTCTATGAATGTTTCATAAAAATAAAAACAAAAATAATCAATAAAACGATTATTTTCATTGATTCAGAAAATAGTTCCATCTCTTGCCACTAATGCGTAACTGTAGAAGTTCCGTAGTGGGTGAGCCGCTTGATTAAGCTACTCATAGATGGCGCTGAGGAGAGATCTTCCAAATAAAAATATGACACAAGGCATTGAAAAATTCGTTAGGTACACCAACGTTAAGTATAGCTTAATTGGTGGAGCGTGGTACGGATTACCGAGGTTGCTGGTTCAAGTCCAGCTGCTTAACGGATTTTCCTTTGCATTGTCATTGTATATTGAATTTCATTCTATGAATGTTTCATAAAAATAAAAACAAAAATAATCAATAAAACGATTATTTTCATATGTTATCCTTACGACGATAATAACTTTTACACATTTCATCGATTGTTTTTGGCCAACCAAACATAACATACCCATATATTTTACTCAAGATGGGATCCTTTTGCGTTTCTGTTTTAATGTCATTAAAACTAACTGGAAAAGTACCCTGAATAAAATTCAAATAACTGCCTATCTCGTCCTCGCTTTTGCTTCGACCCCCTGTCAAAGTCAAGGGGAGACGAGACAGTGCATCGGCTTGGCAATTGACGGTCGACCTGACAAACTCGATTGTGAAGTCGTAAGCAGCTAGAATCACCGCGTAGCGTTGCAGTCTACTCGCAGCTGTGACTGGAATGCCTTTGTTTTTACCAAAAATATAACTTAGCGGTTTGTGATCACTACGAAGTGTAAATCGTCTACCGTACAGAAATTGATGATGCTTTGTTACACCGAAAACAATGGCTAAAGCTTCCTTATCCAGCTGCGAGTAGTTGCGCTCGGCCGCGTTGAGAGTGCGCGAGGCGCAGCTGACGGGGCGCTCGCCGCGCGGGCCGCGCTGCGTCAGTACGGCACCCAGCCCGTACGCGCTGCTGTCCACCGACAGCACCAGCGGCAGCGCGGGGTCGTAGTGCGCCAGCACCGGCGCGCTGCTTAACACTTTCTTAATTTTATTAAACGCTGTATCGCAATCGTTGTTCCATACCCATGTGGAGTCTTTTTTTAACAAATTATACAAAGGCTGTAGTATGTCACTCATGTTGGAGCAGAATTTTGAATAAAAATTCACTAAACCCATGAAAGTTTCAAGCTGTGTGACATTAATGGGTCGAGGTGCTGCGACGATTGCGTTAACTTTTTTCATGTCAGTATGCAAACCGTCCTTATCGATATTATAGCCTAAGTACGTGACGCTATCCTTAAAAAACTGTCATTTATTGAAATTGATGCGAAGACCGTTGTCCTTGAGCCTCTGTAATACTGCTCTCAAATTGGCTAAGTGCGTAGCCCTATCTTTTCCGGTGACACAAATGTCATCCGCGAACACCGCAGTCGACGGTAAACCACTCAAAATTTCTTCCATGATTTTTTGGAAGTTCTCGGGTATACATTTAATGCCGAAAGGAACACGACGGTAAACAAAAGTTCCTACATGAGTAGTGATAGCCGTCATCGCCTGAGAGTCGTCTGCCAACATACACTGCTGAAACGCATTGGACAAATCCAACTTGGTGTACTGCTCGCCGCCCCCTAGTGTCGCGAAGATCTCCTCTATCCGAGGCAATGGGTAATGGAAGTCTTTGAGAATGGGATTGATTGTGATCTTGTAATCTCCACAAATGCGAATATCTCCATTTGACTTGATGACCGGTACAATCGGAGTCCCATAGTCCGAGCGCTCCACCTTGTAGATGACGCCTTCCTGCTGCAGGCGCGCGAGTTCGCGCTCCACGCGCTCGCGCATCCCCAGCGGCAGCACGCGCGCCTTCACGAAAACCGGCTTGTCGTCATTCAGATACAGTCGAATACGCGACTTAAAAGTACCTAAACCCTCCGCAAATACCTCAGGATATTCATTTTTTAATGAATTCGCTACCGAGCCGCTTACCGTTATATTGTGACATTCCACAATTGCTAGCTTCAATTCTTTAATCCATGTACGCCCCATAAGCGGAGGCCCTCCATGTTCGATAACATATAGTTTGAGATAAGCGGAATGATGTCCACAAATGACCTTTACTTCAATATAGCCCAGCGTCTCGATAGTGTCACCAGTATAAGATTTTAACATTAAAACATTTTTATTGATAGGTACATGGGTGAAATATTTATCATAAAATATTTTAGAAATAGCAGATATTTTACTTCCTGTATCAATTTCAAATTTACATACAATATTGTCCACAGACACGTTAGCATAATAAGGTCCGTCATTACCTCCGCTCGTGACTAAGTTATAAAAATGGCAATAATCGTCATTCTCTGATTCACTACTATTGTATAGAAAATACTGACCTCTAAACGCCTTTTTCTCAGTCGCGAATCTGTTCTCACTTTTACCTAAACACATCACTTTTAAATGGCCCTTAGTACCGCACACATCACACGTAAAGTTTTTGAACCGGCATTTACTAGGCGCGTGGGTAAATTTCCCACATCGTGCACATGGCACCCGTTGCGGCCCGTCGCCGCCGCCACCGCCGCTGCCGCCAGCCGCGCCGGCGCCGCCGCTGCTGACGCGCGCGCGCACGCCACGACCGCCGCCGCCGCCGCTCACCCGGTGCAGCCCGTCGTCCGCCGCGCCGCACGCCGCGGGCGCCGCGCCCGCCGTGCTCGCGTGTCGCTCCGCCGCCTCCAGCGCGCTAGCCAACTCCACGGCCCTCTTATAGTCTATATTTTTCTCAGCAAATAACCTTGAACGCATCTCTTCACTATTTAATCCTGACACAAATTGATCGCGCAGATTTTCTTCTAGCTTATCTCTGAAATTGCAAGTTTTAGCCAAATGTTTTAATCCCTGTAGGTAAATACGAATGCTTTCTCCTTGCAATTGTTTCCTTTGCCGAAAAATATGTCTCTCAGCTATCTCTGATCTCTCTGGTTCTAAATGATTCTTGAGCAAATTGACTAATTCTTCGAATTCTTTGTTCTCCGGGTGGTCAGGTGAGCATAAATCACACAGTAGGTTGTAACACTCACCGCCAACTAAGGTTAGCAACGTGGCCACTTTAAGTTCGTCAGCGATGTTATTTAGTGCAATGAACTGTTTAACGCGACGCACATAACTGTCCCAATTTTGTGATTCCACTAAGAAAGGTTCTACTTTCCCGATTGGCATTGTTGCGAACTGCGAGATTTTCGTAGGTAATACTAAATAAATAATAAAATACCGAGCTGCGCCAATGTTACGTCAGTAAAAGACAAGAGATACCAAGCAAACTGTTTATTGACACAAGATGTGCAACTACCGACGCACTTACAAGTCTACCCACATAACAATTTGCAATAAGGTTATCAAGCGATGGTAAACTACACCAGTTAAGAAAACTTTTAGTGATTTGTTGAACTTTGGAAGATCAAGTGAAACAAAACGGATCACTCACGTATATAGGTCGAGTTTAGCCCGACTTGTTTCGGACTAATTCGAGTAACTCCCACTCACTGTCTCGCTGCCGCTGGGTCGTGCGCTCCCAGAGGAAGGACTACGAATTAGTCCGAAACATGTCGGGCTAAACTCGACTTACATGCGTGAGTGATCCGTTTTATTTAACTAGATCCTGACCTCTAAAGTTCAACAAATCACTGACAGTTTTTTAACTCGTTTAGTTTACCATTACCACGAAAAATTTCAAAGTTGGTGATGATATCTTATCTTATATACTACTTGAAGATGTTAGTTCCTTTACCAGGTCATTTCAAATTGCATTTCTTAGTGGCAAAATTAAAGTCACAGGCAAAAGCTAGTTACTGGTATAAAAGCAAGCATAGAAAAATGCAAAACCTTTTATCGATATCGATAGAAAGCATTAAGTCATTATCGCACGCCCCTAGCGATCGGGTTCGGAATACTTAGGGATACTTCGGAGTACTTCGGAGCGATCATAACTCCCCCCGCACCGCAGCTAGTTGACAGAATTGTTTTCTTTTAAATTCGCATGTATTGGGTCTCTATAGGGTTATATGCTCGTAGTTTATCAGCGACGAATATGCAAATGGCCGAATCGCTAGGTACTAGAGTATTTGAAGTATCTGTGTGTGTATATATATACGTGAAAGCACATCGGTAGGTAGGTATTAAATTGTGAAAGGTCTATTCTAGTGCACATAATGGTTGCGACTCAATTTCATGTGATGTGATGAAGTTACCTACTTTATCTATTTTTTTTACTACATTTACTTACTTACCTAAATGTTACTTACTAACTTAATTTATTTAGAGTACCTACTTAAGTTCCCTAAGTAATTAGCAGCCGTGCTATGTACGCAGCTATGGCTCTTATGGCTTGGCTTACAAATATACTTACTTAAAATTTGATAAACAGCAAATAGGTAAGTATCGTGTCGTGATTCAGGATATAGATTGATGTAATTTTTTTCCTATTTTACTTGCATCTACTTATACAGATCCTTTCGTCACAATGCCACACCTATTATACATATAAGTAAAGTTTCTATAGCATAGTATTCGGTATTTTTATTTTGTTTTTATTTGTTTGTCCATTAGTTAGGTAGCTACTTTTATTTACGTAGGTACAGTATCATGATATTCATGATTGATCAGAATAGCTCTGCTATTTTATTATGACAATGATGCACCTATAAGTATAGCTATAATTATGGTTATTGGTCGGCACGGCAACGCGGCGCCGCGCGTCGCCGCTCAATACGCGCGGCGCGCGCGTACCGTACGTCGCTGCGGCTCACCCCTCATTACCCACATGCGATCCCTCCAAATAACACCCTTGTCACAAGCCTGTGTGTTTGTTAACATTAAGAGTGGAAAAGGCTACGCCAAAAACGGTTTGTCAGCGCATTGGGAACGTAACGTAAGTTTTATTTTGATAAAGCATAAGATTTAGTTCAAAATGAGGCATTTATTCATGTTGAGTCGTAACTGATTTCGTTAATAATTCGCACAGCATGGGCCTGTTGTAACTTTTTCGGTTTGACGTCTAACCCCATTTTGTTTCCCGCGCTATTTACCTTTTTTTTAAAGTTGACAGCGGTTTTTTGCTTTTCAGCCAGTGCTTGTAAACGATGAATGAACTGGATCTGATAAAGGAGGTCGAGAAACGGCCAATTTTATACGACAAAACGGTTAGCGGTTTCAATAAAACTAAATTAAGGGATGATGCGTGGAAAGAAGTTCAAGAGTCTCTCAATGTGTCAGGTAATTTTCAACTTCACCAAGTTTTACATTTTTGAAAATTTTGTGTACTTCATTCTTCTTCTCAGTTTCGGGGTCATCCTTTGCCGAACAAAATTCCCGGCAAACACAGCTGCATCCGCCGATAGCCAGTATTTACCAATTGATCAACTCCACTGGCCATTACAGTTCTACCTATCGATATGCCTATATTACCCAACCCAGCAGATTATTAGGTTGAATTGATATAATCAAGGAGCATGTTAGTGCCCCTGCTAAGACGACCCAAAAGAAGCGGGGCTCTGCCTACCTTTTCAGGAAACGTTTTGGACACGCCAAGCTGTTTCTTTTTGACTAAGATGTAGAGATTGTTGTTGTGCTCGGCGCTACTTTTAAAATTTCTTGAAATGTTTTTATTTTATCTTTACGTCGGACTAAAATCGAATTATTTAAGTGAGTGATTCGTTTTGTGAATTAGTGAGTCTTGGCAACCAACTTTACAATACCCGTCAAACTTTAATGCGCCTGGAGTTAAGTCAGTCATTGGTATTATAACGGAATCGAAACACACAAAGATTAAACTTTCCTTAAAACTTTTCGTTTAATATGCCACCTGTTATTATAAAGTCCTCTGTCTACACAAGCAGAAGCAGAGTGCAAGAAGCGCTGGCGCTCGCTGCGGGACTCATTCATCAAGCTGCAACGCACGCACGGCGGCCGCACGCGCTGGCCGTACCACCAGGCCATGCGGTTCCTGCTGCCGCATCTGGAACCTAACCACACCAGGTACATCTAAGTATAAAACCCACACGAGCAGGGTACAAGTATCGCTGACCGCACCACCAAGCCCCGTGCTAAGTGCCGTAACGTCTTTTATCTACACACATATCATAAGTCCTCTATAATAATTATTATTATTATTTCTAATAATACACTAGCAGCTCATAGAGCTGATACGTGTATATCACTGCACTTGTGTTTTAATATTTTTTAAATGATTGTCCAGTCTATTTTTAAAACTGTTCACTGAAGGCGCACTTATCACAAGTTCGGGTAGTTCATTCCAAGAGTTCACAACACGGTTAAGTAAGAAGTGTTTTCTAGGGTTGCTCGCACTCAGTTGTTTGATCAGTTTCATAGAATGCCCTCTCAAACGCGTATTTGTACTGATCCTAAATAGGTTTTTGATATTTGGGACATTATAGTGATCATGCAATATTTTATATGTCTCAATAAGATCGCCACGTTTCCTTCGCTCCTCCAAAGTTGACAGGTTTAGTTCTGAAAGTCGCTCTTCATAAGGTCTATTTTTAAGTGAAACCACCATCTTTGTTGCTCTTCTCTGAACCTTCTCCTTCTTCTTTCTCCTTCTTGAAAAGCGTATTCCAGCAATGGTCGAATATATGTTTTGTATATTTTGACAAAAAGTTCCTTCGTGATGACAAAAAACGCTTTCCTGACCATGTAAAGCATGGAGTTGGCCCATTTACAAATGTGAGCAATGTGCACATCCCACTTGACGTTATCAGTGACGACCACGCCAAGATCTCTCTGCGTGTTCACAGGCGTCAGGGCTACTGAGTCGACCTTGTATTGCAGTTTAGGGTTACTGTTTCCAATATGTAAAACTGTATACTTAGTTGCATTCAGTGAGAGGAGACAATCCTTAGTCCATTGTACAATGCGATCAAGGTCCTTTTGAATGACATTTTGAGTAATCAGCGGATTTCCCATAATCTTTGTGTCGTCTGCAAAAATCGACACGTGGGACTGTATCACGTTTTTCAAATCCGTTATGAAGATTCCAAACAGGATTGGTCCCAGCACCGACCCCTGGGGCACACCACTGGCCACGTCATACGCGTCAGACAAAGTCTCTCCCATTCTGACTTTTGATTTCCTATTCGTCAGAAAGTCTGACAAGCATGCGAGTAGTCGTCCGCGGTTACCGAAGTGATCAAGTTTAGTAATAAGTCTATTTAAGGGCACGCGATCAAAAGCCTTATCATAATCCAGGTAAACCACATCTGTAGGCTGACGGTCATTCCAATTTTGTGTCCATATGTCCGTACTTAAAAGAAGATTTGTAACTGAAGATATTTTTGGTACAAAGCCGTGCTGTTCATCAATAATAATATCTTCCGTACTCATTAAACTCCTTAGTTCAGCAGCTACTATTTTCTCCATGGTTTTACAGACTATACTAGTGAGACTAATGGGACGGTAATTATCAGCACTAAACTTATCACCTTTTTTATATATTGGAGTCACATGCGCCTCTTTCCAATCTTGTGGTAGCTTCCCTGAGTGAAAAGAGAGGTTCATGATATGAGCCAACTGGTGACTAAGTGCACTGCTGCACTGTTTAAGTAAAATTGAGGGCAACGAATCCGGACCCATAGAAGTAGAATTCTTTAAATATCCTAAAGCTTTGGACACTTTGTCTATCGTGAATAGGACAGTATCAAGTGAATTGACTACACGTGACGCGTGTACTTCGGGGATTGAACCACCCGCTGACTCTTGTACAAATGATTTTTCAAACTGGTCCGCAAATAACTTGGCTACTATTTTCTGGTCACTGTTGTAGAGGATAGTTGGCTTCGCACATACTGATAAACCGACTTTGGCCCAAATACAAATAATCAGCAATTCCCTTTTCAAATTCCATTCTAAGACTTCGGACCATAGCCACCACTTGGTTATTAACCCGTCTATATTGTTTATAAGATTCATCTGATCTAGCGAGTCTATACTGCCTCCGTATGTGCATTTTACTTTCAACCATATCAAGTACTTCCTTCGTGATCCAAGGTTTATTAATGTTATTTTTCTTAAATTTAGTTTTAAGGGGCACATAGGTTACAATAGCATCCTGAATACCTTTTTTGTAACTTCCCCAGGCTTCGTGTATATCTTTTTCATTTTCATCCCCATTAACACTCCTATTTTCCATTAGTGCTTTTGTCATTCTTTCATAATTACCTCTAAAGAAGTTCCTTCTTGGCTGCATGAAATGTGCCTTCCCGGAAGGTTGGCAGTGGATTTGTAACGTAGCTAAAAGCACCTGGTGATCGCTTTTTCCTATATTTGGGTAATGTTCCACTCCAATACAAATGTTATCCTCATTACAAAGTATAAGATCAAGTAAGGACTCCTCATTATTCCGTTTCCTCGTTACCTAAGTCACAAATTGATGAAGAGAACTATTTACATACATTTCTATAAACTTTCCATGGAGTGTGTTGTAATTATCAGCATCCACCTCTTCCAGCGGCCATTTAATATCTGGAATATAATGCCATATAATGCGTTCAGAAACCGTAGAAAATGACCTGCATTTCAGTACGCCGTCGCCTTCTCGCCGACAGCGCCAGCACCAGCACCACCACCACCACCAGCAGTAAAGTAATAGTCATTACGACATCGAATTCAATGTTTCAAATTTGAAAACCAACGTAATTTACAATCATAGTGAAATAAAACGGATCACTCACGTATATAAGTTGAGTTCAGTCCGACATGTATAATTAATAATGTGATTTTTTTTTACAAATAAAAACAGTTCACGAAAAGTCAGCTCGGTATGTTTGTCTATGATTAAAAAAAATGCAGTCAAATTCGAGACAGCTATGGGTATGATTATATGCCTTCGGCTACTGAACCCATCTTAGAGTACTTATAATATGTGTGTAGATAAAGTAATGTATGCAACTCCACATAATTAGGCCTTAAAAGACTCGTGTGATCCTATTATGAAACTCAGCTTCGCCTCGTTTCATAAAAACACACTCGTGTTTTAAGGACCCTCATTATATAGCAGTTGCATAAACTACATACTATACCATAAGGGCACTCGAGGCATGAGCCCAGGGCCCCGAGCATCGTAGGGACCCTGAAATAAAGGTGATAGAATTCAGTGTTTTCGCTCACTCTTTCTTGGGCCCCCAAGTTTTTGCTTTGCCCCTGGAGCTCCTGCATGGTCTAAGACGGCCCTGCAGGCGCTTCCTGCTGCAGCATCTGAAGAACACCCACATTATTTAAATCTGGTGTAAACCTGCTAACTTGTTTATCAAGGTGGTATATTTCCATTGTAAAACCCTTTATCCACGAAGAAAGAAACAGAAGCAACCCCCCATTTACAAACTACATTTGCGAGAGGCGAGGACAGGCTTAATACGATCCTCCTGACGCTGGTAGCTGGTCTCTCGCCTTTCCTCGCCACACATAACGCCTGCATTGCATCTGGAGCAGTTTTCTGGCACAAAGCGGTGCACTCTCGAGGCAATGAGCTGCGAGAAATATGTAGCGACCTTAACGCCACACGCGAGTGACGTCATCACTGTTCTACATCGCGCTAACGAAGTTCCTCAAGTCGGTTGCATAAATACAACGTCCAACTCTCTTCCTTCGGACTTCGGTCCCCACCCCAGGCATAACATCTGCCTGGAGAGAGGTCTAGCTATCTAATGGAGTCCTTCCCAAAAACGCTTGGGCAAGAAAAAGTCTGAAAAATGGGTAGATTATAAGATATTTTGGTGTGTTTCAGCACAATAAGGAAAGACGACGACTCCGACACCGAAGAAGAGACCCGTCGTCCACAACAATCGCTGCCCGATCTCTCCTTTCACGACAAATTCGACTACGATGACGATTCCCAACCGGCCACCAAGAAAACCCGCCTCAACTCCTCAGAGGAAGACACGCAAAGAACTGACCCCGACGAGCTCTTCCTTTTGAGCTGCGCGCCCATATTGAAACGGTTGAGTTCGAAACAAAACGCGGTAGCGCGTTTGAAAATTCAACAGGTTTTGTATGAAGCGGAGTTTGGAAGCCAGATGGAGCTGCCGTACGTTACGCCGGCGAGCGAGTGCGGGTTCGAAAACATAGATGGCGCTATTGAATAGTTCCTTGATGATATTCGGTTTTGTGCGTATGCTCCAATTTGAATACTGAACACTAATCTAACCTTGTAATTTAAAATTTATTGTCTTGTCGAGAAATTCGGAGTTTTATGTTTTAGTCAAGGAACTTACACTAGAGCTGGAACAAGATCTACCAAGAAGTGTCGGGGCCCTGATTATTTGACCTTGAAAATTAATTTAAAAAAAAGTAACAAGGACGATAGGCAAGCGCGGTACTATCTCTTTCTGATTATGGTGACTAGGCTATCGTAGGACAAACAGGACCACGAGGGCTTTTTAACCGACTTCAAAAGAAAGTAGGTTCACAGTTTGACCCATATGGCATTGACCTGAAATTTGGTACGGGTATGTAAGTTGGATGACAATACAAATACAGACAACAATAAGTACCTACAAGTACACTCGACAAAAAAGCTTGTATTAAAAATTATTTTTAAGTAAAAATTTGTTTTTGTTTGTGGAGAGTGCCGAAACGCGTCAGCGTTTAGTATAGTGGTGGTGGTGATAGTTGGGTCTGTGTGGCATGTGTTGATTCGTGTAGCAGTGGAGGTGGAGGTGTTGCATGGAAACATACATTTGCCGCACAGATATAACTATTTGTCATTAGTGGTCGCGGGTGAGCAAAGTAATTGTTTTTTAGTTTATTTGTTTTTAAGTTTCAATAACAACATTATGACGTAATCGTAATTTAGTAAAATAAAATTTTTGTGATATTAAAACCTTTAAATCCAACCATATTCGAACTATTTCGAACATTCAAAATTGGTTCAGCAGTTTTCACATTATAACCGAACAAACTTACATTCATACATCTGTGTAGTCATAGGTTACAAAAACACACATGTGATCTAAATAAATTTACGTTTATTATTATTATAAATTTCTAAATAAAATAATATTATATGTAGTTTTTCTCTTGTCGTGGCCCGTCTTCCCAGATGTTTGAACGTGGTCACCTCTATTCACAGATGCACACAAATGTATAAAACAACTACCTCACAGGAGCGAGTTGCCAACTCCTAAAAAGTTTACCCCTGAGCTCAAGTCAAATACCTACGTCATTAATTATTATATTCGTATTTTGCTAATAAGAAGCTTGTCAACCTTTGCTGATACCATTTTAGCTACTTTTCATTTTTAATTATTAACGACAAGATTTATTTATTTATTTATTTATTCATAAAAAACTTACACAGCATAACAGTTTAAACTAAGTTACTGAGTAAGACAAACAAACAACTGGTACAGAAAATATACAGAGTAAGATAATAATAAAGATAACACTCAAATACAGGAAGAGAGACGTGCATCCATCGCCTCACAGAACCGCAAGCATTCATTGCAGACTTTCCTCCAGCGACCAGCAAACACGTCACACTCTGGAGCTGATGCTAGAAGCGCATTCACAAAGTGCAGCGCGCGGACCAGCGGCGACTGCCTGCGAGCAACGGTACGCGCGGCCGGCTCCGCCAGTAGATGGCGGTGACGCGGCCTAAAACTAAATTTAGTCAGGGGTAAGATGTGAGCTATCATTGGTTTGCACTGGAATGCCAATTCCCAAACTCCTACAACAATCCACTAATAGTGGTACAATATTTTATGCTAGTCACACAGAGAAGTATAGAAAGAGATAGACCCGCCCTCGGTGACGTCCCTTTCACACTTGCCACGTTAATGTTAGAGAGATGTCATTCCAGCGCCGTGTTTTATAAAGCTACAAGTTACAATTTACAAGCGGAAGTCTCTTTCTAATAAAAGGTGATAGAATGAGATTTCCGCTTGTAAATTGTAACTTGTAGCTTTACTTACTATTTCCATGGTTTTAGTGGACGCTTAAATCTCGTTTATAACATGTAACTTTGACTCATTTAGGTACAGGCTTTAGCATAAGTTTTATTCATAGTAATAATTGTAATTAAGACTCAAAGTGGCGGGTCATCTACTCAGGGCCGTGTTTTATAAAGCTACAACTTACAATTTACAAGCGGAAGTCTCATTCTATCACCTTTTATTAGAAAGAGACTTCCGCTTGTAAATTGTAACCTGTAGCTTTATAAAACATGGCGCAGGTCATCCACTTGTAGGTATAATCAATAATATTGTACATCAGGTGACCCATTGTATAAAAAAAATTGAAGTTGTAGTTACTTAGTACATTAAAACATTACAAACTTTTTTTCTAGCAGTTAATAGTAGTTTATGCAACTGCTATATAATGAGGGTCCTTAAAACACGAGTGTGTTTTTATGAAACGAGGCGAAGCTGAGTTTCATAATAGGATCACACGAGTGTTTTAAGGCCTAATTATGTGGAGTTGCATACATTACTTTATCTACACACATATTATAAGTACTCTAAGATGGGTTCAGAAGCCGAAGGCATATATCATACCCATACCTGTCACGAATTTGACTGTTTTTTTTTTTGTAAAAAAAAATCGATATCACATTATTAATTATACATGTCGGACTGAACTCGACTTATATACGTGAGTGATCCGTTTTATTTCACTATGATTGTAAATTACGTTGGTCGTCAAATTCGAAAAATTTAATTCGATATCGAAAAGTCATTACTTTACTGCAGGACCTGCTGGTGGAGGTGGTTGGCGGGGGAGGCGACGATGTGCTGCAATGCTGGTCATTTTCTACGGTTTCTGAACGCATTTTAGAGGACTTATGATATGTGTGTAGATAAAAGACATAAGACCTGGTTAGTTTATTTTCACACAAGTACTTACGTAAATATTAAATAAATACTCGCATATCACTTTTTAAATTAAGAAAGGATATAAACTTTACTTACGATTTACTGTAAGTAGGTAAGTAGTTCTAATTTAGAAGCAAGTAATTATTACCCCACGTGACTTCCAATTATGCAACCTACCATAAATAATAGAGGTATTAATTAAGTATGCTAACTGGGTGTTTTAATCTGAAGTAATAATGAACAAGAAAAAATAATATAAGTAAGTACTAAAACTTTTGTTTCTTTGCATAATGCACCCGTATAGGTAATGTACAGCCGACGATCAAAGGAGATAAAGATGTTTACCACTGACAGATAGTTTGCCTTCATATAATTTTCAAGTTTAATGTCGTACATATAAAGTATTTATTACAAAATCTATCAAACATGTTACAGATTTTGTAATAAATACTTTTTATTTGTACATTAAATTTGAAAATGAAATGGAGGCAAACCATCTGTCAGTGGTAAAAAAAACTTAACCACGGTTCATTGGTTCTTGCAGCATAACCGCGACGTTATAGGTACCTACATGTAGAAATAAAAATAATAATTTCTAGGTAATTAGTTAGTTCTAATAATTTATTATTTTTGTTGATAGCCTAGGCTAGGTTTGGCCTATGGCCTCTCGAGCAGAGGGTCGTGGGTTTAAGCCCCGGCTTGCACTTCTGAGTTTTTCTGAATTTAATGTTTTCTAGTAGGAATACGGCATAAATTCTAAGAGAAACATCAAAAGACATGCCACTCTACTGAAATGATTTGTACTTAAATTAGGTACCTGCCTAATTTGTGTTGTTACTTACTTAATTACTTATACGGAAGAATAAACTTCCGTTGTACGCTTTAAGAATACAGTTAATGTATACCTAGCAAAGGACAGCCGGAAATAAAATGACGATCATTACCCATTCACTTTTAAAATCCTGTTTGAAGGAACATTTTGCTGAAAAATACGGCTCTAAGGACCAATCAAGTAGTTTTGCTATTGCTACGTTATAACTAAAGCCAACTGGCGCCAACACTAACTCCAGTGTTAACATTATTACGTCAGACGCTACAAATACTACTACTGCTGCTAAGCAGCAGTGCTTGCACTATTGTGTTCCGGTGTGGAGAGTACGACAGCCGGTGTAATTATGGGCACAAGAGGCATTTCATCTTAGCTCTCTAGGTTGGCAACGCAACTGCAAACCCTCCGGCGTGCGGGTGACTATGGGCAGTGGTGATCACTTACCATCAGGTGACCCACTTGCTCGTTTTTCTTCCTCGTCGTATAAAAAAAAGAAGAAGAGAGAAGAGAGCTAAGATGAAATGCCTCTTGTACTTACCCGTAATTACACCGGCTGTCTTACTCTCCACACCGGATCACAACAGTGCAAGCACTACTGCTTAGCGGCAGGATTAGCGAGTAAGATGGTGATAGCGATCCAGACGGACCTCGCGCAAGTCGTTGTATAAAAAAAATGCCAAGTCAACCCTGGGTTAGTGTCTAACATAGGTCGGTTCAAGTCGGCTGGTAATGGAGGGCACAATTATACTTACTTAAAGCTAGCAATAAGTTACAATTACTTACATTCAATTATGTTTGCTCAACTACAAAAGGTCATTACTGAACTCTCTCCAAATTTGTTAATGAAATTAGCCGACTTCAACCAAATGCAGTACCAAGCTAATCGTGCAGCATCTAAACCACTGCTTTACTAAACACAACTCTATCTCAAAGCTGTTAAGTGGAATGTAAAGAACACAGTGCATCTTTGACGGCAAATGCAACGTGGTCGTGGAGTGCATATTTGCATACAATCATCGAGGGCCGTAACAGTACGGTTTGAATGGAAACTCTGCTAGAACACGGGTTGCTACGTTGCTTCCTTTGTCATTATAACGAAGAATTAAAGGAACATAATTTAGCCAAGGTAATTTCTCAACCGATTATTTTTCTGAATTTTATTTATAGAACGAAAAATTATCAAAATGAGACGATTATCCTGAAATTATTTGATCACATTTGATAATTAGTATCAATAATAATCGATAATTTTGTCGCTTCGTTTCTTTTTAAACAAAAATAGGCAATGTTCAATTCTTGAGTAATATAACATTGAGCCATCATTGAGCAATAGAAATTTAAAAAAAAAGTTTAAAATGGTGCTATTATGATCAAAACATTGAACAATTAAGGGTGTTCATTTCCGAAACAACCTAAAAGTCCAAATATCTCGGAAACCATGCAACTTTTACTAAACCCATCATAGCTTTATTATTACGTCCTAAGTGACCTCTAAGCTATCCGTAGTTCAAGGATAATCCACTCATTACCTAACAGCCTGTATAATATAGGTCGGTCTTGTTTTAAATGTATCAAAACTATAAGGAATACCTTATAATCTTAGTAACCTTTACTAACTCGAGGTATGTAACTTAATACGATGTTAAATTAATGTCGTAACAAGCGGTAGGTAATATTAATTACCAACATAAAATCGAATCGACTCCTGCGCCGCCACGCGACACGAGACTCAAGTTGCGAAATCACAATGCCGCTGTCCATTAAGTACGTGTATTATTTTATTATAAAGAATTTTATAGAGATCCGCGTTACATAGGCTGTGGGAATATTCAATTACGCAAAAATTTCATACCTAAGTACTTTGTTAATCTTTTTTTTATAATACCCTTAGGTAACATTAGCTGAGCCCTGTTTCAGAGTTATGAATCTTTAATCGATATTTCTATTCAAGTTGAAGGACTACTTGCAGCTCCGACCTAAAATCCTAAGGATAACCTAACCAACTTAGAAAAGTTAAAAAACCCCCGACATTATCATTTCGAAGTTCAATATTTCAAATACGGGTTAACCGATTTTAATGAAACGTAGCTAAAAATCATCATGATTAAAATAGCTTTCGACTGAAAAAACCGCATCGAAATCGGTCCACCCGTTTGGGAGCTATGATGCCACAGACAGATACACAGATACACATGTCAAACTTATAACACCCCTCTTTTTTGTCGGGGGTTAAAAACACTTGGAATCAAGGGTTCGTTCTCGTCTGCTTCCTCCTCCAAAACTTAAGCAATCGTAACGAACATTTGGAAACTGAACCGGAAGGAAATGCTCTGTGTCGGATTGGACACTTTCGCTTTTTAATTCTCAATTCCACGGAATATTTCTTTATGATAAAATTTCGGTAGCCAAAACGGAGGATAGAAAAAACCTAACTGTACTTATCTACTAAACTTATGAACTAAACTAAACTAAGGACTACGGATTAGTCCGAAACATGTCGGGCTATACTCGACTGACATACGTGAGTGATCCGTTTATTTCATTATAAAAATAAACTTATCATCTACCACGTATCTATGCATCATCTTGAGATTATTTAATAATTTAAAGAAACTTGCAATTGTAGAACACACACACTTCTCAATTGTAGAACACACACACTTCTCAATTAATCAATGTAAATGTAACACGTGACGAATATTAAACGCAATAAATTAGTACCTACTAAGTACTTACTAATTGTTTATGAATGTCTTATGAAACTAATGATTACCAACTGGAATTTGTTTGGGTTGTTTTTTTTTAAGGGTCAAGTTGCATCCTGGCATTTATTTTTCTGCCTTACATGCATGGCCGCGCAAAGAACTATTTTCCACACATGTTGCTAAATCGAATCTTATAGATTTTTTTTTACTATACTTGCTATAAACTGACCAGTGATTGACCCCTATCTCACTTGATGGAAGGTGCAGATGAGGCCTAAGGTGTAACTCATTGGTTCAGTAACAGCCTATTCACTCTAGCCTTGAAGAGCCCTAGATTGTAACCGTCCGGAATGATAGAGCATTTTGTAGTTTTATTTAGATTATTCGTGAAATGTTTTGGCCTACCTACGTCAAATTTTAATGGTTTTCTAAGTTCTTTTCAAATCTACTGAAAACCCTTTGAAAAAAAATGCCACTTTGGCCAAATTACACTGCCCTGGATTAGACTCTAAGTTAAGTTGTTAAGTTGTATGTAATTTTAAATGAGAAATAAACGAATCTTATCTAATTTCTTTAGTCGACTTAACACAAATAACTTTTTTTATTAATTTGTGACTTACCTACCTATGGTAACTACTTACTTACCTATGTAATTGAATTCCATTTTCAACTGGTCGAAAAAAATTTTTTTCAAAAATGACCCGATCTTCGGAAAATTTTGTAATCAGGTTCAACAATTACTACTTACATAATTTTGTTGTCGATTCATTTTATGGAAATTAAAAAAAAAAACTAAAAATGATCAAAAGGTAGCAAGGAGTTTTTTTACTATAATCGTTATCGGTCAGTCACATTTTATAACCTGTTTTGACATTTATATGTATAGCAAATTAATTAATTTGAACTTTCCCAATTTAGGTCACGATGTTATCGCGTATGTCGGAAATGATTCAGAGACCGACGTAATTAAAAGCAAAAAAGCTTTTATTTCATACCGATAAGATTATGGCCGGGAGTTTCCAACGCCCACTTTGTACCTACGTATGTACCTAGTAAGTACATACGCAGTTAGGGATCGTCGACATTAGCGACTGTAAAGTGGGAGCTTCTAGAAGGTAATGAGTGAAAGAGCGTGCAAAATATGAGGACCTAGGTTAGTCTAGCAATGGATTTTAGCTTAGAAAATGTCAAAGATTTATAAACAACTACTTAGCTTATGACAATTGACATTGTAAGTATGTATTCTATATAAGTATGTTTATCTGTTGTCTAGTACCCATAGTACAGGCTTTGCCTAGTTTGGGACTACGTCAATTGGTGTCAATTTGTCCCATGATATTTATTTTATTTATTATTAATTTCAATATAAATTCTCCTAACTTGACATTGTACAATTTATGATGTAATTTTATATTGAATTAATAAATAATCTAATCTATGCCCCGCGGCTTTGCCCCAGTGAAATATTTCGAAATGGGCTAGTTCCCTATTGGAAATTTTGAAAAATCCTTTCTTAGTGCACCTTAGAATACTACTTAGGTAAATGTTTGCCAAATTTCAAGTCTCTGGGTCCAGTGGTTTACTGTCCGTTGTCTGTCAGTCAGTCCGTCAATCAGTCACGGTATTGTTTTATACAACCTATAAAGAAGATTATTGAGATATTAAGATATATGGGTATTGCCACCTCATATTGAGATATTAAGATATATGGGTATTGCCACCTCATATTCTGCTGAAGCTTTTTCTTTCCTCGAAGTACAAACTTACCTATAGTAAAATCAATGGCCTGCCGGGCTTGCTTTGAAATCGTTTTATGTTTGCAGCCAAAATTTATGGTTTATTATTTGGAAAACAGTAACGAAGTGCATCTTTAACCCTCGACCCAAAAATATGGGTGTTATAAGTTTGACATGTGTATCTATGTATCTGTGTATCTGTCTGTGGCATCATAGCTCCCAAACAGATGGACCGATTTCGATGCGGTTTTTAATCGAGATGGTTCTTAGCTAAGTTTCATTGAAATCAGTTCACCCGTTTTTGAAATATTAAACTTTGAAATGACAATGTCGGGGGTTTTTCAACTTTTCATTTTTAATGATCTTTTTGCTATAATGTCATTCATTATCCAGCGAGGAAATAGGAGAATGTTTGTATGGAGATTAGACTGACTGCCAGTATTCCTGTTAGACCGGCTTGCGACCACCTGGGTTACACAACAACCCAGGGTTAACGTAACGTCAGATCGTTGGGGATAGTGCAATACCGTTTAACTGGCACTGGTACTCGTAAATACTGCGTATCTGCACAACACCCGCACCGCGTGTCTAACAAATGTAGCCAAATTAAGATTTCCCGCCAACGAACGTAAAACCCTGATTAAAATGAACCAGTTCAAACACCCGTTGTATAATATGTTTTATCTACACACATATCATAAGTCCACTATAATGCGTTCAGAAACCGTAGAAAATGACCAGCATTACAGTACATCGTCGCCTCCACCCGCCCTGCAGGTCCAGCGTTAAAGTAATAGTTTCGATATCGAATTCGATTTTTCGAATTTTACAACCAACGTAATTTACAATCATAGTGAAGTAAAACGGATCACTCACGTATATAATTCGAGTTCAGTCCGACATGTATAATTAATAATGTGATATACATTATTAAAAAAAAAAAACAGTTTACGAAACGTGAGCTCGGTATGTTTGTTTATGGTTTAAAAAAAACAATCAAATTCGTGACAGGTATGGGTATGATATATGCCTTCGGCTTCTGAACCCATCTTAGAGTACTTATAATATGTGTGTAGATAAAGTAATGTATGCAACTCCACATAATTAGGCCTTAAAACACTCATTATGTAGCAGTTGCATAATAGTAGTTTATGCAACTGCTTCATAATGAGGGTACTATAAGTACTATAAGTAATATATTATAAGTACTCTAAGATGGGTTCAGAAGCCGAAGGCATATATCATACCCAATTCTGTCACGAATTTGACTGCTTTTTTAAATCATAGACAAACATACCGAGCTGGCGTTTCGTGAACTGTTTTTTTTTGTAAAAAAAACAAAAAAATGTCACATTATTAATTATACATGTCGGACTGAACTCGACTTATATACGTGAGTGATCCGTTTTATTTCACTATGATTGTAAATTACGTTGATTGTCAAATTCGATACATCGAATTCAATATCGAAAAGTCATTACGACATCGAATTCGATGTCGTAATGACTATTACTTTACTGCTGGTGGTGGAGGAGGTGCTGGGGCTGGCGCTGGCGGCGAGAAGGCGTCGTCGTGCTGCAATGCTGGTCATTTTCTGCGGTTTCTGAACGCATTATAGAGGACTTATGATATGTGTGTAGATAAACTACTATTGTGTAGATACGCAGTATTTACTGGTGCTTAGTTAAGTAGTTTTGAACTGAACTATGGGTGTTGTGTAGATACGCAGTATTTATTACCAGTGCTATAGTTACGCGGTATTGCACTATCCCCGACGAGATGATACTAATACTCAAGTCAAATTAAACCAGTGTTACTGTTTAACCCCGATTGGTAAAATGAATAACTGTGTGAACCTTTAAAGATAAACATGTTTTCTCCTTTCTGTTTACAACACTCCATGCGTGGAATGGTTGTTTGTTTATTTTTAACAGACTTCAAAAAAGGAGTAGGTTCTCAATTAGTCGAAATATCTTTTGAAGTGTAATGTGATATACAACACGTGATATTAGCATTCGAAGGTCATTCGAAATAAAAGGCGCAAATGTTCAACAGTCATAGTATAATTAAGTACCGTCTTAAAATTACACACGCATCACACAACGCCAGCGTCTCATATCACAACAATTTACATCCACATAAATAATTATGTTTAGGTCATTTTAAATAGGGTTCACGCTTCCTCATCCGCATTCAATAAACAACAATTTTCTAAACATACATTAATTTAATTTAATAATACCGCATGACGAATGACGCCTGGCATGTACTGTTTGTTTCAGTCCATAAATTGCACTATTTTTGAAGTCCACTGGGCCTTTAGACTTGCCGAACGTACGGCAGTGACGCGCCAGCATTTTCGTCAAATAACTCGTCACCGTACTTAGCTAACAGTTCTAATATGACTCCATTCGTCCATCCAAAGCCCTCCTGCACCCCGTACTCGCCCCCACCCCCTTGGTGCCCCGGCTGCACCGCGCTGTACTTCTCAAACATCTTCCTATAGGTGCTGTACCCTATGTAGTTTGAACGGATCCATAATTTCGCTTGTTCTTTCGCCAACTTCACTGCTTCATCCTGACCGCTCATTTCCAATCCTCCTATGAGAATACTTTGCAGCGGAGGCCATGCGTTCGGGTAGTCCCACTGCTCCCCTGAGTGTAAAACAGACGCTGGAACACCACCAGGGAAATCCAAGGCTCCAGATAAATGTAGATATCTGACTAATCTCGCAGCGTATTTTGGTGCATCTTCCGGCTCCACGGCGCGCGCCCAGAGTGGAGTCGCACAGCTAGGATGGAAATGCCTCCTTCTAGTTCTTGCGAGAGAGTCGTAGTCGTACCACGTCCCATCTGCAGGGTCCCAAAGGACATTTTCTATAGAACTTCTCCAATACTTCGCGAGGCTCCACCACTTTTGCGCTTCTCGTCTGTCATTTAGGAGGTTTCTAAATTCACCTGCTAGTTGAAGAGCCTCTGCGAAGATGGAGTTAAGGTCGACGGGCAATATACGGGTAGCGTGGACATCTGTTAAATTTCCAACAGGTTCAGAACTTGGCGTAACAAACCAACGGGAGGAAAAATCCCATCCGCTCTCAGCTGCGCTTTTCATTTCTTCATAAAACTCCTGTCGCTTTTCTTCCGTTGGCAATCCTCTGGAGTTCGTATAATCTTCGTAATACGACTCAGGGCGTGGGCCTTTAGAATTTGTGTCTGAAATATATCGAAGTAGGACGTATTTGTTTCCATCTAGTTCAACAGTCACCTTCTTCTTATCTAGCCAATACTGCAGCTCTTTCTCGACTGTTAAGATATGACGCTTCAACCAAGCGAGGTCCTTCGTAGCAGACAAGTAACTGGCCACAATTGCCGTCAGGAGAGGCGGCTGGCTTCGGCCGAGGTAATATAATCGACTGCCGTTGGGGATGTAACCATGCTTGTTGACAAGATACAGAAGATTTTCGATCATTCCTCTAGCAGTCTCAGTCATGTCACTTAGCAGAAGACCACGCACGATCCAGAAAGAATCCCAGTAGTACAATTCTTTAAAACGGCCACCAGGCACGATGAATCCGTTCGGCACTGAAATAAAACTGTAAAGCTCCGGCCGTTGGGCTACTTCAAGCTTCACTCGTCGACCCAATTTGGCCCAAATACCGATCACATTTTTAGCGAACAGTTTTAGTTTGGGGTCTATTATTGTATTCAAGACGGGGGGCGTTGGGTTGAAATCCGGTGGCATCCAATTCTCCAGCTCGTTACCCAGTTCGAAGTGATCTCCCACGAAGGTCGTCAACTGATCCCGCGACGGATTTTGCTTTGTATCCTGCATCAGCTGGGCGAAATCGGCCAGCGTATGATTCGGGGAGAACATTAGTTTCATGTCAACAAAATTTTTCGAGTCCGGGAAGATCCTTGCCAGCTGTATTCGGTGTAACATTTCGCCGGAACAGTAAACCGAAGAATTGCATGCCGGCACCACCAGAGCCTGCGCGTACGCGTTCAAGAGCCCCAGGACGGGGTATATTTGCAGCTGGCGAATTATAAACATGTTGGATTAATGTGTGTTGTTTTTCCGTCGGACCGTGTCGGCGTCCGCGACGCGCGATAAACATAACCTCTGCGCGGGCGCGGCGAGAGTCGGGCGGTGAACGCGCGACGACTGGGCGAACGTACGGCCCGCGACCGCTATTAAACTAACGAGAGCCATGACCGATGTGTGCCACTCAGCACTCGTGTCCCATCCCGCCTGGAATTCCACGCATCCCAGCTGACGCAATTCGCTGTCGCGGATGTAGCCCGTACTTTCACTTGTTTCCTATACGATCTGCAGACTGTGTTCATCTAGGTCAGTCTTGGAGCCGTGACCTCGACTGAAACTGGAGCATTTTAGAGGAACGCGTGGCGTCTGGGCGACGGAGACTGTCAAACTGACGTCGCGAATTTGATCATGAATTCCAGACGAACGTTGTCTATGCGCGCCGTGACCAATAAGATTTGATATTGGGCTGAAAATGCCGAAATACAATCTTGGCTGTGCAGTTAACTAAAGCGCGCTAACCGAGGGGCTTGTACGGTTTAATAAGTGAAGTTTTTAGTTCTGCTTTTGACCGCACATTCAGCTAAGTTTGCGTGCTGCAACGATTGCTTAGGATGTTATCAGCTGATGTTTGCGTGTAAATCAAGCTGTTATTATCCGTATTACCTTACATTCCACGTTTAGATAACAGTAATCTAAATTAGAAGCGTCGATGAGCAATATCAATTGCGCACTTATAATAATAAACTTACTAATTTAGATAAATTGAAAAACCAAAAAAACATTGTCAATATTCAATGAGTATATTGAAAACGGCTGAACCGATTTTAATGAAACTTAGCTAAGAACCATCTCGATTAAACTAGCTTTTGATTAAAAAAGGCGTGTCCAAATCCGTTCATGCATTTAGAAGCTACGATGCCACAGACAGATACACAGGTCAAATTTATAACAGCCCTCTTTTTCGTCGGGGGCTAGAAATGAGGTCGCCAAGTCGCTCACAGAGCCACTAGTTTATAATTTACAATTGTATTTATAACTGTTGTATTGTACTTAGGCAATCTTGTATCACTTAATTTCGAAAAATCACGAATTTTTGCCCGAGCGACAGTCTATATGTTTCAGCTTGGACAATAACCAACTTAGAAAAGTTGAAAAACCCCCGACATTGTCATTTCAAAGTTCAATATTTCAAAAACGGATCAACCGATTTAAATGAAATTTAGCTAAGAACCATCTCGATTAAACGGGCTTTCAAATAAAAAAAACCGCATCGAAATCGGTCCATCCGTTTGAGAGCTATGATGCCACAGACAGATACACTGATACACAGACACACAGATATACAGATACACAGGTCAAACTTATAACACCCCTCTTTTTCGTCGGGGGTTAAAAATACTTTCGTATGTCTGTCCGCCGTCTGTCGCATTTCTCAAACGATTCTCGTAAATTTTTGTGTGCAGGTTCGCAAAATAAATATATTGTTGTAACTGGCTAATGTAAATTGTTTTTTATTGATTTTAAATTTTTAAGCTTCCTTGACGTATTACTATGACTTTGTCCACTCTATTAAAAATCTCTATACAAACACGATATGATTTTACTACATTTTTACAAATAACGTGTACCCTTCAGGACCTATTTACAAAATGTATGTTTTTTCCGATTCGTTTTTTGGATTTTTTTTTAAAGAAAAAAAACTGAAAACGTTTAACAATGACCCGATCTTCGTGAATTTTTGTAATCAGCTTCGACAATGATTATGGAAGTTTTTAGTTGATTCGTTTTTTGGATTTTTTAAAGACAAATAAAAACTAAAAATGTCCAAAAGTTACCCGAACTTACTGAATTTTTGTGATTAGTTTATAACTTAGTATATAAAAGTTTTTTGTCCATTAATTTAAAAAAAATAAGATAAATTTTCATACACATGGTCGCCAGGTCTACAGCTCACAGATCCATTAAGTATACTATTTTTAATGAGTCTTCTATTCTAACCTCCGTTTAGGGTTACCATGATTATCACCTGTGTCCTGATTTTCCTGGTGATGTCCAGACTTAGTGCCTTGCTGTTTGAGCTTCGTCCGGATTTTGATTTTGACATGAATTTAATAAATCTTTAATTTTATATTCACATTAAATTGGGAACTCGGTAAAATCTTGCGTTAAAAGTAGTTTCAATTCCCAAATTTTGTGCTTCTGCTCAAACAAGATCATTCAAAATTAAAATAGCAATGTTGCCGAAGTTTTTGATTAGTTAGTAAAAGTTGCAGGCGTTGTTTGTACTACACACAGCTCTGCTAGCAACATCTGTGATGCCGCGTTAGAACTACCTAACTGCTGTATAATATGTATAAATGAATAAATGAAATAATAAGGGGTATCGCTTCTAACTATATGTACAGTACAAGAAACTGATCTTTGGGCAGTCGTGTAATAAAAATGAACTCTATTCATTAATAATAATAGAATTCATTTTAGTATAAGGTGTTAATTACTGGCCACCCTTCAATAACTGGCCACGTTAAACTAAATTGAATTCAGTTTGTAGGGGAACAGGGATCGATTTTTGAATCTCACCGGTGACTAAAATTCTCATACCGATGATATCAAATACGAATGCCCCCACTCACTCACGAGATCACTGAGATGACTTCTTGACATTACTGGCAGTGACAGCTAACCTCAATCTACTATGTCTATGACAGAAACGCAAATTAGCTGCATGTTAGTAGACGGGTATGACATTCAAAGATACTTAATAAGGCTTTTGGCGAACAATGATATCAATGGCATGGGTATGTCATGGGTGAGAATTCAGTCACCAAGTGAGATTCAAAAATTGATCCCCTGAGATCATTGAAGAGTGGCCAGGTACTGGCGATTTACCCTACCCATATTTTTTAATGCTTGTAGTGCGGAAGTAGGGATATCGTTAATAATAAACACGAATAAAGACACAGCCTTTAATTTCGAACTAACTAAATTAAAAATAATGCAATCTATAGGTACTCCGTTTAATTTAAAATTTGAATGAATGCAGTCAAACTATCACACACGTATTTCGGCAATTCTAAGACAAATGAGAAGAAAATACCTACAAGTAGCTACAAAGTCACTTGTTTGACTAAAATATGGGTGCAGACAACTTACTCAAAAATATATCCCATGGCTCTTATGTCGGCGAATTAATGGTATTATTGTTGTGGTGGATTAATTCGATACATATTTTTGCACTTCTCTTGACCGTACCTTATCAAATTTATTAGCGGTACCTAGGAACTTATTGTTTTCCTTGTAGAAGTTAAAACAATTATTGAATAGCGTCTTTGTTTTACTTCATAACTTGTGAGGATTTGAACGATTAATTTGTACCTAATCCAAAAGTAAACGGAGTAACCCCTTGTGGGTTATTAAACAAACATTAAAATTTTTGCATTAAATTCGGTTGGATATAATAATATAATAATTATGTCTAATGCAATTAACCGCGAATCATTTAAAACTGTTATTGGATATAATAAAATAATTATCTTACTTAAGTATACTTATATAATAACAAACCATGAAACAGGACTTTTGCTTTATTCGGATTAGGAAATTAAAAACTACACTATAGGGCCTTGCTATAGGGTAATGTTACAGTGCTTGTCACGCCTTCAATAGTAGGCAACTTTCATCTTTATTCATTCATAGCAATACAGGTGACAAGACGGCGTCAAAGGCGTCAATTATTCAAATTGATGTGTCAAACATTGTGACGTTTATCTTACTGTACAGAAGTTAGTTATAATAAACGAATTAAATAAGGGTCAATTTCGCCAATGTTTTATTCGGTAATAACCGCTTACTCTCTAACACTAATATCAAAATACTATGGCGATTTGACGTTCGTTTCTCAGTTATTTACGAGAGGAGAAAAAACGTTGGTGAAATCGACCCTAAGTATTATGTTATTCGTATTCCGGCCCGGAAAGGCTGTTTTATAGGTAATTACTGTTTCTCGGATTGGGGAACTTTATAGCTTACCTACTACTAAGTGTTGGCAAGTTAATTAAGTATGACGTATACTAATATTATTTTATACTTTACAAAGATTATGATCGTATCTAATATCCGTAAAGTACCTAATTGTAAGTATGAATATGGCCAAGTAAGTAATAGACGTAGAAAAAAATAGCTATATACTGTACGTATCGGACAGAACGGACCGTTTATATAAATTGTGAATAACGTTTTTACAACATCAGTAAGTACTCAGTATTGTACCTACCTAATAAACATTTAAGTAATATTTAAAATACATTATTGAAGAAAATAATATTTTATGAATGACGTAGATAAACTTAGTAATATTTTATTTTATTCTAAATAATAATAACTATTTTAATGACTGATAACAAAATAGTAACAACAAATGCTTAATAAATTGGTACTATCACATTGTTTAGGTAAGTACTTAGCCGACAGCTAGTTGTTTAAAAACCTGGGAGAAGTGTGTACAGTTTTTGTAAGTCACTAACACTAAAAATCAGATTTTTGACAAACGATATAAATTATTAAAATAAAAGTACATTAGTAAAATAATTAAAGTTAGGCGTACATCGAGATAAATTTAAGTTAATCGTATTTATATTTGCTACCTATCAATTTTAAACGGTAGATAACAACCGTTTGAAGAACGTGGTTAAGTATCTGATAATATAAAAAAGTATTTAACTTTTTCGTTTGTTGAGGTAAACAGTCGACACCTCAAAAAGTGAGGTGTGGAGGTGACAAAAATTATTACCTAAGTAAGTACCTACATTAAAATCACTCGACGTCTGGCTTATTAAAAATATTGCAAAAGACAGGTAGATCTCTGCTTAAACTTCTATTTACTCATTTTTCTGTGCTATCGTATTCATAGGAGGCTATATCAGCCTCAGGAGCCAAATTAGCGGAATCATCCGCTGTCAACTTCCGACCATACTTAGCCAGGAACTCCAACACGACGCCATTGGACCATCCGAAACCCTCCTGGACGTTGTATTCTCCGCCTCCTCCGAACTTGCCCGGCTGTTCCGCGTCATACTTTTCAAACATCTGCTTGTTGTCATCAAAGCCCTTCAAACAAGCTCGCACCCACGTCTGAGCCACTTTGAATGCAGTGTCTTTGGCTTCTGCGGTTCCTAGGGCTTCCAAAGCGTTGACCACGATGCTCATTAGAGGAGGCCAAGCATTAGGGAAATCCCACTGCTCCCCACTATTGATCAGAGATGTCGGCACACCACCAGGGAAATCTAACCCGTGGGACACCCTCAAATACTCCAAAACACGGGCAGAATGCTTCTTTACCCTCTCCTTGTCAACAGCCCCCATCCATAGAGGAGCCACGTTGCTAGGATAAAAGTATTTTCTGTGTTGATGATTCAACATGTCGTAATCATACCAAATACCGTCTTGTTCGTCCCACAGAGTCTCTTCAATTGTGCTCCTCCATTGCTTAGCCAATAAAGTCCATTTCTTATATTGACGATAGTTTAAGAGAAGTCCCTGGAAGTGCGCCACGTTTTGAAGGGCGTTAGTGAAAATGGCGTTCAAGTCAACAGGCACGATTTCTCGAGTATGAATGTGAAGAAGGTGGCCAGTGTTATCTCCGTTCTCGTCGATGAACCAACGCGAGGAGAAGTCCCAGCCACTCTCAGCGCCGCTTTTTATGTCGACGTAGAACTCCGTCCGTCTTGCAGCAGTAGTAAAGTTCTGAGCGCCTGTGTAGTCTTCGTAATATGATTCCGGCCGAGGGCCCTCACTAGGTGAGTAATACCTAAGCAACCTATACTCTTTGTCGTCTTTCTTGAATGTCACCATCTGTGTCTGTAACCAGTACTCCAATTCTTTTTCTAGATAACAAATGTTGTCTTTTAAAAACTTGAAATCTTTTGTCTCCTTGAAATACAATGCCACCATGGCCGTAAGCAGAGGTGGCTGACTACGTTCCTGATAGTACCATCGACTCCCGTTAGGAATATGTCCCAGCTTATTAAGCAGCTCGATTAGATTTTCAATTATTCCCTTAGCAGTGTCTCGCATGCCACTGATCAGTAGACCTTCGACGATCCAGTATGTATCCCAGTAATAAATCTCTTTGAAACGACCCCCGGGTACGATGAACCCGTGCGTCACAGGGATGAGGCTGTGCTGGTTAGGTTGCTCGAAAACAAAAGGTTTGATCTTCCTGCCTAATGTCGGCCAGATGTCATTAATGTCTTTGCCGAACTTCCTCAATCTCTCGTCGCGAATTCCTGCAAGGAAGGTAGGGTTGGTCGTGTAATCCGTCGGGGTCCAGTCCTCGAGTTCACCTTCAGACACGAAGTATTCGTTCACGAATGCTGTAAGTTGTTCTTTCGTGGGGTCACTCGTTTCGTTCATCAATTTATCGAAGGCAGCCAGGGTTGTAGCTTCATCTTGTTTCATCTCGAGGTCGACAAAGGTCTTCGAGTCGGGGAAGACGCGTTTCATCTGGACCTGATGAAGAAGTGGGCTGTCACAGTAGACTCTCTTCCCACACGATGGCGGCAGGTCTTCGGCGAGGACGCTAGCGGCCGCGACCGCTAACACCAAAACACGCAACATCTGCAAAACAAAAAAAAATACATGTCTAAGATGTTCGCGTGTTTACTTTGCAATTTCAGATAAATTTTGTGTTATTATCGCTGTACGTATTTGCTGTCGCTTACGGCCTGACAATAAAAACACTTCTGTATGAAATCATCTTAGCGATTTAGGCTTGTTCAAAAGCAATTATAAAACCAAATGTGGGAAAATTACAGTTTTTAAGTAAATGATTTACGGAAATAAATTGTTATGATGCTTCGGATTGGACAAGCTCAAATTTAAAAAAACTGTACCTAATGCTACGAGTCATTATTATAATCGGTCACATCTGTGGTTAAACTGAACCTACAATCAGAAGTACTAGTATGTCCAGGGCAAGATATTGCGTACCACAGGACGCCTCAGGACGGTCCCACGTCGCATGGCACTCTCAGGAAAAAATCCGCGAGTCGTGGGGCCGACCTATTACGAACGTCTGCCTGCCGAAATAAAAGACCTCAGTGAAGAGACATTTGGTCGCCGGGTGAAAAACCTTTTGATGGATAACCCTCTATATTCTGTTACTGAATTTTTAGATATTTTTTCTTGACATTGTTTTATATTATATTATTATTGATTTTGTTCCTAGTGTAATTAATTATGCTATGACGATCCCTATTGGAGTTTTTTTTTTTATTGTAGTGTTTTTATTAACTAACTATATTAACTTCATTAATTTGTTTTTGCCTTAACAACTCCCTTCTGGGGACGAAACTATTTTTGACATTGTATTATTATTCATTGTTTTATGACTTATTATTTTCGTTTGTTTATTTGTTTTTTTTTTGACGATTTCAACAAAAAATCTTATATTTTTGACATGTAGTATTTACATAATGTAATTTTAATGTTGAATAAATAGATAAATCTAATCTAAATCTCGTAGTTTACTGGCTTGATAAACACAATTCAAGTGATAGGTATACAGGGTGAAACCGGAGACGTGATCAGAATTTAAAAATGTTATTGAGTATCGTTAATAGATCACGTTTAGCTATTTTTAATTTTTTTTTTTTACATTTTCAATTTTGGGTGTTCCTTAGTAATTCGATCACATGATTTGATAAAATGAGTACAACAAAATTAAATTCAAAATGTTAAAAACAAATGAAAAGAAAAATTGGTAAACGTGATCTTTTAACGATAGGTACCTACTGATTTACATTTTAAAATCGTGATCACGACTCCGGTTTCACCCGGTATATAAACATTTACCTACCTAATGATAAAATTTAAGAAAAGTTGCGAGAGGGTCGGTAAACCACATCAATTCTCAGCAAGAAGCGGTTATCGAAACAAGGACAGCTACAAAAATAAAGAATCGTATTCTTCTGTGCATATTTTTCTGTGGTGAAAAAATAAAAATAGCAAGTAGTAAGAAATAACAACTTTTCGAACGGTTATTCCATGGGCGTTATTTTAAAATATTGACCCAAGAAGATTGCTGGTACCAGAAAAGGTGTCAAGCTCTGGACTTTGTGCTCTCGCTACTCACTGTTAATGCGGACATAGCGACGTTTAATAAAAACGATCGGTTTCTTATGAAATAAAGTTACTAAGCCTGTTTTCAGACGGATAGGTAAATAGAATTGACCGTGACCCGCCCGACGCAGCGTCATAATTATTGGCATGTTGTTAGCGCACGCGGTTTTGACTTTTCGCCCACCTTGACCCGTTTTCGAATGTTTTCTGTTTTGTTTTTGGCAAAATGTTAATGCAGCCGGCCAGTCTCATTTTGTCATTTTTTTTTTGTTTGGCTTTTAATAACACTTTAAGGCTGACTGCGCCAACCTGGGTCCTCTTGGTTAGGTACCATTAGCACTAGCACAGTGTTAACTAATGTTAACATTATTTTAGACAATACAAATACGCAAGTTAAGAGCAGAAGTATTTATTTAATACCAAATGCATTTTGTTACAATTTTTTTACTTATTGTGTTTAAAAGGATAAACTTACAAGCGGCTCACTCGAAGATTTACCTACGAGTATGTACTGAAAACATTTTTGTATTCTTTTTTGTACGTCTGTATTATAAACCGCGTGAGATTAAATATATTTGAAGAAAGATTTACTTAAACAAATTATTACTTAACCTCTAGACGTGATAACACATTGAGGTCACAGACACCATTGGTTACGCAAAATGACCGAAACGAGTGCATTTTATGTAACACTCGGATCCGATGCTGTTAAAAATACCTTTATAGGAAGTGTTGCAATACATGGCGCCAATCTCGCCGGGATCGTAACTCGAAATTAAGAGTTATAAACAAAATTTAACCACTCTTAAATGATTGTTCAACGAATCCAATGCAGATTGCTACAATAGCGTGCGGTCAATGTGACATTATTTTGATTTGATAGGTAATGGTTGTATTAGAATCTACCGGGTAGAATAATAATAATAATAATAAATAACCGAAACCTCATAAAGACGAAGGAGAAGTTAAGTAAATACACTGATCTCGCTTTTGAGATTTCCGCCATGTGGGATGTTGACTCAACAATGAGTGTTCCGATAGTCGTTAGCGCCAATGGACTAATAGCAAAGAGCCTCGATCATCATCTTAAGAGATTCTCATTAGGCTGCTGGATCAAGAGTCGGATGCAGAAAGCGGTGATCCTAGACACGGCGCGAATAGTGAGGAGATTCCTCACTTTGTCGACCTGACCGCCGCTGGCTTGGGACCCTGCCCCGCCACCGGCGAAGACTATTTTTTGTGTTTTTTTGTTTTATATTGCGTTTAACGTAATTTAGTTTTTTTTTTAATAAGGCTTTAAGAAGAATAAAAAGAATAAAGAGAATAATAAATAATAATAATAAAAGACATTTGTTATACAAGGGTGCAAAGTTGTATTTTACCCGCGAGTGTGGAATTGGAACACCAGCAAGCGAAAGGATTCTATAGTTGAACCACGAGCAAAGCTAGTGGTTCTAAAACAGAATCCTGAGCGTAGCGAGTGTTTCAACACACGAGAAGTAAAATACATTTGCACCCGTGCATAACACAAAACTTTTCACCTCACTGTAGCGAGGAAAGCGCAACATGCAAAAAAACGGCTCATTAAAATAAGTCTTCATCTCTGGATTCACTACTTTTTTTTACGATATTATAACAGAAAACCCTGAAAGTTGTGTATTTTTACGTGACTCGGAGTCATTTATTCATTTATTTAATGTTAATTAATATCGAACGAACCATTATTATGAGCGTTTTACATTTTGTTATCTGTCAAAAGCTACTTTAACACGCTCCACTCCAAGGTCAAATTACTTTCCCCACTAGTGGATAAAATGCGATTTTACCCACTTGTATTAAAGGATAAAAGACGGCTTTCCGAGGTAGTGAGGGGAAAATAACTATTATTCAATAGTATGTAGGTATACAGCACTAGTGTACAGTAGCTTCCGTCCGTCCGGATCGCTACCACCATCTTACTCGCTAATCCTGCCGCTAAGCAGCAGTGCTTGCACAGTTGCGTTCCGGTGTGGAGAGTCACTTATACCATCAGGTGACCCACTTGCTCGTTTGCCTTCCTCGTCGTATAAAAAAAAACGGACAAGTGCGAGGCGGACTCGCGCACGAGGGTTCCTTAGAAAGATTTTAACGCTTTTCCCCAGTGTTTTAAGAAGTCCAGTGTTAGCAGAGCCCTGCTCCTAAGCAAAATGTACGCAGTGTGGGATCAACTTATATTGGTCTGTGAAATCTACAGACAGACATAAAATTTAACATTTTGAGACTTTTTGGAGCGGTTGTGCTATAAGAGCTACCTTCACTCCAAATTTCAAGTTTCTAGGACAACTGGAAGTACCCTTTAGGTTTTCTCAGTGCGGCGATTTGTATGGAAACCACCTTTTTAATTACTGTATCTTTTGAATGCGTTCACTTGGAAGGTTCATTTTTTCACAGCTTCAAGGGACCGCAGGCTTGAGTATTTGATATTAATTTCAGCATGCTACCTTCACGCTTTCTAGAGAAAAAGGGTGTTGACAGACAGACAGACAGACGGACAGCAAAGTGATCCTTCCCAGTTTTTTCCTTTTGAGGTACAGAACCCTAAAAATATGCTACTAACTTTGTAAACGGTAGGCGCCTCAGCTTATGCCTGTGCCACGCAGACCAAAACCCCATGCTACCATGCCATGGCTGACGCCATGTCCTTAAATATTTGGGAATTGTTTATGTTACTATGTGTTCGATATTTAGTATTTATATGTCTTTAATTTATATATAGGTATTTATTTTTATGCAGTAGTAAATTATATGGTATTCTTACGGGTTTACGTATTGTATTATTTATTCGCCTTCATGCACTATTAAAATTTGTATTTATAAGCACTCTCTTTGTCGGTCCCTTAAATTAACTACTCCTCTCTAACGCTCAAGGTTGACTGGTAGAGACCCTTACGCTATAAAGCGAATCGGCGCGGGAGTACCTACTTTTTGGTCCGTAAATAAAAGAAACGTTGCCACGACGCTCATTAAACTCTTTTATTATTTGCACTCAACTAAAGATCGCGGTTTCACGAAGAGTCATTATGTAACAATGTCACAGGTAAATCGCAAAAACGGAGTAATCGAATCCATAATCGATTAGGTTTTGCCTGAGCGAGCGAGGCCAAAGTTTTTGCGCTAGTTTCAATTTCAGAGCAAAAACGCGAAATCCCAACGGTTGTTAAAGCTACCGGTTAAAGCCTCATAATAAATATTGAAATATTAGAGTTAAGTATTTGTATTGTGATATCGGCATTATAGTTAAAACCTTATTAACCATAGTTAACTGATGCAAACACTTTACCTACTTAGTTTTTTCTGCATTAGAAAAAAAGGTAAACAAGCATTCAAGCAATGACCTGTCTCTTTATTGAAAACTTCTTATAGAAAATAAGCAACAGCTAAAAAAAAGTGTAATAAAAAAGCATAAGCATATGTTGTTTTGGTTCTATACGTAACGGTTACTTATTTTTAAAAAGCATTTTCATAATAATAACCTTCTTTCTATGTTGAAAAAAACGCAGTATAGTAGGTACAGGAGAGCTTATCAGCGTGACCAATTTACAAGAAACTAATAAGTACTCTTAATCCACGTAAATCATTTTGTTAACAAACTTTGGAAGGTTGCAAGAATTTTTACGATCAGGAGTATTTTCAATTTGACTTAATAATAACATTTTTTTTTTATGAGAAACAAGTACACTTATGATAATAAATAAAAACTATGATTAAATAGGTATCATCCTATTAAAAAAAGTATAACTAATAAACAAAATTAAAATAAATTTAGAAAACTGCTACCCCGCGGCATGGTCCCGAAGATGCTGGCAGCATTTCCTCGCTGTGTCGCGATGCTTGCTGATACGTTGCGCGAGGAAGCTGCCAGCCCTTCGGTCCCCGGTGATGTCAGTTAGTCTTTTTGAATTTGGGCACTATTGACTAGAATTTTACATATAGCTTGCACATCTGAATCTGAATTGGCAAAGGGCAACAAAGATTTTGAGATCTCTTGAAATCTTAAGTTTTACTGTAACGTAATACTTACTTAAATATGTTGTGGCAGCCTAGTGGTTTGACCTATGGCTTATCAAGCAGGGGTTCTCAAACTCTAAGTTTTTCGGAATTTAAGTATGTGCGATATTACATTTGTAATTTATCACGAGCTTTTCGGTGGAGGAAAACATCGAATACTTACAAACAAAAAACCCCCGACATTGTTATTTCAAAGTTCAATATTTCAAAAACGGGTAATTCGATTTTAATTAAACTTAGCTAATCTCGATGACGACGTTTAGAACTTCAGTTGTTTTCCGTTGTTTACAACTCGTAGGCACATAAATACATACAAGCAAAAATAAAAATAATAAAAATATAATAAATAATGATATGTATTTTTTAATCTAAATAAATAATTTAATGGACAGTACTCGAAAAACAGTAAAATGAAAGAATACATATTTAAGTAGTTAGTCAACGTCAGTGACGTATTTTTAGTCACGACAGCCTGGCATTGACGTGCTCTTTGATAAAACGCAAGGGCAAGGCCCTAGCGCTAAGTCTACCGGAGAACCATGAAACTTATATAATAAGCGTTCCAGTGCCCGACACTGCCCCAATAGTCGGCTCCTTAAATCTATTTAATTCAATAAAAGCAACAAGCAAGATGTCAATTATTGAAAATCCGGTGGAAACTCATTTTGTTTTTTGTTTTGTTTTTTATTTTTTATTTATTTCAATATAAAATTGCATTAAATTGCACATGTCAAGTCAAAGAATTTAAATATTGAAATCGTCAAAAAATTATTAAGAAATAATATTAAATAAACAAAGAATTAAATGTCAAACAAAATTATACAAAATAAAATAGAATTACAAAGAATGTTCTCCACTAGGGATCGTCAAAATAAATATAATCAATATACATTAACATTATCAATCTATAATTTAACAATATCATGCATGTCAAGGTGAAAAATAATGTCAATAAATACTAATTAAAATTAAAATGTCATATTTAAAAATTCGTTTACAGAATAAAATGGGTTTTTTAACAAAAGGTCTTTCAATCGACGACCAAACGTTTCGTCATGTTGTTCATTTTTAATATCAGAGGGTAGGTGTTCATAATATCTGGGACCAATAACGCGCGGGTTTTTCTCTGCTAGCACCATTCTATGGGGAACTGCCCGTAAGCGACCTGTGTTACGTGTGATTTTACCCTCTACGCCCATTCGACTGAAACTTGAAATGTTGGTCCGCGTATACATAATAACTTGGAACAAATACAGTGAAAATAAGGTCATAATATTGAACTCTGTGAACAGGTTTCGGCATGAATGCCTTTGTTTAACGCCAGCAAGTATCCGTACTGCACGTTTTTGCAAAACCAAGAGACGGCCAGAGTCCGTGGAGTTTCCCCACAGCAAAGTACCATAAGAAAGCAGTGAGTGGAAATATGCAAAATATACCTGCTTTAGTGCACTGTCCGCTATTAATGGCTTTAATTTGCGTAGAGCAAAAGCTGCACTGCTTAACTTACTACAAAGAGACTCCACGTGACTCTTCCAATTCATGTTTGAGTCTAGTGTGAAGCCCAAGAATTTGCATTGCTGACACAGTGATATGGGGCATGTCATTAATGGTGGTGTGACGACAGCCCTACCAGAGAACAACACAACGCTTGATTTTATAAGGTTCATGATAAGTCCATTTGTTGAGAACCAATGTTGCAACTGCCCGCACACTTTATTTATCCTTTCATTCAGTTGGTCATAAGTGGTCGCACATACTACGACTGTAGTGTCATCAGCGAAGAGGACAGTGAGACCGTCAGTGATGACGGATGGCGAATCGTTAATAAACGTCAGGAAAAGTGTATTTCCAAGTGATGAACCCTGAGGTATCCCTATAGTGACGTCACCCGGCTCAGATCGCATCTTTTTTCCGTTTGCCGTCACCACCTCAACTGTCTGCTTACGGTTTTCCAGAAATGACTTAAGCAACTCAAATACGTTATGTCGAACACCGTACATTTTCAGTTTCGTCAGTAAAAGGTCATTATTTATAACGTCAAACGCCTTAGAAAGGTCACAGAATATGCCAGCAACTTTGAATTTACTGTCCAGACTCATGACGATGGAGTCAATTATCTGGTGTGCAGCGTGCGTTGTTGACATATTGCGTCTGTAGGCGAACTGTCTGTCAGTCAGTAAGTCATTTGTCTCTAAATGTGTCATTAAGTGTGATGATATAATATTCTCAGTAACTTTGGAAAAATTTGGAACTATCGTAATTGGTCTGTGTGTGTCATTTCTCTTGTATGTTTTTAGACCGCAAAGTACGACCTACCCCCCCCCCCCCCCCCCTAAAGAATTATTGTAATGTTATATTGTATAGAAAAAAAGTCATCCTCTGTTATATGTATAGATTGCCACTAAGCAATCCACAATCATTCTTCTATAATGTATAGTCACAGAATGAAATTGTTCGTCATGTCACTTTTCGACTCTATGCGACTCTATGACAACGAGTTAAGATCGAAAAGTGACGAACATTTTCATTCCGCGTCTATAGCTACCTACTTATGTTCAAAATTTCGTGATGGTGAGTAAATAGATCGAAATAGATCATAGCACGCCTGAGTTAAGCAATTTCTATCTGAACCGTGTTTCTTTTATTCAGCCATGCTACAACAATGCCGGTGTTTTTCAGAGCAATTGTCATTTTTAAAAGTCTAGAAAGCAGTTTGAACGTACCTAATGCAACAAATAGTAAAGAAATTGAAAAGTTGCGGGATATCAGTTTTTATTACAATGTCGTTGCCCGAAACGGATATTGCTTTCGATTCGTTGAATCGAGCCTTAGCTCAGGTTCATAATGACGATATTTTGACAGAAGAAAACTTAGGTACTTTATTACTATGGGACAATCGGCAGCGCCTCTACCGGCACGTATTGGCAACGTATACTATTCACGTATTTGACCCGTCCTCTCCTGCTGACAATCTACAGGTCAAAAAAAATATTTTTTTTTCGTGCATGGAAAAAAACAGAAATTACTTTGAGCTATGTATGGATTTCTATTTTATTCTGATCTCAAAAAAACATATGACACAGAAAAAATACATAACAATGAAAAATTACTTATTCCTGGTAGATGACGGGATAGGACGGGTTAAGGCACTTGTGCAAATGCAAGTGCAGATAAATGCCCTTATTCAAAAACGTCACTCAAGCCTCCATTAGTTAAAATAAGTTTTGTCTACTTCTTACTAACGGAAATGTCAATATGACAAAAAAAGACAAACTAACTTTAACGTCATTTTAGTTAAAATAGGTTCATGAATAATAGGGGTTGCCTTTAATTTAAATTGTGTTGTGAAACCCTGCGAGAATGGGAAGTACCCTATACTTTAAGATAGGGCAACGGTCAACAGACGGTTACGACTAGGAATGGTAGCCTATTAATTAAACTTAGTAATAAGACTAGTGTTTTAATGTTTTCCGTTGCTCGGCACTTAACTGCTTGATCATATTCATAGAATGCCCTTCCAAACGCCTATTTTTATTGATGTTGAATAGGTTCTTGATATCGGGACATTTTAGTGGTCTCAATTAGATCGCCACTTTTCCTTTGCTCTTAAAATGTTGACAGATTTAGCTATGAAAGTTAGTGACTCAGTAAGAGTACCTATGCTGGGTTTAGTGACGACATCAAAGATCACCGCGTCTTATAAGTCTAACAATGATGCTATAAGCACCTATTGTATTTTTTATGATATTGCTTTTCTATAACGGGACTGTACCGAACAAATACTTCAGTGCGTAATATAGATGGTTGTGATGCGCGTTTGTTAGTATTGTGACATTTTGTGAATTTGGTTGGTTTCGGTGACAAAGACTTACAGCCGTTCCTAATATTCAATCTATCTCTTGTTTTTATCTACTGACGATGTAACCCAACCAACTTAGAAAAGTTGGAAAACCCCCGACATGTCAATTCAAAAACGGGTGAAACGATTTTAGTGAAATTTAACTAAGAACAATCTTGATCAAACCAGCTTTCGATTAAAAATCGCATCGAAATCCACATACCCAGCAGACACCAAATTCTGCAAAAAAAAATTCAATTGGATATGCCCTTAACAGACTTCGGGTGGTAAGACCTTGTGCGAGGTCCGTCCGGGCCGCTACAACCATCTTACTCGCTAATCCTGCCGCTAAGCAGCAGTGCGTGCACTGTTGTATCCCGGTGTGGAGAGTAAGACGGCCGGTATAATTAAGGGCACAAGAGGCATTTCATCTTAGCTCTCTAGTTGCCAACGCATCTGCAATCCTCCAGGGTTGCGAGTGTCTATGGGCAGTGGTGATCACTTACCATCAGGTGATCCACTTGCTCGATTGCCTCTTCGTCATATAAAAAAAAACTTCTCACTCTTCAAAATCAGGGAGTTTCGGAGCTATGGTGAAACATACGTAAATAAACTAATTAAATACGTAATTACACGTCAAGTTAACCTCGGGTTAGTGTCTAGCCCAGGTCGGTGCAATTTGGCCTAAATGAAATAATCCATAACCCTTTCTTATAGTTTTGCCCATTGACGTATGTACACCATTTACTTCTGCGCTAACGCTTGAAAACGTCCGTCCGAAGCAAAAGACCATCGAGCGTCAGTCAGTCTTAGTTCGGTCGAACGGCGCTATGTCGTATGTATGGGATACCTACATTTTTCATGAATGTTGTAGGTACTAGACTCAAAATCCATGGTATTTTATTAAGTCAATGGCTTTGCCGTATTCAAATCTAGTCTACCAAGCTGTATAAGTATGTAGTGTACGGGTAAATACCCCGTAAAGACTCGACAGATAGTGTTGATAAGCTCCGTGATCGTGATAATGATAATAATACCTACTTCAGATAAGAAGACATAAACACTTCAAATGAAGGTTTGTTGTTTTCCATAAAAGTAACATGATTGAGCGGCTGTGTGATTCATATTTTACATGTTAATAATGTTCTATCACTTGGCCTTATTAAACTACACGTCATTTACTTTCAAGCTTTTCTTTAGCTTCGAATAGTAATTTACATTTATTTCCATTTAGTTTCATATCATACCTACCTAATTGAGGTAAGCCTTATAGACGTTATAGTCTATTGTATCAATTAATATAAACATCAGGATATGCCCTTTGAACATTTTGAAATAGGAACGGTGTTGCCGAGCCGGCCGGCGGGAGCGGCGCGCGGCCGGCGGCGCCCGTGCGGACGTGCTCGCGGCTCATACCACTGAGACTACTTTGTAGTCTCATTGATTTGGAACGAAGGGCCATACGCTATTATGTCTATGATTCTATCACAATTATTGCTCCGTTTCAGTTTGGAGAAAAATGCTTTTGTAACATGATGTCTGGACAGATAGCCGGACGGCTGTTCTTCGCATTTCTCAACCATTTCTAGTGAAATTTTTGTGAGCAGGTTCGATTCTAAGTAAACGATTTTTTTGTCGATTGGTTTTTTGGGATTTTTTTTGTTCAAAAATATTTTTCGTTAAATTTTGTGATCAGGTTCGGTAATTGCATAGAATTTTTTTTGGACATGTTTCGTTTAAATTTCATTTTCGTAATTCAAATATGAACCCTTTTATAACGCCAAAATGAATGTAAATAAGTAAGTATACGAGTTTCCAGCGTATTATCTCTCGTTCTGAGTTTGACCCCTTTTTGTTTAAAGTGCCAGATAGACGTGAGAGTAAGTACCTATACGCGTACTTCTGGCTCAGCGTTCTTTTTCGCTCGTGTGTTTTATAATTTTTAAAGAAAAAAGCGAAAGTGATTAAGGTCGCCGAGCCATAAGTACCCACGCATATTTTAACCCACGTCTATCTGGCACTTATATAAGCTCCTTGCACTTAAGTGAATACATTAGTCCCATAAGTCAATCACGACCTTGAACTTGTTGGGTTTAGGACCGCGCGTGACCATGCGGCGTGTCATTAAAAGGTTAGAAATTACAGTTTTTGCAAATGGCGGTAAATTTGTCACTATGACATTTGGGAAGTTAACGGATACGACAGCAAGACATAAATCGCTATACTCCTTAAACCACGGGTAAGGGGGACCGATTTTACAAGAAACACTCTGTGAAAATACCAGTCGAAAATAGAGAAAAATATAACAGTTTCAAAACGATTCACGGCTAATTGCGTTAGACATAATGAAAACGTGATATTGAACCTTAATATAAGGCAAAAAAAAAAAAAAAAAAAAAAAAAAAAACGGTACGTCAACGTCAACACGATTTCAAATAAAGCTCCCAAATATTTTAATAATTAAATACTAATAATAATGTTTGTTTCATGTGCATCCCGGCCACCTCGACCTCTTTCCACGCCGGCCTGAGTCCCCGCGACTCCCGCACGCGCCGCTCTTGGCGGAGCCCCGTCAGTGCAGTTTTGTCGCGGCTGTCAGACTATTTTTCTATTTAGTTTTCCGTTGTGTTGTGTTTTTATGCCCTTAGATCATATGCAGAATGCAACGCAACCCGTAGATGGTACGTCACATGTATGCCCAATATGCAGTAGAACATTTAGTAGTAGTAGAGGTTTGAATATTCACAAATCCAAATTGCACAAATGTTTAAGTCAGAATGCCCCCCCCTTGTACATAAATCCTGTCTCCCCAAATACAAACCGTACTCCTACTAATCCACCCACTATTCCCTTCCATCTGCATTTGAGCCACTTAAAAAACAATGTTAAGGTGGTAAAAAGAATTCCCCGTGGCGCCCGGATCTCCGTCGCTACTCATTTGGCTCAACTTATAACGAAATGTTTGGACAATAATAGCTATGCGGACTGGCAGAATTTGTTACTTTTCCCATTTAATACACTTCACGTTAAAGACGATAAATCGTCTAAGATTTCTCTTACCCAAAAAATAAAAAACAATTGTTCCAATTATTCACCGCCTTGCCTTACAGTTTTTAGTACAGGCAAAAATAGCAATCAAAATTATTTTAAAAACAAAGTGGAATCTAAAGTTAGCGACGGAGACCTGAAGGGGGCCGCGCGGTTACTTTTTTCCAGTGACGTACTATCTCCAGATAATAGCGACACACTCTCGGCCTTACAAACTAAACACCCTCGAGCTCCTACAAACGCATACTTTTTGGACCCGCCTACGTCGCCCGATGTTTGTTTAAACATTCACGAGAAAGACACAGTGAATGCAATCTATTCATTTAAAACCGGTTCTGCAGCAGGTCTTGACGGACTTGCTCCCCAACACCTAAAAGACCTTACCTCTCACTGTGTGGGCGACGCAGGCAAACATTTAATCCTCGCTTTAACAAAATTAATAAACCTCATGCTGTCTGGCAATGTTAATCCCGAAATAGTTCCCGTTCTTTATGGAGCCAACCTAATTGCGCTCACTAAAAAAGACGGAGGTGTCAGACCCATTGCGGTCGGCTCTACATTTCGGCGATTAACTTCTAAAATTTCAGTTCGTCACATAGTTTCAAAATTGCAACCTCAGTTTGAACCAATTCAATTAGGTTTCGGTACTAAAGGTGGGTGCGAAGCGGCAGTCCATGCCCTGCGCACCTACCTTAATAACGATCAGTGTGAGGTTTTACTCAAAATTGACGTCAAAAATGCATTTAATTCGGTAAACAGGGACACCTTGCTCACAGAAATTAGGAATAATATTCCGGAAATTTATAATTACCTACTTAACTGTTATCATGAACCTTCTAAATTAATGTACAAAAGCAACGAATTATCTTCTGAAGTCGGCTGTCAGCAGGGTGATCCCCTCGGACCAGCCATTTTCAGTTTAGCCATTAACCCCATCATTCAAAATTTAAAGTCCAAATTTAACGTATGGTATCTTGATGATGGTTCCCTAGGAGGTGATGCAGTTACGGTACTTTCAGATCTCTCAGAAATTATAAATAAATTTAAGGCCATTGGTTTAGATCTAAACTTTAATAAATGCGAACTGTTCATAAACAACGCGATCCGATCCGATCTCTTCCAACATTTTAATTTACTTTGTCCAAATATCAAAATTGTCGATAAGCAAAACTTAAGCCTCCTAGGGTCACCAATCTTCGACGATGCCATTCCAGATTTAATCGCAAAAACTGTTTCAAAATTTCAAAATTCTGCAGACCGGCTGCTGGAAATCAGTGCTCACACTGCTATCACTATTCTAAAATTTTGCCTTTTTGTGCCAAAATTTACTTATTTGCTTCGTTGTTGTCCCTTTTGGAAACATCAAAATTCTCTGACCTTAATTGATTCCCTTATGAAAACTTCTTTGGAATCTATACTTAACTTACAATTCAATGGGCAATCTTGGACCCAGGCTTCCCTTCCTATCAGATATGGTGGGCTAGGTATCCGCAAAATTTCTAGTGTTGCTTTACCAGCGTTCCTATCATCTGTCCACAGCACGTCCACCCTCGTAGGTAAAATCCTAAAGGATTGTCCTTCAAACTACGAGACGACGGGTTTGGTCGATGCTAGGAATGCTTGGCTAATGGCTTGTCCGGGTGAAAATCCTCCCGCTTATCCAAATTTCCAACGGAGCTGGGATGACACACTATCCAAATTAACTTATTCTAATATTCTCAGTTCCAGTTCAGGCCCAGACCGCGCAAGGCTTTTGGCTGTGGCAAGAAAGGAATCCGGTGACTGGCTTCATGCTTATCCTTCCGTTAACACCGGAACCTTTCTTGAGCCTGAAACACTGAGAATTGCAGTCGGGCTAAGACTGGGTGTTGCGCTGTGTTCACCACACCGTTGCCTCTGTGGCACCAATGTGGACGAAACGGGACACCATGGTCTTTCCTGTCAAAAGAGCGCCGGCCGTTTCTCCCGTCATGCCGCGCTCAATGACATAATCCGCCGGGCTCTTGCCTCTGCGAACGTGCCGGCCATTTTGGAGCCAAGCGGCATTGCCCGCGACGATGGCAAAAGGCCGGACGGTATGTCTCTGATTCCCTGGAGAATGGGTAGGGTTCTGGTTTGGGATGCGACCTGTGTCGATACAGTAGCACCCTCACATCTCCAGGGAACCACACAAAAAGCTGGTGCGGCGGCAGAAACGGCTGAAAATAGAAAAAATTCTAAGTATCAATCTCTCGGTCCGAATTATAATTTTGTTCCTGTCGGGTTTGAAACTTTGGGTCCATGGGGTCCCAGCGCTTACAAGCTTATTTCTGAGTTACAAAAGCGCTTAGTTGATGCAACTTGTGACCAAAGGGCTGGCAGTTTTCTCTCTCAAAGAATCAGCATCGCTATTCAGCGAGGCAACGCTGCCAGCCTTTTGGGCACTATGCCACGGGGGCCTTATTTAGATTTAATTTAGTTTTAAGTTGTAGTTTATTTAGTTTAAGCTTAGATTTAATGTCATTGTAAATTGCTTTTATTATGTAAATAAATAAAGTATTATCGCGGTTAACATCCCGTTTTCATTATGTCTAGAGAAAAGTACTTATGTTTTGAAATCTATAAAAGCCTAAAAACTTGTGGCTCTGTGAGCTCTAGACCTCGCGAGGTAATTTTTGAACATTTTTCGTTTTTTTTTTAATTATCAAAAACTAAATCGACAAAAATTCTAATTACTAAACCTGGTCGCAAAAAATTACGACAATTGGTTGAGAAAATAACAGCCGGACTGCCGGAGAGACATACGAAAGCATACAAACAAAGTCGCAGCTAGTCGTGCTAGCCCTGCTGAAATAGATGTAGTAGTACAACATGATCCATATAATTTTCAAAATTACTGCAATCAAAGTCATGAGTAGGTAGATACCTAGTCTAATTACCATAATTTTGCTGCATACCTGTCGTCAATAACTACATTAGTTTATTATATGTAGAGCTCAATAACTTCGCACTTGTGTGTTATGGGAGCCAATTTGTATCCCATAAAGTGGTTTTTTCTAACATTATAGGCATGTGGCTGAATTATCGTTTGGCATAGTATATCTTTTCTAGAGAAATTAGAACTGCAACTGAAAATATTAATAAAATTAGATTAAATTTACTTTAATAGTCTTGGTTCCTAAAAAGGCGTTTGTTGGAGTATTTTTAACCGACTTCAAAAAAGGAGGAGGTTCTACGTTCCACTGTATGTATTTTTTTTTTTATGTATGTTCATCGATTACGCCGTCAATTGTAGACCGATTTTCAATTTTTATTTTTTATTTGAAAGGGTATACTCTTGAGGTGGTCCCATTGTCACCAAGTCATGATCTGATGATGGGATCCCAGGGAAATCGAGGGCAACCCTCAAATTTTACAGGCACGTACTATGTGTTTCAAATATTTTCTAAGGTTATTCAAGTATTTGCGTCTGGTAGTCATCATCTCATGATGATGAGCTGATGATGGAAGGTACAACTCCTTAGCGGTTAGGAGTTGGAGGATAATTCTGAAAATGTTAAATCAACGTAAAATTATGAAATAAAAATCTTTTAACAAAAAAGTAAAAACGCCTTCAAAAAAAACCTTAGAAAAAAAATGTAAAATAATCCTCTAAAATAATGATAAATAAATAAAATAAAATAAAATGCGTTTATTTCTGACAACAGAAACGAAAGCCTAAAGTTTTATGGCCTAGCACTAAGCAGCAGATATATGAAGTCGGTGTTTCATTCAAAGAATATTCCGCTCGCATCGCACCGACTTCATATTTCTGCTGCTTAGTGCTAGGCCATAAAACTTTAGGCTTTCGTTTCTGTTGTCCGAAATAAACGCATTTTATTTTATTTTATTTATTTATCATTATTTCAGAGGATTATTTTTATGCGAAACGGTCTGCCAGCCAAAGAAAAAATTAAGACAATATATCTGTTTCTGTGTGTTATTCAAGAGGCCTTGAAAATATTTTTTTGAAATTTTCGACGAAAGGTAGAAATGATAACACTTAACAATTTTCTACTGCTTGTTTGCACTCGTAATGTCATGTGAGTTAACAAATGTTTTCATGTAGGTAGGTGTAGGTAGGTAGGTACTCATAGTTTGTCTAGAAGACATTAAAACGAACAAACAAAATATGGACTCAAGTTTCTCAAGTTAAGTACATAGTTGCCCTAGGGGACAAGGAAAATAAGATTTTCCTCAAAGAGAACGACAGCAAAATCAGCATAAATAATTTCTCTTCATTTTAACAAAGCAGCACTTAATTGCTCTAATTAAAATAGCCAGTTAAAAACAATTAGTTTCTTTTTGATTGTGAAGTAACAATAAGGATTCGGCCTTAGTTCCTTAGCGAAAACATTTGGGTTTTCCTCTCATTGTTGATTTATTTTCTTCTCGCTAGGTATTTGACAGAACAAGATTATTTCATTGCCTTCACAAAAGTAGCTAAGCTCTAGACTCTATACTAACTTTGGCTTTCTTTTATTTCAATTTAATTCATTACATGTTGTATGTAAGTACGAGTATACATCAAAGTTGTATAATTTTTATTCGAAATGTTTATTTTTAAACGACTTAATGAAAACGAGGAGGTTCTCAATTCGTGGAAATATTGTTAAAAGTATTATAAAACGTAATTAATAAAATCTATTGTTTTTGTTCTAAGTATAAAGGTGTGTCAAAATGTCGCCGTGATACATATCGAATGCAAAAGTTTGCCAATTTTAGTAGAATTAAGCAATACCTACCAAAAGACCACTTCTATTCTGTCTTTAATCTTCTGGGTCACGTGTTTATTTTATTGTATCACGTTTTTTGAGAATCAAATTTAATGCGCGCTAAATTGGCATTTGCAATTTTTTTAATTAACTCTTGGCCTTCGATTTACAATGCTAATTCGGCAGACAGCCAATAATTTAGACAGGTTCAAATCCAGACAAATAAAAAGATGAATACTCAAGCAACTTTTTGTCGTACGTTTGCACAGGCCTAATTTAAGTTTATGTTATCAGGAAGGTGAACATTGTTTGAATTATTTTTATTTCCTTTTAAAATTTACAAAGCAGCATGTCGAGAGTGGTCAAGGTTGGTTAAGTACCATGATGATCGGATTCCACGCAGAGCGAATTTGAAATAGTTGGCGTGGCTATATCTTGGATAATCCATAAAACCAATGCATCAAGAAGTAGTTTTTTAACAGACTCCAAAGAAGGAAGTTCTCAATTCGTCGGATTTTTCAAATGTTCCCCGAGTACTCGAAGACGGCCGGACCGATTTGGAAAATTCTTTTTTTGTTTGAAAGGGTATGCTTTCTAGTTGGTAAAATTTTCATCAGATCAGGGTCTATTAATGGGATCTTGAAGTAATCGAAGCAACTTTTCAAATATTATAGGCACACCATCGCGATTTGGCTATTTTTTACAGTAACTCGTACATTTGCTCTTATAAAGCACCAAGAATGAAATGAAATTTATTTGCGTACCTACACCTATGGATTAAGGTTACAGATTGCAGGTACAGATGCTTAAGTATAAGTTTTTCACTTAAGCCTACCTTTACATAGGTGTACCTAAACACAGTTAAAAAGAATAAAAAATTAAATCGACGTTAAATAAATTGAAAATGATGAACATATAAAAACACACTCAATCATTATATTACAAATACTATGTTATATATCCTTATTATCATTTTTATGTATGTCGATAAAAACTGGTACTAATATTATTAAATACACAATACAATTAGGTACTTGATGATGATGGAGATCGCAAATGGCACAATTAAGAAGTCGGTACTTCATTCAAAGAATATTCCGACCCCACAGTGCCGACTTCATATTTGTGCTAGGCCATAAAACTGATGGCTTTAGCTTTAGAGGATTACTTCGTCTTTTTTATTTGAAGTCGGTTTTATTTTTTTAATTTATTGAGTCAGGCGTAACTTTGCAGAGCTCCATATTAATGAACTAAGAATAATAGACTAATAATAGAATAATTACTTCCACTAGTAGAAATGGTGGCATATTGAACGGTTGTTGTAGCGCTTCGATAATGGCCTCGTGGGAAAGTGTCGAAACGCGTCTGCGTTTAGTTTAGTGGTGGTGGTAGTAAGGTCTGTGTGGCCTGTGTTGACTCGTGTAGCGGAGGTGTTGCATGGAAACATACATTTGCCGCACATATTATACCTATTTTTTTTTCACTTGTGGTCGCGGGTGAGCAAAGTAATTGTTTCTAGTTTTTACTTTTTTTGTTAAGAAGGTAAAAGATACTACGAATTAGTCCAAAAATTATCGGGCTAATTAATCTCGAATTATAAGGGAGTGGTCCGTTTATTTCAGTGTGATTGAGTCTCACGGTGGCTTCATGTTTCATGTTAAAAGTGCTTATGAATTGATTTATAAACTTTCACATATTAAGAAATAGTTACCTAGAAGATATACCAGATGTCTAGCACGCAGAACCATGTCATCATCAATCAATCACAAATAGTTTATCTGAACTGATCTTAAACGATAAGTAGGTAATATAAAAATTAATGATAGGAACACTTTGTACACTCGAATTTGGTTCGATTTCTTTTCAGTCAGAAACAGAATAGATAGTTGGGTACTAACAGACCTAACAGTTTCCCATCTACCCGTGGTCATGATGCTGTAACGCATCGAAATATCGGGGGCTCATCAAATCCTGGTAAGGTAATCGCGGTCAATACCCCGTTTATTAATTAGAAATAATAATAAGTTTATAATAATCATAATCATAATCACCATTCTTACCGTTTACTACACTGCTCAAAAATGTATCAAAAAATAAGCGACGACCTGAGGGTCGATCACGTCTTTACGAATGCTGCGTAACGTTACGGTTATCGTATCGAGATCGAGAAACCTCATACTAAATTTTAGTTCCAAATACGCTCACGGGCGGGCGCTGTTCCAAACGTCATACAAACCCGACAACGTTTGCTATTCGACTTTACTTTACGCAGCATTCGTAAAGTCGTGCTCGACCCTCTGTGGTAAATATTGCGGAACGCGGTGGATGCGGAAAGCACAAGACTGGTCTGAGTGGAGAGCCTTGGGGGAGGCCTATGTCCAGCAGTGGACGTCTTTCGGCTGACATGATGACTACACTGCTCAAAAATGCCTAGGGACCAAAGGTATATGGGAGTCCGCACATAATTGATCCCTAGACATTTTTAGAAGTGTATCGACGGTACTCTGACGCAACCTCGTATATAAACTTTGACGAAATTGTAATAACCACCTTAGGTTCACGGTATAGAGTGGTTATTCCAATTTCGTCAAAGTTTACATACGTGGTTGAGTCAGGGTACCGTCGATATGTGAAGGGTACACGGAAAGAACATGTCTAGTCACCTTATAGCAAATTAAAGTGATAAAGAAGATAAGTTTCATAAATATTTGTATCTGTAACTGAGTGGTAACTTATAGTCTATTGAGTTTTCTACATTTTGAGATTAAAATATGGTTTTTAAAAAAAGTGACTAAGTATCTTCTTTCCGAGTTCCCTTCATATGCACAATCACAGTCAGTTCCGTATTTATTTGGTATTTAATTAGGTATTTCACATTTGGCTTAACTTCCCTGGGAACACAATTTACTTGATTGCGTGAATCAAACGAGTATGTTTGTTCAATTGCTACAGACAAATATTGAAGCGGTTGTAGTGGAAATGCGCAAAATTCAAAACAAACTGCAAACACTGATGTTAAGGCTTCTTTCAACAAAGAATTGAACTGACAATAAATGTATTGGTACAAGTGGCAGAAAACGATGCAGTACGACAGAGCTAATATTACAAAGCAGGCAGACGGGAGGCGCTTTTGGGTTAGCTATACACCAAAAGCTCTCTGCCACTGTCCAAGGGGGACGAGGTACCTACACACGTACAGCACACGTCTACGCTTACAACCAAACTTGTTAAGTTCCTACAAACTCATACCATAGCAAAACTGTCACACAAATGCCAAAAACACGCACACAATCAACAGACCGTGTGCATTTTGCACAGACTTAACGTACATTTTTTGGCAGAAGGGAAATCGCACGTTAACATCTCCATTCCATTCCTGCTATAAGGATAATATCAACATTTTACTTCTTTTGTTTTTAAAAGTTAAGGACACAATGGACAAATTATTTGTTTGGCGTAATTTATAAGTTACTGTTATTAACCATGCCTACATCATTTCATTCCCTTTTGGCCATCGTGCCAATTTTAAAGATATATGTAGGCACTTACTCAGCTGTACAAAAATGCCAGTCTACATACTAAACTACCTATACCTACATACGTATAAGAACCTCATTTTTTACCGCTAAGTATAATTACTAACGAAAAATGTGCTCATTTGTTGAATTTGCGTGACGAGCCCTTATCAAAAAACGTCATTGCACGGTCGCTGGCCCTAATATGCATCCACTGAGCTTGATTTTCGAAATCAAGAAAGTGAAAATACCAACACGCCATTCGAAATTAATAAAAATCTATACATTAAATTTTCCGGACTAGTAGAAAATCGTAATTTTTATAACAGTAGGTACTAATACGAAATTTCATAACTTTCGTTACACTAGACGGCAGGATTCAGGTAATTCAAATAACATTAAGACCACCCTTAGTGGGAGAAGTTTCCATCAAGCCATACCAAGTTAATCTTTGACATATTATGTATCGATACGACATAACGTACCATTTCTTCTTAATAATTACGTACCTAACTTAATTATTATCTAATTCACGTATCAGGTTTTTTTTATACGACAAGGAAGGCAAACGAGCAAGTGGGTTACCTGATGGTAAGCAATCACCATTGCCCTTAGACACCCGCAAGCCCGGGGGGTTTGCAGATGCGCTGCCAATCTAGAGAGCTAAGAAGAAATGCCTCTTGTGGTCGTAATTACACCGGCTGTAGACACTCTCCACACCGGAACACAAGAGTGCAAGCACTGCTGCTTAGTGGTAGCGATCCGGACGGACTTCGCACAAGGTCCTACCACCCGCAAAACAAGTTACAAGCTTACTTAATTTGTCATCCATCTAGAATCTACTTGGTCTAAATTTATCAATGGTCTAGAAATAGTATCAGCGTGACTAGATCGTACATGGCACTGGCTTTAATTTCCTAATGAGTTACCTACTCGCCTCTAATAAGCGTTGGGGCAAAAACGGCAAGTATTTAGACTTAAGCGCGTGTAATGTTGACACTTAATTGCGACCACAAGTTATTTTAAAAGACAATAAAAAACAGCATAAGTCTAGCCAAGTAATTAAGACGTGAATCCGGTATGATCTAACCGCAAGAAGGAGATTAACTAACAAAGGCTGGGGGCAGAGGTCACTCGTTATTCGGGTCTTTTTTTGGGTTCCGCACCTCAAAAGGAAAAACGGAACCTTATAGGATCACTTTGCTGTCCGTCTGTCTGTCTATCACGACCCTTTTCCTCTGGAACGGGTGGAGGTAGCTTTCTGAAATTAATATCAAATACTCAAACCTGCAGTCCCTTGAAGCTGTGCAAAAATCAAACTTCTAATTCAACGCAATCAAAAGATGCATAGTCATTAAAAAAGTCGTTTCCGTACAAATTAACGTAATGTGAAAACCTAAAGGGTACTCCAGTTGTCCTAGAAACTTGAAATGTGGTATGATGGTAGCTCTTATAGCACAAACCAACCACTCAGAAAAATCTCAAAATCCAATTTTTTTATGTCTGTCTGTATATATATTTCACAGACCAATATTAAATGACCTGCATAAACGTTTTACTTAGAAGCAGGGCTCTACTAATACTGGACAACTTAAAACACTGGTAAAAATGGTTAAAATCTTTGTACGGAACCCTCGGTGCGCGAGTCTGACTCGCACTTGCCCGGTTTTTGAATTAACGTTTGAAAATAAAATACGAATTTTAACAGATAAATGTCTATTTCGTATGCGTATTCCGTGGCAAAGATAATATTGGGAGCCGATTGTGCTGTCCAAATAATGCCTGCTCAGTATCAGAAATCTATGGATCCCTATTGACTAGTCAAAAGTATAACTCACGCTGTAATTTTGTACCAACACACAGGTTTGCACTTTTTTAGACTGGTATTGGTAAGGGGTACATTCACAGGTGTAATTTTCATGAAATTTTTCCCCTGTCCTTTACTTACACTACAATAAACGATGTCAACATTTGTTTCCTAAAATTTGTAGATGCTAGTACCTATATGATTATAGATATCGAAAACCTTTTTAAGTATATTATATTGTTTAGTGCAATAATATTGATTGGGCTGCTTATTTTTCGGGCCAAAGTAGGTACTGACAAGAAAGGTAGACTATCTAGATAATAAACCTAAAATAATATTAGAGCCCGAATTATCAGATAACCGCAAAAAATTACATCAATATTGTTTTTATCACTATTATCTGTAAAAAGCCGTGATAGCCTAGCAGATTTATGTGCGAATTTGTAATTTATTATGAGCTTTTCAGTGAAGGAAAAATTGTGAGGAAAGTTGCAGACTCCTGCGAAGCAATTCAATGGTGTGTGTGGAGGAGACCCGATCAGTACTGGGGCCCGCGTGGGAACTATAGCCCAAAGCCCTCTCATTCTAAGAGAAGGCCTGTGCCCAGAAGTGGGACGTAAAAAAGGCTGGCGATGATGATGATTATAAATCATACATTTTATAATAGGTAGGTAGGTACAGTGTCAAATTTAGATTTGACTGGTAACGAGTTATACGCAAAACTTAAGGCACGGCGGGTTACCTAGCAACCTACATAACTTTGGAAGTATGTAAATTAAATAATTCGCTAGGTTAGGTACTATTGCTTACGAAAATTACTTATAGATATGAACATGATTATACACATACAATAATTTTAAATCATCTGTAATAGTAGTTTATGCAACTGCTACATAATGAGGGTCCTTAAAACACGAGTGTGTTTTTATGAAACGAGGCGAAGCTGAGTTTCATAATAGGATCACACGAGTGTTTTAAGGCCCAATTATGTGGAGTTGCATACATTACTTTATCTACACACGTATTATAAGTACTCTAAGATGGGTTCAGAAGCCGAAGGCATGTATCATACCCATTCCTGTCACGAATTTGATTGTTTTTTTTAAATCATAGACGAACATGCCGAGCTGACGTTTCGTAAACTGTTTTTTTTTTTGTAAAAAAAAAGTCATGTTATTAATATTAATAATTCGGACTGAACTCGACTTATATACGTGAGTGATCCGTTTTATTTCACTATGATTATAAATTACGTTGGTTGTCAAATTCGATATCGAAAAGTCATTACGATATCGAATTCGATGCCGTAATGACTATTACTTTACTGCTGGTGGTGGAGGAGGTGCTGGGGCTGACGCTGTCGGCGAGAAGGCGTCGTCGTGCTGCAATGCTGGTCATTTTCTACGGTTTCTGAACGCATTATAGAGGACTTATGATATGTGTGTACATAAATTAAATAATTTGCTAGGTTAGGTATTATTGCTTACGAAAATGACTAATAGATACATGATTATACACATACAATAATTTTAAATCGTCTGTAAAATTAGATTAAAGAATCATTTGTATGCCATAAATGGTTGGATGACTATTTTGCTTTATATTATTGTATTTATGTATAACACCTGTAAATGTAACCCATTCTTTGTGAATAAATTACATTATTATTATATCACGATTAATCACAAAGAAAGTTAAGTAGCCATTAATATGGTAGAATAGAATTAAAAAGTCTTCATACGTTATAATAGTAAATGTTTTCTTTGAAGATTAGCCGAATGTTAAACTTTTTTTGGGTTCAATTTAACTTCTACACAATAACTTCAAAAACTTCGAGTAAATTAAAAAAAAATTGTTTCTAAATTAAACTGTATCTTTTAAAAAAATAAGGAAATGACACTAAGAAATAAATTAACCTACCTTTCAAAATTTCCTTCAACAGTATCCCCAGTATACCCGTATATACCCCAGTATACCCGTATAGTATCACTGTCACAATTTTGTCTCGTCCGCTTTTCCCGACACCGCATTCGGTTTTCAAATTTTCGTTCGACCAACTCCCGCGCAACCGCGTGCCACGAGCGTTCCGCCGCTACTGCCTCTGCGAACGCATGTTGCCCATGCGCATCCTTTTATACGCAAAGATAAAGTTAACGCGGTAAGCTCGTTTCAGGCTGAAGTGTGTACTCTTTCTGGCTTTAAACTAACTTTTTGTATTATTTTTATTTTTACGGTCATCCCGTTTGAAATTAATTTTTCACAAATTTCAAATTTGATGCGTAAATATACAGAAAAGCCAGAAAAATTAGTTCTCGAATTGGGGTTCGAACCCAAACCTTTACCATACCGTGGTAACGCGCTAATCCAATTACGCTATCCGAGCAATTGGAAGTTAGCACGAAAAACTCCTATATATTCACGCATCAGATCTTGTTACTTAGCGATATTGACTACAAAATAATACAAAAAGTTAGTTTAAAATCAACGATTAGCGCCATCTCTCGCTTAGTAGGTGAACGTAGATGTTTCATACTAAGGTGTATTGGTCTCGTACAGAGATTATTGCATAGATGGCGTTAGCGAGTCAATATCGCTAAGTAACAAGATCTGATGCGTGAATATATAGGAGTTTTTCGTGCTAACTTCCAATTGCTCGGATAGCGTAATTGGATTAGCGCGTTACCACGGTATGGTAAAGGTTTGGGTTCGAACCCCAATTCGAGAACTAATTTTTCTGGCTTTTCTGTATATTTACGCATCAAATTTGAAATTTGTGAAAAATTTCTTTCTGGCTTTACACTTTGCTATACAATACAATACAACAACTCTTTATTGAACACCACAACAAAGACAGAAATAGAAGAAACCTGAAGTTGATTTTTAAATACCTATTCAATCATACCCCACTTGATGTTTTATTTTGTTGACTTAAAAAATACGTCTCGATCGCGTTTGCGTTAAAGTGTCAAATAGTATGAGAATTGTTAAACGCGAACGCGATCGAGACGTATTTCTTGGCCTGGTCGGCGATTACACTAGGCGCTCTGATGATGAATGTGTGCTGTACGTGTGCGTTTGCCCGTGATCATGATGCATGCAACTGCATCGAAATATCGGGAGCTCATCAAATCTATAAGGTAATCGTGGTCAAAATCCCGTTTTCGTTATGTCTATTACAATGTTCATGCTTTCAAGGACCCCGACTGATCTGCCTCCGAAAGCAAAGACTGTTGCTTTATTCTAAAACCTTTCTGAATTCAAAACGAGACACTTAGAGATCAGTCTAGCCTGCCGCATCTGCATTATAGTATACAACCTATCTATCTCTACAGTAAGAACAGAAATGTTACATGTGACATGTGGGTACTTGCCGTGTTTTACCGAAAACTTTGGCTTTCCAAAAACCTCGACGGGGCAAAAGGGGTTTTTTTTATTTCTCGCCCACCCCATAGTGTGGGGTAGGTATCGTTGAATAGGTCTTTAAAAAATATTAGGGGTGCTCAAAGTTCATTTTTCGATAAAGTTATTCGTTTGAAAAAATTTTTAGCTTTGAAGTGCTCATTTTTGTTGGAGCCCAGTTTCCCCCCTCTACCAGAGAAACCGTTATATATGGAAATGTGAAAAAAATCAGAGCAGTAGAGCATATAGTGAATTTAAAAGGAAAACTATCAGAGATAAGCAGGCTTTACAGGTTTGGGAGTAATAGTTAATTATGTGTGTCTATGTCAGTAACCGATATCAATTGACCCCACACTGTGTACAGTTTGCTTTTGATGAAAATACCTTTAAATTAGGCATCTATGCCAGGGCTTTTACGTAATGGCTTAGGAACCCTCTTGCCCGGTTTTTTCAGTAAGCGATCGCTAATCTATAGGACACGGATTTGCAATTGCAAAACCTTATGACTTATTGGATAGATTGTGAATGAAAAAAAAATTCTTGCCCTATAAGGGCTGTGCATCTGAGTATTCTGAGTTTCTGTGGCATGCTCCCAAACGGGTTTCCTACTTATTTGAACGAGAATTTTTTTAACGCAACGCTCTCACACACACACACTCGGACACATTGCACAGCATTTTTCTTCTATGGTTAACATTTTCAATCATCAGAAACTTCTTAGCTGTGCAATGTGTCAGAATTGACATCATAGCGGCGGGGCACTTTCAAGGTAGATGTGCCAGTAAACAAACAACTTTGTGAAACATTAGATTCACACAATCGTACATAATGCTTTTCTATTATCCCCTACAACATACCTAATTATTTACAATATATTGTTCTATAGAACAAAACACATTATCGTTATGTACAGTTTATGTTGTACGCAGATTATTTTAATGCTTTTACATAAATACAAGACGCCAAGGTTTATCTAACTGCGTTCCTGGGTGGAGATGTTTTAACTCAAGCGCGTGAAAACATCATTTGAAAATTACGAAAGTTGTATAGATTTCAAAGTCGAGTGAACAAGCAGAAAATGCCATTCCTTTTTAATTTTCTGGGCCAGTTGAAAACTCAACTCAAGCGGTAATTTTGTAACAATGCATAAACAGATTTTCATAATTTTGGAATGCCATTTTTACGGCGCTTTTTCACTGGCACCGGTCGTATTTTACACTGAAAATTCCACTCGACAACGTGCAACGGTGGAAATCTATGTATCGTTAAGAAACTTCCACCGAAAATGTATTTTGGAATCAAATCTTACAATAAATAATTGGAGCAGTAAAATTCTCCCCCATTCTACTCGTTCGAAAGTACTCTCGCTACATTGTCGAATGGTACTGCAGATGTGATCTTTAGAATCAGGCCCCTGCGGAAATTCATGAAAATCATTTACTGTCCAAATTCTAAAACAATACAATAGTTTATTCTTCTCATTTGTAAGAAATAATATAAACGAACTAGAAAATAATGGTCCAATTCGATCCGTATTCTATGTGATGCTAATAATAATGTACGAATATTTGCAAAACGAGAATAACAAGATTCGGTCCATTCTTTATGGTTTACTGAAACTAAATAGCGAGCGAAATCTTAATGTATTTTTTCAGACGTAAATAATGAAAAGGTGTCTATTTGTTGTAAGGAAAGTATTGTCATGGTCACGAAGCGTAGATAAAGGTGTACACGTGTACACTGAATCGTTAGGAGGATTAACATCTCAACAACTTAGAAAAGTTGAAAAATCCCCGACATTGTTATTTCAAAGTTCAATATTTCAAAAACCGGTGACCCGATTTTAATGAGTTTCGTTAAAGTCGGGTCGGTCGTAGCTAAGAACCATCTCGATTAAAATAGCTTTCGACTGAAAAAAACCGCATCGAAATCGGTCCACCCGCTTGGGAGCTATGATGCCACAGACAGATACACAGATACACAGACACACAGATACACCCCTCTTTTTTGTCGGGGGTTAAAAACCGGCCAAGTGCGAGTCGGACTTCTTTACCTACTACTTATCAAAATATTTAATTATCGTTTTTATTTAGTTTAAGGTTTTTATTTATTGTTATATTGTCATATACCTACCTACTTGTTTCTTTTAAATAAATTCATTATTAATAAATAAACCATGAATCAAAACTTACCAACTGGGCCGTGTTTTATAAAGCTACAAGTTACAATTTACAAGCGGCAGTCTCTTTCTACCAAAAGGTGATAGAATGAGACTTCCGCTTGTAAATTGTAACTTTATAAAACACGGCCCTGGTAGAAAATACTTATAAATATGAGAACTAAATCATTTTTCATTAAATTCAAATAGCAGTGTTTGCTTAATGTGTGCCCTGAACAAAAAAATACAAATAATCATTTGTGTCTTGAACTTAGCAAAAAACTTACCTACATCTAACAAAATAACCCTCTCCGACCTGTCAAGCATTAAAATAAGTTTTTTCTGAGTCCAGCAAAAACTGTTTCAAGCATAACTTGTAGCAATTTATTTTATTTTTGATTGGAGATTAATGATAAAAGCCCGAAACGTTTTCTGACAGGTTTTTCTGATAAACAGCCATTTCGGTTTTTATTCATCATCTTCTAAATTAACAATTCGTATTTCGTTTACGCAAAATTAAAATGCATTTTTTTAATGACTGAGCGCGCGAAGCGTCTCCTTTTCAGCTTGGGCAAAAATGCTTTCGTACTCGTATGTTCGTCCAACTGTCCGGCTGTTCTCTACTACAGGTTACATTTCTCAACCGAATTTAAACTATTGGAATAATTTTATTAATTAGCTTAAAGACTTTTTCTAACTAAGTACATAATGTGTGTGTGTCGAATTTGTGTGAATAAATCTCTCTCTCTCTCCCTCCCTGTCTCTCTCTCTCTCTCTCTCTCATAATAAAACTATGACACTTTATCTATTACCTAACATAATACAAAATAATAACTTTAACACCTAAAGGTAAGACATCCAGTGAAATTACGGGCACAAGAGACATTTCATCTTAGCTCTCTAGGTTGGCAACGCATCAACGCATCAATTCCTAGTTCTAACATAATCCTGCCGGTTACCTGCGTGCAAGCTGCATTTAACTGCAATTGAAATATCAAAAGAGTTTGAGCAATTCAGGATAATAATTAATTTGCGAATGGTAGGTAATACTTTGTGCGAGGTCCGCCCGGATCGCTAGCACCATGTTACTCGCTAATCCTGCCGCTAAATAGCAGCGCTTGCACTGTTGTGTGCCATCAGTGTGGAGAGTTAAGACAGCCGAGGGAATCACGGGCACAAGATGCATTTCATCTTAGGCCTCTAGGTTAGCACGTATCTGCAAATCATGTCTGTTGTATAGGAGGCCCAAATAAATATTTATTTTATTCTGTTTTTAGTAGGTATTTTAAAAAAACAAATGAAAGATCATTTATTAACAAAAAAAACAACAAAAATGAACCAGTAACAACAAAGCTAACAAAGCAGTAAGTTTGTTGTTACAGCGGCAACAGAAATACATCATCTGTAAAAATTTCGACTGTCTAACTATCACGGTTCATGAGATACAGACTGGTGACAGACGGACAGGCAGACAGCGGAGTCTTAGTAATAGGGTCCCGTTTTTTACCCTTTGGGTACGGAACCCTAAAAATGGTGGGTGCGCTGCTGCGCTGTCCATGTATTGTGGCTGTACACATATCGCAGACCATCAGATCTGTAAGGACGACTCTAGGTAAAGCTAATTTGACACCACCTTCCAATTTACGAGTATACCGTAAGGAGTTGACGCATTGCATAGCAACTCTATCTCCAATATATTTATGTTTCCTGAAAGAAATAATCTGGTAATTGTTATGTAAGTGGGACTCCGTTTAAATTACAATTTAGAACGTTGTCGCTTTAGGGTTTTTGAAACTTACGCATCACGCTTTTCTTGGCACATTAATTATTTGAAAACGACAAGGTGTTAGGTTGAAGTTTCGCTCTTGGATCGCAAAGGAGTATGATAAGGCTATCAACAATTTATTGAGGCCTTAATTACATCGAAAATGCTAATGAAAATGCATTTCGAAACCCGCATAATTTATACTAGAGGTATACCTACCTGACTTCGCCTGTATTTTTAACCCCCGACGAAAAAGAGGGGTGTTATAAGTTTGACCTATGTATCTGTGTATCTGTGTATCTGTCTGTGGCATTATAGCTCCCAAACGGGTGGACCGATTTCGATGCGGTTTTTTTTTAATCAAAAGCTAGTGTAATCGAGATGGTTCTTATCTAAGTTTCATTAAAATCGGTTTACCTGTTTTTGAAATATTGAACTTTGAAATGACAATGTCGGGGGTTTTTCAACTTTTCTAAGTTGGTTAGGTTATTCTATTGAAATTTTTCAGTGTGCTTTCGTTAACTTTTCATAAATTTATAGACTTTGTACTAATCGAGGTAATTTCAAAAACATTGGATGTCGTGATTAAGTCCCGAATTGTTATTGAAATGAAAAAGTTTATTTGGGTTTTTGACAGGGTTTATACAGACGAGGCTGGAGCCTCCTATTAAGCAAAAATATGCTTGTGTCAGGAGCAGGGACCGGAACCGGTTACCTTAATACCCGGTAGCCCAAGGGTTTTGAACGGGTTTCTTATAACGCTGGGTATTAAAAACCCGTATATTACGGTAGCCCTTTAAACGGCTTACCGGTTAATACATTAACCACTTGCAATGGGTTAACCCGGGCTACCGCATAGCGTATCGAAACCCCAGGATTGGGTAGCCGCTTGAAGCGCTGATTGTGCGTGCAGGTTATTTTGAATCTTACTTCGAGCGCATAAGGCTTATATTGTTTCGCCTATTTAAAAACCCTAACACAGAGGAGGCGGCATTTGTCAAAGACTTTGTAAGTCGCCGACTATTGAAACAAAATAAGACCTCAAGTCAACTGCAAACCTTTTAAAACTCATTTTTAATAATGTTGTGGTCGGATTGTTAGTTTCGGCGCGAACTAGGTATTTGATTAGCTAACTAGGAAAATAACATCCATTTACAATTCCAAGATGGCGGACATAATTTTTTCTAAAAGTCAACATGGGTGTCATTTTCTATGTTTTGAGGGGTGCTGATTTTGAAAATGACATCCATTTTCAAATCCAAGATGGCGGACACATTTTTTTTGTTGAAAATCGATATAGGTGTCATTTTCTATGTTTTCAGTTATGCTGATTATGAAAATGACATCCATTTTCAAATCCAAGATGGCGGACACATTTATTTGTTGAAAATAGATATGGGTGTCATTTTCTAGTTTTCCGGGGATGCTGATTACGAAAATGACATCCGTTTAATCCGTTAAATGGGTACCATTTTCGTAATCAGCACCCGTGAAAACATAGAAAATAACACCCATATCAATTTTCAACAGAAACAATGTGTCCGCCATCTTGGATTTGAAAATGGATGTCATTTTCATAACCAGCATCCCTGAAAACATAGAAAATGACACCCATATCGATTTCCAACAAAAAAATATGTCCGCCATCTTGGATTTGAAAACGGATGTCATTTTCAGAATCCGCGCCCCTGAAAATATAGAAAATGACACCAATATCGATTTTCAACAAAAAAATATGTCCGCCATCTTGGATTTGAAAATGGGTGTCATTTTCGTAATCAACATCCCCGGAAAACTAGAAAATGACACTCATATCTTATAATGAAATAAAAACGGATCACTCACGTACATAAGTCGAGCTTAGCCCGACATGTCTCGGACTAATTCGTAGTCCTTCCTCTGGGAGCGCATGACCCAACGGCGGCGAGACGCACATTGCGTGCCGCGGCTCAGCTCGCGCTACTACTAACCCCAGAGGAAGGACTACGAATTAGTCCGAAACAGTCGGGCTAAACTCGACTTACATACGTGAGTGATCCGTTTTTATTTATGATTATGATTGAGTCTCATGGTAGTTTCATGTTAAAAGACCCATATCGTACTTAAAAAAACCGACGAATTGAGAACCTCCTCCTTTTTTGAGGTCGATTAATAGAAACTTTAAGTAGGTAAGTACATACTTACCTATATAAGTACGGAAAGATTAAAATATAAATTGATTGTTCTCTTCGTACATAGTTCCTTTCCGTTTTCATACTAATGTACAGTTTCGCTTCGCGAAAACACGGGCGCGCGGCGGAGCGGGGTGAAAGGGCTACCCTAAGCCGAAGGTAACCGCTTAGCATATGATTAACCCAAACCTAATAAATACGGGTAAGCGGTTACCTCTTGTTACGATTAGGGCTACCCTAATATGTACGGGTTATACTTATACGGGTATTAGGGTAGCCCGTTGAAGGGGCTACCGTATCGATGCGGTAGCCCCTTCATCGAGCTACCGTTTCGAAAGGCTTAGCCGAATGATAGGGTTTTCCGGTCCCTGGTCAGGAGACACCGCTCCTCATTAAGAATGCCTCTAAATGTAGTATTCCATAGTAAACAGGGAGGACTATTTTTTATATTAATAAATAAAAACGTCTGTGTGTGTGTTATTGGTATGAGTGAGAATCGCGAAAGATACCGTGAAATTATAGACATTAATTGTTAACCCATGTAGGTTAGGTACTTACCTTATCTGCTTTGACTACGACGACGCTGCAAACATTTTCAACCGAATTTCAGTTATGAATTACCTACTTATGTTTGTAATTGTACTTTAACTACTGATTAGCGAGCTCACAGCTGTGTCAACTGTCATTTGATATTTACATACTCTCATTAATATAAACATCAGCATATGTCCTTTAGAACATTTTGAAATGAAATAGGAACGGTGTTGCCGAGCCCGCCGGCGGGAGCGGCGCGCGGCCGGCGGCGCCCGTGCGGACGTGCTCGCGGCTCATATCGCTGAGACTACTTTGTAGTCTCATTGAATTGGAAACGAACATGGAGTAAGTATATTTAAATTGTTCATGACGATTTCAGGCGTTTTTATAAGATCCTCAGCTTCACTTCCTTGTTGAAGAAGGGATCTCACTATAACTTCCGCTGCGATTGATTTGAAGTTTGGTGTAATGTTACTTCGGTAGTATAGATCTCCACGACATGGTAACAATGCCAGAGGGTCGAGCACGACTTTACGAATGCTGCGTAACGTAAAATCGAATAGTAAACGTCGATTTTGTATGACGTTTGGAACAGCGCCTGCCCGTGAGCTTATTCGTAATGTCGTGCTCGACCCTCTGATGCTGCAGCGTCCAGTAGTCAACTCCTCGGCAGCTTCTAGCAGATATAGCGTTTTTCGGCTCATTAGAATGGCGTCAGTGAATAGTTGTTAGAAAGATTATAGTTGGGGTTAATATATAAAGCGGTCTCTCGACGCAACTGCGCTCTACCTCTACCCGTGACTAACGTAGGTTTTTTTTACCTGGGAAATCGCAAAGTTGTCACTTAAGTACCTAATTTATGACAAAACGTACTAAACTCAGTTTATTTTAACATTACAAATTCAACGGTCAAATGTACACACGTTTTTAAGAAAAACTAAGACACGTTACTATTAACCTATTTAAATGTATAAACTCGTATGAGGAAACATTTAATAGATACTTATTATCAATATTATTCAATGTATTTTTATTTGTCTTTAAATTACCGAAAAACGTGTTCACAATTAACGGAGCATAGGTGGGAAATCTTTTTATAACATAACCTAACCAACTTGGAAAAGTTGAAAACCCCTGGCATTGTTATTTCAAAGTTCAATATTTTAAAAACGGGTGAACCGATATTAATGAAACTTAGTTAAGAACCATCTCGATTAAACTATCGAAATCGGTCCATCCGTTTGGGAGCTACGATGCCACAGACAGATAAACAGATACACAGGTCAAACTTATGACACCCCTCATTTTTGTCGGGGTTAAAAACTGGCGACCCTTACCGGTTTCGCACGGTTTTCTCCGCTAAATATTATATTTATTAGAAAATATTATACATATAAATACGGAAAGAATAACTAAGTATACATAATTTTGGTAAAAACCACAAAAAATTCCGTTCGACATTTCATCATCAGACAAACAAACAGACGAGTTTGTTTTAATAATACGTAGTGATATGCATTTCCTCGCCAAGTTTTAACTAATGATAAAACTAATAAACCAATCAACCTTGACTCGCATGGGGGCGCTAAAGGTCAGTTCTTCACCACGTCATAAATTTATATGTCAAGTATGGGCTTGAACCCGTATGCGTTTATATTTAGCAGTGACGTCCCATATCGTTATAAAACTATCCAAAAAAAGAGGATAACAAAAGTACCTACCTAATCTAATCCACTAAAGCGCTTAGTTGATGCAACTTGTGACCAAAGGGCTGGCAGTTTTCTCTCTCAAAGAATCAGCATCCCTATTCAGCAATGACGCGCCAGTCTTTTGGGCACCATGCCACGGCACGGGGGCCTTATTTAGATTTACTTAATTTAGTTTATTTAGCTTTAGCTTAGATTTAACGTCATTGCTTTTATTATTTAAATAAATTATTTTATCCACTTTGGGTAACACCTGCCTTATTTTTTAACGGTGCTCAAAATACATCTGACCGTCACCAGGAAATATACATAATAGTGTGGGTAGCCGGGTAATCCCCAGATCTTCTCTAGTATTTTAATTTCCATTTGTTTTATACCCATTTCATTATTTTACCAATCGTAGGTTTCCATACTATTATAATTAATTTTATCATAAGGTTACTAGATCAAGTGGGGTATCATTATGAAAGCTCTAGAGCTCTGTTTTCCCGTTGTAAAAATTTGAGTGAAATCTCAGGTGTGATCTGTAATCGGTGAACATGCGTTATCTCTATGTGCGTAATTTTCTAAAATTTAGTACTCTTGTAAATAGTTACTCCCAACTCCCAAATAACAAAATTTTAAATACTTAGATAATAATTAAGGAAAATTAACGGCCCGAGGTAACGTCGATACGATACAGTGGGATTTTCACCAACGCACCTTAATAAGGAAATTGTCCGCATGCTATTTATATAATTTATCTTATCCGTGTGCTTTTTGTTGATCAAACTGGACAAATATTTAATCGTATGGCGTTATACAAGTATATAGGAAATCACACAAAATAATATCATAAGTCAACATTTAGGTTGCGCAGCCAGTCAACGGCGACAGGTATCACGTTCACGTAGAGGTCCTCCGGGTCGCCCCGGTAGCATCGCTTTGGGCAGCGCTCCACAATATGCTGTGCAGTTTGGTCTTCAAGGCTGCAGTCACAAAGCGGGCTATTGCTCCATCCCCACTTGAACTTCAAAGAGTTGCACCTATAGGCCACAGTGCGGATTCTGTTGAGGCGACACCAGTGTTTCCTCTGCATTACCCGACTTCCGAAGGAGGGTTATTTTTTTGGAACGTATGTATATATGTCTAATTCTTTGGCACGCTCTACAGCTTAAACATTTTGGCGGATTATTAGAGCAGTTTTTGCGTGAAAGAGTAAGAAACTTCCATCCTCACAAACTTTTATTATTATTAGAAGGATTTTACAAATTATGCTTTGAAAATGAACATTTCATTTATTTAACTAAAAAGCCATAAAAAAACAGAATACCTATGAAAACAGTAAAAAAAAAAACCTAAACTAACTTATTCTAAATCTAGAAATCTATGTGTACAAATATCGCCCAGATCGTTGAAAATAGCACTCGTAAATGTAGAAAATAAATTAAATGACTAACCGTAGAGAACTAGAAACTCAACTAGGCCAACATTTGATTCACGCGGTATTTTTGTAGAAATACACAAATACTACCATTTTCAAGTGGTATTTTCACAGGGTGTATGATTTGTAAAATCGGCCTCTTGTGTGACGGCTGAGTTCTATTTACGGGTACGAATGGGTATTAAGGATTACCATTTTATTATAAATCTATGCTTGAAGCTGCATACCCAGTGGCACAGATAAATAATGCTATGCCAGTGGTAATTACTAATTACCCTATTTGATGCTCTCACCTCCTTCATAGAACGACAGATTTTTTCCTCTACGGCGTAGGAATTAAACCACAGTTGCAACCTTGCGAGGTGGCACGTATTTTGTCGTCTCTCGCACACAATGGCGGCTTACTCACGGATCGACCAGGCCTTCCGGCTGTATTTGTGACAAACCCTGTTCACTTCCTCCTCGTTTATATTCAAAAAAGCCATCGATCGACATTTGTAATCGGTTCCGATTTAAGTATATGTGAGTAATAAACGGATCGAGAAAAAGTCTTTCCTGTAGCCGTATGTTGACGACTTTGGAGTCATTCAACTTAATTAAGGTTTCTTTTAAAAAGGCTAGAACTTGGCCAGGCACCCGTGGAGTGAAGCACACGTTGGGACCCTTTCACTGCGAATGTCACATTGGCATACCATACGTATGTCTGCCGAAGAGAACATTGCAATTTTTTTTGTGAAAAGATTCCACATACTTTGTACAAAGGTGCGTGACGCGTTTCAGTTTCTTAGACTATACAATACTACCTTTAACTATTGTCATGACCACTGGAAAGAGGCAAACATTATCTGAGTCCATTCTTTTAAAAAAACATTAAGTTTAATTGGCTGTAAGTGACAATTAGGACAGACAAAAATGACGACTACAAATAAATTAAGTTAAATTAGGCTTTTGAATAGAATGTCCTTGTATCACCTGAAGAGGTTGGTCCTATAATCCTAACTAGCATATTATTCATTCGCCTGATTTGGAGTGACCGTTTCGTCTAATTTTGCTGTAGACTTTTTAGATCATCCAATAATGTGTCTACGTTTAAGAATTAAGATTCTTTAAGGAAGTTTTTAATAAGATAGCTTAGGGGTCAGTCACTTATCAGTTTTGCATTAAAAAGCACCGAGTACAGACTAGTCCGAGTTGCGCCGAGCTGGGTTACACTAACACGGGGTTAAGTTGAAGTATTTGTATCATCTGACGTCAAGTTAACCTGAAGTTAGTGCCTCACCCAGGTAAGTGAAAGTCGGCCCAAGTGATTCGCCCCACACTTAAGAATTAGGTAACTAATATTGTCTAACATGACTCTCTATACAGATTCTGTTCATTTTGGAACTAAAAAATTTTATAAATTTGCGTCAACTACTCGCCTACCCAATTTCATGAAGTTCAGATCAACATACTTAGTCAAGTTGTCGTCGAACAAACATTTTGGCGGCCACATACATAAAGGTTACCTAAGTTAGGCCGGCCGCTTGTAGACTTCAGTTTTTTTCACCGGACGACGGACCGTTTTAGTGCTGTGATTGTTCAAAATTGGTCAAATTAAGGTTCACTCCCGTGATTTTTTAACCAATCACAGTGCTAAAAGTCGTTCGTCGTCTAATGATTTTTCGTCTAAATCGGCCTTACGCGACCGCCAATGCGTCCGTGTCGACGTTAGGGTTATGCCTATTGAAAATCGACGTGAGCTTTCGGCCATTCTGCTTACACAAACGTGACACCATAGGTACTTCATAAACCTAACCCAAGTATTTAGGTACTTAAAATAGTTTCCAGGTACGAATGAAAACGAGCGTCATTGTACACTTGAAGTGGAAAATTACTGAAATGCCTACTTTCTAGATTCTTTCTACAATCGGGCCGGGAAACATGAGCGTTAAGTGTCTTTATCTACACACATATCATAAGTCTTCTATAATGCGTTCAGAAACCGTAGGTCCAGCAGTAAAGTAACAGTCATTACGACATCGAATTCGATGTCGTAATGGCTTTTCGGTATCGAATTCGATTTTTCGAATTTGACAACCAACGTAATTTACAATCATAGTGAAATAAAACGGATCACTCACGTATGTAAGTCGAGTTCAATCCGACATGTATAATTAATCATGTGATTTTTTTTTTACAAATAAAAAAACAGTTTATGAAACGTCAGCTCGGTATGTTTGTCTATGATTAAGAAAAAACAGTCAAATTCGTGACAGATATGGGTATGACACATGCCTTCGGCTTCTGAACCCATCTTAGAGTACTTATAATAAGTGTGTAGATAAAGTAATGTATGCAACTCCACATAATTAGGCCTTAAAACACCCGTGTGATCTTATTATGAAACTCAGCTTCGCCTCGTTTCATAAAAACACACTCGTGTTTTAAGGACCCTCATTATGTAGCAGTTGCATAAACTACTATTTCAAAAGGGTTTGAAATGGGTCACGAAGAGGTACTGACTTATCACAGTGACTCTGATCTGAAATATCTTAGATAAATAACTGTATTGAGTAGTCATCAAAATGTAGGTACCTATGTAATGCTCTACTTATGAATAGATGGAGTACGCACTTGAAACGCCTCTGACTACTAGACGGCTTGACTAATAGTTAAATGAAATTAATTGACTCAGTAAGTTTTCAGGTATAAGTACTCTTTCTCATCGATCGATAGAGTTTCTTGTCCTACTTTTCTTTCATTTATTCTGTGTAGCTTGGTATAGGCATAAGCCGATGTTAATTATGTTATACCAAACTTGTGACCTATACTTAGCTTAATAACCAACTAAGAAAAATTTTGAAACCCCGATGTTTTCATTTAAAAGTTCGATATAAATCATAATCGGTTCATTCAAAACTTACAATCCCCACAGAATAACTAATTATGGTTGGACCGGCGATCTTGTAAAGATCGGAAGCCATTGGACTGCGGTTAGCACAAGACCGATAGTCGTGGAGATCCTTCGGGAAGGCCTATGTCCAGCAGTGGACGTCTTCCGGCTGATATGATGATGATGATGATGATGACAGTTAGTTTGTTAAGTCCAAACGCATCTTAACCACCCACAACTACAGCGTAGCTCTACCACTACAAACAAGTTTTTAATGATTAGCGGTTAATTGCATTAGACATAATGAAAACGGGATATTGACCGTGATTACATTATAAGGTTTGATGAGCTCCCGATATTTCGACGCAGCTACATGCATCATGATCACGGGCTAACTGAACTGAAACTGACTGCGTCGGAATATCAGGAGCTCTGCCTATAAGGTAATCGTGGTCAATATCATCTATCAAACCTATTATAAGGCAATCCCGTTTTCGTATGGCTAATCCACTATAAATAAGCCTGCATTTTCATCATTGCAAACAAATATACAAATGACTGAGTGAAAAACAGGAAAAGCCAGTCGTCGTCCTTGGGCGTGACGTGTCGGAGGCTTGTCTACGTGACCTGTCGAACATTAAATCAACTGAGCAGTCCAACGACCACAAACCACACCTCCGCACACCCATCATACCTACGTCAGAAAGTTCCCCTGCATGTTTCCCTGAGATTCATTACAATTGTTTAGTGAAACACTCGGGTGAAACATAACAGAATTGTTGTTTGCTTGTTTGTTAGATTCAAGTGGCACAAGCGTCACTAGGTAAAATTGTTGGTCCTTCATAACATTTTATCCTTTTAAACTTTCATTAAATTTTTTGAACTTTTTAAAAATATTACCTCGAAATTTCGACGGTACTATTGCCGCCGTGGTCACGAGAAGACTGAAATCGAGAGAATCATTGTTTGCTTCATCTACATGGAATCTGGTAATAAGCGAGTGCAGACCACGAGATCTTCAGGTAATTCGTCAGATGTTGTCACGGCGGTGTATCGGTGTAATAATTGAACAAGATCAAGTGTGGGTAGTTCATTCATATACTTAAACAGGAATGGCGGAGCGATCCCGCCGGCGGTGAGCGGTGCGCTCTGCGGCGTCTGCGGCCGTCGTCACCCGTGCGCGACTTGCGATTCATATCGCTGGCCAGTCGCTGACATTAATTAGTGCCATAAAACTCGCAACAAAAACGGAGTACCGTAGGGCCCGTCTAAACGCCATTTTTCTCTATCTGGAAAATAAAATACATACCTACACCTACTTCAAAGTCGGAAAATCGTTTAGGTAAGTAAATGAACTTCTTAGAATAGCTGAGTTCAAATTAGCAGCATAATCTAATTTGAACTCAGCTATCCAGGAGAAGCCCATAAAATTTGTGCTTGGGAAGTTGCGATGCTAAGGCCTTTCTGTTGTCGGATACCTTGAGTTCGATCTTAGATCCTCGTTCCCGTAATATTATAGGTAGGTACTGCAAATGCTAATTGCTCGTTTCTTTGCATGTCTATATTCAGCTTATGGTGAGCTTAAGACTCAGAGACGAAGTGATGGCATTTGCTCCAGCGTAGGTATATGTGTAACTTTTTCACTCAAAATATTCAGCAAATACGAAGCAGTATTACATAGATAACCACATAATATCTACCGTAAAAAATGTCTATGCTATGCGCTTGGATGGTCAAGGCCGTTTCAGGCTAAGCGACCCACTTTTCAAATACGATTAGATTAAGATGCTGTGTCAAATACGATTAGATTAAGATGCTGTGTCAAATACGATTAGATTAAGATGCTGTGTCAAATACGATTAGATTAAGATGCTGTGTCAAATACGATTAGATTAAGATGCTGTGTCAAATACGATTAGATTAAGATGCTGTGTCAAATACGATTAGATTAAGATGCTGTGTCAAATACGATTAGATTAAGATGCTGTGTCAAATACGATTAGATTAAGATGCTGTGTCAAATACGATTAGATTAAGATGCTGTGTCAAATACGATTAGATTAAGATGCTGTGTCAAATACGATTAGATTAAGATGCTGTGTCAAATACGATTAGATTAAGATGCTGTGTCAAATACGATTAGATTAAGATGCTGTGTCAAATACGATTAGATTAAGATGCTGTGTCAAATACGATTAGATTAAGATGCTGTGTCAAATACGATTAGATTAAGATGCTGTGTCAAATACGATTAGATTAAGATGCTGTGTCAAATACGATTAGATTAAGATGCTGTGTCAAATACGATTAGATTAAGATGCTGTGTCAAATACGATTAGATTAAGATGCTGTGTCAAATACGATTAGATTAAGATGCTGTGTCAAATACGATTAGATTAAGATGCTGTGTCAAATACGATTAGATTAAGATGCTGTGTCAAATACGATTAGATTAAGATGCTGTGTCAAATACGATTAGATTAAGATGCTGTGTCAAATACGATTAGATTAAGATGCTGTGTCAAATACGATTAGATTAAGATGCTGTGTCAAACGCTAGCGAGAATTAATTAAACTAATAAAGACCCTTTCACAAGAAACGTTTAGAATGAGATCCTTAAAGGTTTAAATTGTCTTAACGGCGAGTGATTGGTGCTACTCTAAATAGGTAATTGCTTTGTAGAGGTAATTAATATTCATGGTGACCTTTGAGTTAGTAAACAGTTAATATTATGCGGGACATTTACAGACAGACAGTCGCATTTTTCTGCAAACGATTGGAAAATAATCAGCAGTTGAAGTAGTCAAGGGATTATCTGCAAAAATGCCAATTACCACTCTAAAACTGATTTTTTGTTTCAGATTGGTTGTGGCTGGTATTTTACCGAGCACTGACAACTCTACAGTAACTCAAGACCAAATGTTGTTTGACAGTGTCTTATTCCAACTTCGATATTGGCGGAATCATCTCATCGATCGATGGATGATGGATCGATTATCCCAAAATTGAATTCAAATAGTTCGTAGAGTTCAACGATAAAGGAGTATAATTATACGTTATGTTATGTGTTATGTATGACCTACTTCCAATTCGGATTAATTTACAATTTTAATGTGTACGTAAATCGAATTGCTAAGCTTTAACAGATTTTAATGATTCACGGTTGATTAATTCAGAATTATTTTCACCGGAACATTGACTATATGCAATGCTTATAACGGGGACTTGGTGTACAAACGTTGTTTTTGAATTCTAAACTATTATATTAACTATTATGGTGAGTATTATTGTATTGATTTTATCGTGCTACAAAATTCTACATATTATTACGTAGGTGCAAGTATTTATTGTCAGGGTCCCCCGCTTCTTTGATTGGTCTACTAAGTGCTAAGACAAACCGTGACACTAATTGCACGTTATAAAATAATATATATTAAATAAACATCGTGACGTGAGGCAATTTACAACAATCGACCTAGTACCAAATTAAGCAAAGCGCTTGTACTTTGGATACTAGATAACGGCTATGTATCGTACTTATTATAAATACATACTTAAAACCGCTGACCAAAAGAAGCTTAAAGACAGTTTCGCTCTACCTTGATCAAGGTCTATTTTGTCCGGCACTGTCTCCCAGGATTCGAACCGTTTACCTAATCAGTAACAGCTATAAGCTACACGGGACGGATCGTCAACAACAGATACCTAGTAGTAGATAGGTATAATATGATTTAACAGATTCGTTAGTTAGAACCTAATTAAACTCACTACCATAACGAACTGTCATGGATATCATTTGTGCTATATTCACAGTTGTGTTTTGTAAATTCTGTGCCTATGATAGTCCATCTTGTAGTGACGATTTTCGCTTTATGCGTCTCCCGCCCGAACCACGGTGTCTTCCACTCTGTAACCTCCACACCCCATCAGTGGGTTGCCTTCACCAATGTTTTACAGGTGAAAATTAAGAAAACTCGGTGAGTACATTCAAATTATTTATTAACTCTTAGTTTTGATGTTTACATAATATCAATGATGGTGTCAAGAATAGTGGGTTTGCTGGCAAGCGGGCGGTTGGTTGTCGTAGCCCAGTCTTCTTAAATCCTTTGACACCATCGACGTCTTGACCTCCAAATTCCCATAAGATTCGGTTCGTAATACTGAAGGAAAAAACATGGAAAACTATGGAAATTCATACTCAATATGGTCATGTAACCACACCCTAGGTTCAGCTACAGCTAGTAACAAACCAGCAAGTTCCTAAATACCGGTAAAAATAAAACGTTACTAAATAAGTACCGGTAAATATACCGGTACCATAATATACCAGTAAATTTTTGAAGTAGGTAACGGTATTTTGTGAAAAGAGGTGGAGTTGGTAACGAAATATTTTACCGGTACTCGACAACGTTTAGGTACCGTCTTGTCAGTCTCTTTCTTACATAGAGTGTTGAAGGGAGAGTGTTGTAAGTGTTGTAACTATATAGTAGAGCGAGCGCGCGACGTTGCTTCGTGTTGACGTAGAGTATCGTTACCTATTATAAAGGTATCAGTATTTGTGGTGTCGTTAAAACACGACAAATAACGGTACTTACCTACTCGGAATCTTAGCACTCCCTGATTTCAACTAATAACATTAAAAAATGGATTTTTATTCCCCTAAAATCGCTAAATAAACTTGAGACGTAGATATTTGTTTAATTTTTTAATTCAATGCAATTGTTTACAAATAAAAGCTCTATCTCTATGTAGGTATATTGAGTAGGTAGTTTCAGATTTCCCTGACACAAACTTGTTTGGAATGCAAGCCCTGTCTTGTCGTCCATTCTTATAAATATTATTTGGTAAAGTAAAAAGTCAACGTGAGACGACTGCCTAATTAATTACATAATAATATACTTAATACAGTCATTATTTTGCAAATTTTTCCTACATAGAAACAACTTTTTGTACGCAGGCTCTTACGGCGCGAAGGTCAGCCACAAGACGAGCTGTTGTTACATTTTCCGTAAATAATAGTGTTTTATGATATAATAATAAACGTTCAAACCGACAGAGTTACTATGTCAGTACCTAAGGACCTAAGCTAAGATACAAGGTTCCGTACCTACTCCTACCTTTCTCCATTTTCGAATAGTATTTTCACATGTGTGAACTGTAAAACCGAACCCCTGCAGGAGATTACGCCCTACGCAAACCAAAGATATTACTAAAGTACGCAAACGCTGTTTTTAACAAGAGTGTAAATCTACGTACTTACTTACAGCTATTTTCGCATAACTCTTGCGCATAAGATAGAATTTATGCTAACTATTAGGTAAGTTGTCTTCTCTACGCCTTCAACAGGGAAATGCAACGAAATCATCAATCAAGTACAACAAATAAAAAATAAATAACTTCAATACAATGTAGTTTTAACGATTCTATTACGGAACCCTCAACTATTGCTGGTTTTCCTTAAGGAAAACAGCATGGTTTTGTTGAGATAAAACTGTCTCGAGGCGTGACGAATTAAGTCTTATTGTCTGCACGTTACCTTATGTCTGTTTCATCAGCCTCGTATGGACACTCGGTTGGTAGTTTGACACTTTAGTTTTACTAATAAAACAGCATGGTTTTGTTGAGATAAAACTGTCTCGAGGCGTGACGAATTAAGTCTTATTGTCTGCACGTTACCTTATGTCTGTTTCATCAGCCTCGTTTGGACACTCGGTTGGTAGTTTGACACTTTAGTTTTACTAATAAAACAGCATGGTTTTGTTGAGATAAAACTGTCTCGAGGCGTGACGAATTAAGTCTTATTGTCTGCACGTTACCTTATGTCTGTTTCATCAGCCTCGTTTGGACACTCGGTTGGTAGTTTGACACTTTAGTTTTACTAATAAAACAGCATGGTTTTGTTGAGATAAAACTGTCTCGAGGCGTGACGAATTAAGTCTTATTGTCTGCACGTTACCTTATGTCTGTTTCATCAGCCTCGTTTGGACACTCGGTTGGTAGTTTGACACTTTAGTTTTACTAATAAAACAGCATGGTTTTGTTGAGATAAAACTGTCTCGAGGCGTGACGAATTAAGTCTTATTGTCTGCACGTTACCTTATGTCTGTTTCATCAGCCTCGTTTGGACACTCGGTTGGTAGTTTGACACTTTAGTTTTACTAATAAAACAGCATGGTTTTGTTGAGATAAAACTGTCTCGAGGCGTGACGAATTAAGTCTTATTGTCTGCACGTTACCTTATGTCTGTTTCATCAGCCTCGTTTGGACACTCGGTTGGTAGTTTGACACTTTAGTTTTACTAATAAAACAGCATGGTTTTGTTGAGATAAAACTGTCTCGAGGCGTGACGAATTAAGTCTTATTGTCTGCACGTTACCTTATGTCTGTTTCATCAGCCTCGTTTGGACACTCGGTTGGTAGTTTGACACTTTAGTTTTACTAATAAAACAGCATGGTTTTGTTGAGATAAAACTGTCTCGAGGCGTGACGAATTAAGTCTTATTGTCTGCACGTTACCTTATGTCTGTTTCATCAGCCTCGTTTGGACACTCGGTTGGTAGTTTGACACTTTAGTTTTACTAATAACCACCTTGCCACCACTTCATTAAAGCGTCTAGTGTCATCAACGGCCAAAAATACGCCACGATTGCGTTCACGTTTATGTCTGAATTGCTAAGGACACATTAGCAACGCCACTAGTGGCACGTATCAACAACAAACAATACTACTACTAACTAATACTATTTGACACCCGTAACGCAAACGCGATCGAGACGTATTTTTTGGCCGTTGATTACACTAGACGCTCTGCTTGAAACCTACTTTTCTAGTCCACCCAAGAGAACGAGAATGAGGGCAATGAAGTCTTTGTAAGTTGTTAGGTAGGTGTCCAAACGACCCGTCAGCATGAACAGAAGTTTGTATTGAATAATAGAACTATGACGTCATAATTTTCAGTGAACAAACTGCCTCCTTTTAAATCACTTTTTTGTTTGATAAAATGTTTTCTTAATCGCAGTAATAAGCTCGATTTTGTGAAAAAGTTAAGTGATTTTATTTTGACATCAATTCATCAACTTAATCCGATAATCCTAGTGGCCGATTTGACACCAGGGGGGCTAGCACGCGTGCCATTTTGTGGCTTGTCGCTCAGTGCGTCTGCGTCCTTCACTGATTCCGTCACAATGAAAGGGACGCACTGCGCGACAAGCGACGCAATGGCGCGCCGTGCTACATGTGCAGTAACTCCCATACAAATTTGGTATTTAAAGTTATAATTTGTACGGAAGTGACAGAAGGCAAATGACGGAACAATATGTTTACTGATGTCAGAATAAAAGCATTTTAGATTTTCACTTATCAGGCTTCCGAAAATACTCATAAAAAACCGATGCCCCACTTATTACGGCAATTAAAACTATTTTTAATTTAACAAAAACGATTAAAAGGAGGCAGTTTGATCACTCAAAATCAAAATTATGACGTCATAGATCTTAATTCAATACAAACTTCATACTAACGGATCGTTTTGACATTTCATAAAAAGTTGCTGATTTGACTAATAGGAAACAACCCTATTCTCGGGCTCTTTTAATAATGTATACGTACAGTAATTCTCCTTCCCGCTGGCCAGCATTCTCGGCTCGGCCAACTCGGGGTGGCGGCCAGTCAGCCAGGCCAGCCACTCGCCCAGCATAGTCGCGGCCAGCGGGCGCAGCAGTGGCGCCACTACCCGCCGCTCGCCCGCGGTGGCCGGCAGGAGAACTAGCGCGTACCCACGCAACGCGTCGCCCCCTATTGCGTTTTGAGCTCGCACTGTTATTATCAGTTGAGGCCCTGAATTAGATGACAATGACGTACATATTTTTAAGTAATTTGCGTTTACGGAATAAAATAATATAACTCCCAAACTTCTCGGTTGATTTCTCAAGGTCGAGCTTGTCAATGGCGATTACGCCAATGCCGACCTTGATGAAGGTCAGTACTCGAAGTTAGGTAGGTAAATAAGTAAGTACTTGTTACAAATAATATTACAAGGCTTTTGTTTTACACTTAATTCAAAACTATTTCCTAAGACTTAATCGATGAAAGTTTATGAACCACTCTTAGGTACCTAAATAGGTACTTCTATAGTAAAATATTGGTAAATACGCTAACTACCTTATCTATTTAGATACTTAGTAAGGAAAGGACAAAGCTAATCAATAAATAGGTAAGTACCCTAGTATCATGACGTTTTGATTTATCATTAGGATTGGTTAACATCCTCTCTCATATCTACTTAATTAAAAAGCATATGTATAGAAAAGTATCAAACTACGGTACGTACGTATACCTAACACATTATTAAAAAGTTAATAATTACACGACTGATATACGTGAGTGATCCGTTTATTTCACTATGATTGAGTCTCCGGGTAGTTTTATGTTAAAAGTTAATAATTAAACTCACATCCTGAGACATTAGTGCTGCTAAAGACCATTTCTAGAGGCATGTTGAAGACTACCTTCTCCGGGTCATTGCCCGAACGAGCCAACTGGCTGGTGCCCGAGGTCAAGCCCGAGACAGGATTCCAGTCTGGGCCCCACACCGTCTCATACTGAACATATAATAACTCGTCAAATACACCGGCAGGGAACACAACATGATCGATTTGACCACTGATTGAAACAAGGAACTGTGTTAATTCAATTTCCTTCATTATAAAAGCTAAATATTTGGATAGCACAAATTCTCCCGGCTAAACTAGACAGAACAACGAAACAAAACAAACGTCGCTATAGCAACGGATGTTGCCAACGGTAAATTCTTTATCGATAAAAACCGGAAAAGCCCTAATGAAAAAACAAAAGTATTAAAACAATTGAACAGAGAATTTCGGATATTTCTTTTCAGTTTTATGAGACTAAACTCGGTAATTTAATAATTCTTCATGAAAATTTAGTATTAGAAATATTTACAAAGTTACGGTTTTTTTATGAACCAGAGACAATATGAAAACATGCTTCCGTTGAAACTGCTTTATCGACACGTTTGCAAAATTTTACCACTAGATGGAGTTTCTTTCAAAATTTGAGCAATCGGCCACCATTGTTGGAAGTGATTCTACTGCATTTTGATGAAAGTCGTATTATTTGCGATAGTTCTCGCCAAAAACATAAGTTTTAAACAATAAGACATATTGACCAATATTGTGCACGCGTGATTCAAGCATTAATTTGCCGTGTAAGTGCCTAATTTCCAAATATAAATGCGTTCAAAATGTCACGCGAAGTGAGCATCAGATCCGTGAACACCATTCCACACGCGAAATAAATCTGGATTTCTTTGATACAAGTGTTGTTGAGCCCTGTGAGAGTGTTGTCGGCGTCGCGGGATAGTGTAGGGCTGTGCGGTGTCGGTCTAAGATTAATGTGTTCGCATGGGAACGTTTCAGAAACATCTGCACACGTCGTAAGGGCGCTGAGTTACGCGGGCGAGGGCTTGAAAGTTGCCGGCATCATTATGGTGGACTGAGAGGGTTTTTTGTGGGAGTCAGCTGAACTGGTGTCACGAGAGGCGCGATGTCAGGCTCGCAACACAACCCTAACGGCCGGCAGGCGCAGCTGGGCTCTGGATGGAGCCCCCTGCAGGTGGTACTTTATATTCTTGTTTTGTTGTCTCACAAACATTCTTAACCTATCTGCCTGTTCTTGTTAGAAAATTATCAAAAACAATGATAAGTTATTGTAGATTTTTCAATGAATAAAACTAGCTTGATGTGATTTAACTTGGCTTCTAATGAATTGGGGATTTTTTTTATTAGCCTCTATCTCACTTTTTCAAAACTACAAATCAGTATTACTCAAACACTAAACATGATTAGTTATTAAGTCAGTTAAAATTTTTCCTGTAAACTATGTACTATTGTTATCACTGCACATGTGCATGTCAGCTGATTGACATAGTTGAATGTAAATGTGTGTCAGTTTTCTAAGGTCACACTTTGCAAGGGATTTGTTAAGGATTTGAATGATATTCTCAATTATTCTTCAAATGATATAGCCCCCTTTGTCAGTTGATTGTCACCTACATAGTTTCTAGTTCATTTCATCTGTACAAATATTTCAGATAAAAAATGAGCTCATAATGTGAGAGTGACTATTTTGTATGTTTTGTATCACTACAGAATACACTAAATAAACTACTTGCAAGATGAAAAATACACTCTTTTTCTTTGGGCAATCGTGTAAAAAGGGCAGCCCCTGGCGACATAAAAATTAATAAGTTTGTGTTATATTACATGTAACATAATGCCACACTTGGCAATATTAATCCATCTTCCTGCTGTCTTAATGTCATCAGCCCATTTTAGAGAAAAATGGAAAAGATTGAGGAGGCTAAACAAGAAATTATTTATCTCTGAAATAAAATAAAACTGTGATGTGGAAACTAAGCTAGGTATAATAATACTATACTGTACACTTTTGAGACCTTTTAGGGAGGCATTAAATGATTTGGTTTTATATTAGTGATTTCAATTAAAGTCACACATTATGCCAGTTACTTTTTAAAATCAGAAGTAATGAAATGCTGCCCCTTTTTTAATTAGACTACTATTGTAAAAAAAATATAAATGAACCTACAAATAGTTTTATGCATTAGTTAATACATTGCATTAACTCCCAAGTCCTAATTTTTTAAGACAGAAGTAGCGTTTTGGACCGAGATTTAAGTTTTTAGATGTTTATTTTGTAAATTGTTTAAGCATGTTATAGATGATTTTTCATTGAATAATTTTAAGTCTAGATTTTTATATTCGAAAATTGTAATTTGCAGAGTTACTTATATAATTATCAAAAACTAAGTTTATTTATGCAACTGCTGGTTTTTATAAAGTTGGTATATTTTTTGTTCTGTATACTTTTTGTATTGCAAACCTGTTGAAATTTCGTGCTCCCTACTTTCTAATAAACTAATAACACTAATGATAATGTTGAGCAACCAAAACCTTTGAGTATTCATATTAGATTTCATTCCTGACTTGAATGAAGTACCTATGAAGTGAAATTCAACCGCAACCGACAGTCAGTAATTACAGCCAATTTACAAGAACTTATGTCTGGTGAAATAAAAACGGATCACTCACGTACATAAGTCGAGTTTAGCCCGACATGTTTCGGAACTTATGTCTAATTATGTGGTTACTTTGATGTGAAACTATAATTAGCATGACATGGAATATACTTGCCTAATTATTGCCAAGTCAGAATATACCTTTTGATCATAATGTTTTTATATTTATACATATTTGCTAATGTATTTCTATCTACACGATATCCCTTAACTTGAGTGTCAATGCAAGACCAATTCAAAACAGGTCATTATTGTTTCCCAAAATTGTTCTGCTACAACCTCCTTTGTGACCCACTAAAGAGTTTTTAAACACCAATGGGCACATAAGGAATAGTTTAGTTTTATTATAGTATTATAGTTTAGGAAGTTTAGTATTATTTAAAACAAGGAGGCAATGCTCCAACCCGGTATGTTGTGGCCCGGTGCAGAGTCATGTCATGAGTCACCAAATGGGAAACGCTATATAGTATTGTGTGTTATCAGTAAGACATTGGTGGTTGACAGATTAAAGGCAATTAGTACCAAATTGTCTATGTAGCAAAATGGCCATGACTCAGGAAACACTAGGTATGAAGATTATGTAAATTGTAAATTTTCTGTAAATCATAAAATACCAATACCCAATTAGCAAATAGTTCATTAAGTGACACAGCTAGATAATAATAAGTGTATGTCATGTAAAATGACAAATATTTTAAAAGATTAAAACACAAATTAGATGACAGCTGAAAACCTAAATAAGATTTGACAATTTGCTATTTTGATGTTCTGCATTATGGACGTTAAGTTAAGTGGGCAGAATACTAATTAGACACTGAACATTTTGCTTCTTGGTCAATTGGCGTCGCTGGACATTTTGCTACATAGACGATTCGGTACTAACCCTTTAAAGGCAACTGCGTTAAGAACTGCTCCGCTCAGTTACAGATGGCGAACCTGCTGGCGCGCGCCCCGCAGGCCCACATGGCGTCCGACCGCGGCGTGACGTGGCACACGCCGACCCCCCCGCCTCACCTCTACCACGTGCCCGCCCCCTCCCCGCCTGACCCACTGCAGGTTAGCATGGCACCCCAAAGGTTCTTTTTAAGGGATCCATCTCATGAGAATTTTTAGAAGGAAGGTATGCCTACAATCATTTGAACTGGCTTGAACCGACGCGTCTCCATTGCCCGCGAAACTTGATTTGACGGTTTGCCGAGTGAGATGAAGACACGGATTCATAATTTTGGAATTAACTGAATGTCTTATAGTTTCGTGATTCATCATGTCGGTTCATTCGGCCAAACACCACACACACACACACACACAGTCTGCTTTACCTTATCTATCCATCCGTCTGTCTGTCACAGTACTTTAATTTAGGGTGATTTTCTATAAGCAACTATGGAACCCAATTTTGGGCATTTCTGAAACTGGGCTGATTTTTCAGTGGAGGTTGACAAGCAAATGGGACATCTGATGGGTAAGTTATCACCACTGCCTAGGCTGGCTAATGGTTAGCATTAGCACCAAGAAAGCTAAGATGAAATACCTCTTGTGGCAGTTATTTCCCAAAAACTTAGCTTATTAGCTGAATAACCCAAAAAACTGCTGCTGACGGAATTAGAGCGCAAACAGTGTTCCGGTCAAACCTTTTCACAATAGACCGACTGGACAATCTGAATACTCTTTTGGTTTTTCATGTTCCCCAGACATTTACTAGGTAGGGAGTTTGAGAGATCCTGGTTAACGAAACATGATTTCAAACTTATTAATATGTAAATCACACAAAAGTATGGTTTATGTGCCTCGTACATATTAACAAAATGCTTTGTTTAATTCCAGCATATTGTTATTTAGGAATTTAAATGTAACTACCTACTACATTTCCGAATGGAACGAACTTTGATACAAATATTTGGCGGATTTACATACAAGCACTCATACCTACTTATTCGAAATTCAAATCACTTATTGCGGTTTTAAATTCGATATTTTGTGTTACCTACCAATGAAATTCATGAGTGAAATTAGATAGATGTATGGGAATCTGAAAAGCCCAAGAAACGGACATGATGTTGTGAAATAAATAATAACAGGCAATCAATGCAAAGATTTGAATACATGGAGAAAAAGAAAAAAAAAATCAGCCTTTCCTCTATGTCCAGCCGTGGTGTAGGGGAAAGGCACACGACCCGGAGTGTCGAGGATCCGGGTTCGATTCGGGGGGTTGGCATTTTTCTGGTTTTTTTCTGTGTATTCATGTTTCAGTGAGTTTATAAAAAAATATAATTGATATTCACGGGAAAACCGTAAAAATAAAAAATTGGGAGAAAAAATACAAAAAGATACTCCTACTGAGATCATGAATCAATGCAAAGTTCTAAATTCTTTACCAAACCATAAAAAACAATTGTTTTATTATTTCAAAAGAACAAAATGGAATAGTAACCATTCTGTAAATATTGTTTTATTGATTCGTGTCAGCATTTTACAATAACCAGTTGAGTAAATATTATACCCGACTATGTATATAATTAATATGTGTAAAAATAACTTGTGTGTAGCAAAACCACGCAAAACATCCAAAGCAAGAGCACAACTTCAATACATACTTAAAACAAAATAAATGAGCATTAGAATTAGTTGATCAGGATCACTAAGGTCAAGTTTTTTCGGCTTTTGATAAAAACTCATGCTGTTTCTGCTTCTTTGGTCTTACTTTGTAATGTGACTATTATAACTGGTTTTTTTGCTTCGTCATGTTTTAACAACTCCTTTATTAAAAAATCCTATTTTTTTTTAGGAGTTGTGTAGAATTGGATCTTAGATAGAATATTAATAAAATAGCACTTGAATGTTTTGATCTAGGTTTATGGATATTGTACTAATCTGGCTGTCGTCAGATATTGTAGAGAGAGACATACATTAGGCTTGCGAGTCGTATTGGCCTACACGCCAAAACATTCTAAGTCGTGGAAAAGTTCGCCATCAACGGATACGTCGGTTAGGATTAGGGCATCATGTCATGATGTGCGTTGATTATCTATTGCAGTTTCGTTCGCAGCCTCAAACGCTAATTTCCCTTTTCGGTACTATACGGTAAACAGTGAAATAAACGGATCACTTATGTATGTAGCACAGAACTCGGGATAAATAAAATAATAAATAAATAAATATCAATGGACAATTTGACACCAATTGACCTAGTCCCAAACTAGGCAAAGCCTGTACTATGGGTACTAGACAACGGATAAACATACTTACATATCAAGCATCCAAGACCCGAGAACAAACATTCGTATTCATCATACAAACATCTGCCCCGACCGGGATTTGAACCCGGGACCTCAAGCTTCATAGTCAGGGTCTCTAACTGCTGGGCTATTCGGTCGTCAAAGAATAGGATAGAAGGAAAGAGTTCATCGATTTATAAGAGAGTCGAGAGTGTAACATTTTTGCGAAGGTATTTTGACAGCAGAAGTGTATTTTAGTGAGGAAATACTTCGATTAATAGCTCCAAAGCGGTCGGGAGCTGAAACGCGTAGTCAGGTTTACAGCCCTTCTATTCCGATATAGTTTTTTGGGGAGGACTCCAATAGAGAGATCTCTCCAGGCAGAGAGGGACCGAGTCCGAAGGAAGAGAGTTGGAAGTTGTATTTATGCATCCGATTTGAGAAACTTCGTTAGCGCGATGTAGAACTGCGATGATGATGACATCATCCGCGTGGAGTGCTAGGGTGTCTACAGTTCTGTGGTCCTTATAATCCGTAGTCCTTGAAACCGCTGAAGCGTAACCTCCTAGAAAAAGACTTTCATTATGATTGAATCTCATGGTACTTTCATGCTTGAAGTATACGGCAAACAACCTTGCATGAGTAACCTTAGGATAGCACATCCCTGAGGGCTTACAAGTAAAAGGCGCCGATGTTGCAGGCGATGAAGGGCGCCGGCAACTCCGTGTTCCGGCACACGGCGACGCCGCCCGAGCTCTACCGACACACCCCGACGCCGCCCGACAAGCATCTACTCAGGTAACGCAATAGTTCAATCGTTGTGTTAGTACCGAATCGTCTGTGTAGCAAAATGTCCAGTGAAGCAAATTGACCAAGAATCAAAATGTCAGGCGTCCAATTAACATAAGACATTTTCTATACTTACACTTGTTGTTATCTAGTCGTGTTGCTCTATGGATTATTTGCTAATTGGGTATTTTACGATTTAGGCATCTTAAAAAATTGACAATGTACATAATGACATAGTGCTTTGGGGAGGACTCCAATAGAGAGATCTCTCTCCAGGCAGATGTTATGCCTGGGGACCGAAGTCCGGAGGAAGAGAGTGGGAAGTTGTATTTATGCAACCGATTTGAGAAACTTCGTTAGCGCGATGTAGAACAGTGATGACGTTATCGGCGTGTGGCGCTCGGGTCGCTACAGTGCTTCATAGACAAACTGAAGTCGTGGGCATTTTGTTACTTGACGATTCGGAACTAATTGCAATCTTTGAAAACTATTTAGGATTTAGTCTGAAACCTCGCCACCTATCACCAATCTATTATTTTCAGTCAGCCTTAAAATATATTTTACTGAAGTAAGAACTGTTTATTAATCAAATTTATATTTATAGACACACCCCTTCGCCCGGCGACGCGAAATCGGGCGCTGCGCTGCCGCCCGCGGATCTTTACGCACACTTGGGACCAGGCAGAGGTACGCTGTCATTTTGAGAGCATAATTATTACTCTATCAATCATTTGTACATTTGTACATTGACATTTTAAACTTACCTGTGAAAAAAAGTCTAATTTAAATTTTATTCAGCCACTACTTTTCGTAAAACTATAAACCTATTTTAACTAAAATGCCGTTAAAGTTCGTTTGTCCTTTTTTGTCACATTGGCATTTCTGTTAGTAAGAAGAAGACAAAACCTATTTGAACTAATGTAGGCTTGAGTGACATTTATGAATAATGGCATAAATAACTGTCTTGCTGCTCCGCCAAAACAGTGATATCTTATCTATTTAAATAACTTTCAATTCGATAGTACACAATAAACATAATCAGATGACCCTGCTGTCTCTTGCAGATAAGCTAGTGCGGCCGGAAGACTTGCTGACGTACGCGCGCGGCGTGGACTTGTCCCTGAGCTCGCGGAGCGCCAACGGAGCGGCCGCGTCGCCCGCGCTGTCCGTGCGCGACGCGCCCACCATCAACAGCCTGATCGCGCGCGTGCAGCCGCGCCCGCACCACGCCCGCGTGGACTCCCTGCTGGAGCGCCTCGTGCCCTCCCCCGTGTCCCCGCACTCCGTCATCATGCACTCGCGCGCCGCGCCCACGCCCTCCCCCCCCTCCTCCAACGAGGACTCGGCCGACTCGTGCGGCGCCCCGCCCGGCTCCAAGCGGAAGCGGAAACCCGAGCGCACCATACGCGTCCCCACCCTCCCACCTCCCGTCATACCCCCCATTACCAGAATATCCCCCCCGAAGGAGCTCGTCGAGAACGGGGATTCGCACCTCAGGAACGGGCCGGTTAAGGAAAAGCCGGTGTCGCCGTTTGAGCCTCACGCGAGGAGAAAAACGCGGTCGGGCTCCGCGGAGACGATAGACGATATCGCCGCCATGATCGCCAGCACTGACGATAAGGAGGGCGCTAAGGAGCCGCAGAAAGAGGAGCCTGCGCCCGCGGAGCCGCCTGTCACCATCGACAAGCTGAAGAGTGTGCTGGCCAGCCCCCACAAGGAGGAGGATAAGGCTGACGAAGTTGGGAAATCGCCGCCGAAGGTATGCTGACTTGAATCTTTGTCTTGACTAGACGTGATGAAAACGGGATATTGACCGCAATTACCTTAAAGTTTGATGATCTCCCGATATTTCGATGCAGTTACATGCATTGCATCGTGATCACGGACAAACTGACGAAACGAGGGTAGATACTAATATTGCGCAGACCGGGCTCTGTCTACCCGCATTTTTCGCGCTTGAACTATTCAACAATGACATCATAATTTAGTGGGAGTTCGGTTTTTTCGCGTATTTTCGAAAGCTTATTAAGTGATAGTGGACAATGATAGTATTTTACCATCAGCCATTATTCGTTATACTGTAGTGGTTTTGTACTAGTAAACTTGTGGTAAAATTAATCTTGGCCACATTGGCATTTAACAAATGACAATAAAAGAAATAAGTTAAAATTGTATGCATTTTCTCCGCTCCACCGCTTACTATGAGCCGTGATTTTTTTGAACAAAACCAAACTAATTTCCAGGCGGAAGAGAAGGCCGAGCCGCCGCCAGAGCCCCTGGAGGAGGCGGCGGCGCCGCGGCGGCGCAGCGCGCGCGCGTCCACGTCGGAGGCGTCCAACGCGCCGGTGGAGTCGCCGTCCGAGGCGCGGCCCGCGGAGCCCGAGCCCGCGCCGCAGCCCGCCGCCGCCAGCTTCGTCGAGGTGGAGAACCAGCTCGAGATGATGTTCGCGGGGCTCGAGGAGGACCCGGTCAATCAGGAAGGTGCGCCTTATTTTAAGCTGGTTCCAAAGGGTCGGGAGTCGGTTCCGATAATTTCGATAAGTTGCTAATGAGGGCCAAGGCAAGTTATAAATCCTCTAGGATCACTATTGCGTAGTGATATCTATCTGTCAGTCTCCACCGATGATATGTGGCCTATGATTGTTGGAAATTGATAGATATGCCTCGCTTTAACTAGCGATTCTGGCGGTTTTTTGATTCGCGATAACAGCCCTTATTGATAGAATCTGGTGCTACTTTGCAGAAATCTATGTTTTAAAATTTGTAAGTATGTATAGCGTACAGCTAATCCATATATACGACAGCGAAAGATTCAGATCGAAACTGGCTTTACGCAATTTTATGTGGTAGCTTCTAATGTCAAAAAATATTAAAACAATAGATGAACGACATTGACTTGCCAGCACCATGGACTTCGGGTTAGCGCTTGAAGACGTCCGAACCAAAAGACCACTAATCGAGCGTCAGTCAGCCTTTTAGTTTGGTCGAACGACAGCGTTATGACGTATGGCTGTCGTCGAAAAATGCCGTGACATACTGGGATACATTTTTCATTAATTTTGTACTACACCCAAGTCCACGGTGTTAGTTAGTGCTAGAAACAGCCGCTTCCGCACATCCTCAACCACAGTTTAATAATCTTCCAGGCGAGCAGCATGTGAAAGAAAAGCCTCAGACCACGAAAGCGAGGAAGCGGAGAAAATCAGCGCCGACCAAGGGCGAGCGCAAGGCGGCTCGGCGGACCAGCCGCGCGTCCACCGGGGAGGACAAGAAGAAGGCGAAGAAAACTGGCAAGAAGAGGAAGGAGGCGGCCAAGGACGCCTACGACTCGGGGAGCAACGCCAGCTCCGGCCGGTCGCGGGGGCCTTACATACAAGTGAGTAGGGTTAGTTTATATTGACCCTTGACACTATACGTCACCAAGCCAAGCCGCGTGCTGATTGGCCTGGTACTGACTGAGCGAGCCGCCTCGCATGGCAGCCCATTTCATTACGACTTTGAACCTTGTGTCAAACAAAATCACGCCTCAAGCGGCTCGCTCAATCAGTACACGGCTATTAAGCGGACACCTTCGCGTCGCGAGCGAGCCAGCTTCAGTCTGTAGATCGGGTATAAAGGATGCCCCGTCAAGTCGGTTATGTTCAAAGTCCTCATGAGGCCGTACGTTAGGAAGGCTATCGCCACCACGCGCTGCGCGGCAAACGTCCGAGGCAGCCTCGCGACGCTGCTCGCGCAGTCAGTAAGCGGCTAGGCCGCAGCACGTTAACGCGAGGCATTACGTGCGCTTGCCTCCAGCGAGGCAAGTCCCCACCGACCGAGGATTTGCGTCGCGAGGCTGCTCGCTCAGTCATCATCTTATTTAAGAGTGCTACTCTTGTCGATGCAGTTGTCTCCAGTCAGTTCTTTCCAATGCAAGTTCTTTCACCTCCCTATACGACACAACGTCTATCTTCTTTTTTATTTGATCTAAGTACTCTATCCTCGGCCGTCCCCTTCCTCTCCTTCCTTCTATCTTCGCTTAGTAAGAGTTTTTTTTACTTGTTTTTAGATCGTGGGGCCGCGCGACTCGCCGCTGTCGGTGCTGGTGGTGAACGCGGGCGCAGAGGAGGAGGGCGAGGCCGGCGCGGGCGCCGCGCGCCGCCGGGACCACTACCGCAACGGGCTGCGCGCGCGCGGCCTGCACTGCAGCACGCTCGGCCTGAGGTAACACACTGTTTTATTCAGTAAAAGGAAGGCAAACCATGGGTGTTGCGGATAATCGCATCCGTATGCACATCCGCGGAACTTCCGCATTAAATTCAACATCCGCATCCGCAACAAACCAATGCGGAGCTTATGCGGATGTGCATGTTGAGCAAGTCCTTACCGGAACGGCTTAGCGGCGGCGTGTGTCACGTGATAGGTTAGTACTTTCACCATTAACCAATAGGCGCCCTAGACTAGGCCTAGACCTAGGTAACAAGAACCTTTTGTTTTGTTTGTCTATTATGTAATAAAAACAACAAAAAATGTTACATAAACTCAAATTTCAACGTAGGGTAGCAGAGTGACGAACAGTAGCAGTGGTTTATCTAATTGTTAATGTTTGATTCTAAATATTCATTGACTGTGTAGTAAGTTTTTTCTGCAAGAAATATTTTTGAAGTCTTAATAAATTTGTTAATCTTTTGTTCGTTTTTTATTCGGTCTTCTGCAATATGTGGCCAGCAACTATTGCTGCCTGACTCTTAATATGAAAGCTAGACACAGACGCCTATAGTTGCTGGCCACATATTGCAGCAAAAATAAAGCCCGTTTAGAAGCCCCTTTGCTTATGAGGTGTAACAGTGGGTGTTTGTTGCAGGTACGACGCGACGACGCCCGACGCGACGTGGCTGTGCGCGTTCTGCGAGCGCGGGCCGCACGCCGCCGGCCTGGGGGACCTGTTCGGGCCCTACCCGCTCGACACGGACTGTGACGAGTACAGGCAAGTCTTAAAAAGATCGCTATAAAGCCATAAGATCGCCTAGAGGCCACCCTGATTGATTTTTAGAGCTCCGCACGTCAAAAAGCAAAAACGGAACCCTTATAGCGGCAGTCAGCAATAGGCGGACCGCGGTCCATCTATTATTAAATATATACCTACCTAGTGCCTAGCAAAATAATAAATGGTACCTACTTAATTAATATAAGCCTTTTATTTCTGGTCTGGACCTTGATAAAAAAATGATAAGTGTTTGGACTTCACTTAAAACTACTTGCCGATCCCTGAATTTTAGGATCACTTTGTTTTCCATCTGTCCGTCTGTCAAGACCATTTGGTAGCAAGCTGAAATTTAAAGCAAGTACTCGGGCCTGCAATCCATTGAAGCGGTTAAAAAATTAAACTTCTTAGTCAACACAATCAAAAGATAGTCATTAAAAGGTGTTGCTATACCAATTGCCGTGGAATCAAAACCTAAAGGGTACTTCCGGTTGTCCTAGAAAATTAAAATTTGGTATGAAAATAGCTCTTATAGCACAACCAATCAAATAAATATAAAAAACTTGTTTTTTTTTTTACTGTAAGTGCATATAGGTTGGTAGGTAAAATATTAAATTTAAGGTATAGTATCAAAAATATAGGCAAAGCTGTTTTGTTTTGCGCTGGCATGTTTTTAATGCATTTTAAGATTTATGGAACTGTTGGCTTTTTAAGATTATGCTATGTACGTTTCTTTGTTGAACTGTAACCGTTTGTTCCTGAATAAACAATAAAAAAATCTGTACAGAGCTTACCGAGAGTACCGATACCGATACCGCAAGTCAGGGAGCGTCCTAAGCGATATTGTTGTATTGCAGAGCGCTGGACGATGCGTCGCGGCGGCGGCAGGAGGGCCCGGCGTGGCTGCACGAGGCCTGCGCCGTGTGGGCGCCCGGCTTGCTCGCCGCCGGCGCCCGCCTCTGGGGGCTCGCCGGTACGCACGCGCGCACCCACACACACGCACCCACACACACGCACCCACACACACACACCCACACACACACACCCACACACACACACCCTTACACACACACACCCACACACACACACCCACACACACACACACACGCACGCACGCACGCACGCACACACACACACACACACACACACCACACCACACCATCCTCTCGCAGAAAATTGAAAATTTCGTTCGGTCAGTGAGTGCCGGAACCCCCCCCCCCTAGCGTGCATGTTGTCATTGTAATGTGACGTTTGTAAAGTTTTTGAAATGTGGGCCAGGTGTTTCGCCATTTTACTAATAATGCCTTTTGTGCCTGTGACTTCCTCGGCTGTCCTACTCTCCACGCCGAAACACGATAAGCAAGCACTGCTGCTTAGCGGCAGGATTAGCGAGTAGGATGGTGGTAGCGATCCGGACAAGGTCCTACCACCCGGTCGTTAAATAATGAAATAAATATCATGGGACAGTTGACACCAATTGGCCTAGTACCAAACAAGGCAAAGCCTGTTGTACTATGGGTGCAAGACAACGGGTAAACATACTTTATAGATAAATAAATTTTTGACGACCGGATAGCCTAGTGGTTACAGACCCTGACTATGAAGCTTGGGTTAGATCCCTGGTCGGGGCAGATGTTTGTATGATGAATATGAATGGTTTGCTCTCAGGTCTTGGATGTTTGATATGTATAAGTATGTTTATCCGTTGTCTAGTATCCATACATAGTACAGGTTTTGCCTAGTTTGGGACTAAGTCAATTGGTGTCAGTTGTCCCATGATATTTATTTATTTATTACGTATTAAACATCCAAGACCCGAGAACAAACATCATACAAACATTAGCATTTGTGATTGTGACGCCCCCAGGCGCGGTTTGGTCGTGCCGCGGCGCGCGCTGCTTGTCGTGCGCGCGCGGCGGCGCCGGCGTGGCGTGCCGGGCGCGGGGCTGCCGCGCGCGCGCCCACGTGCCCTGCGCGCGCGCCGCCTGGGCGCTGCGGGAGGACCAGCTGCACGCGCTGTGCCCCGCGCACGCCGCCGCCGCGCCCAGCTAAGACTAGTGACGGTGTGCGCTGCAGGAGAATAGCTTTTGATCGAGTCGGTTTTGGGTTGCATGTTAATTTTAAAATTACTTTTTATTGCCCCTATTCATAAACGTCACTCGAGCCTCTATTAGCTAAAATAGGTTTTGTCTTCTTCTTACTAACGGAAAAAAGGACAAACGAACTTTAACGGCATTTTAGTTAATATAGGTTTACGAATAATAGGGTTAATGCTCAAGTGGCAGTATAACGTGATGGCACCAGTGTTGGACGCTTTAAGGTGGCAAGCACCAGTAATGGACGCTTCATTCCTAATTTAAAGGTCATGCGGTTGTAAAATAAATGGCTATCCCAATGTATTTATTAAGCAAGACTTATTGCACATGGGTCCTTTTGTCTGTTACTGGTGCCAACGCATTAGCCTTTAGAGTCCTTTTTCATTGTCTTGGTAAAAGAAAGGACAACAATAGTGTCGCGGCGACAAAAATCTCCAGTGCACTTGTGTATATTTGTATTCTGGAGGCGAGAACCACAGCTAAAATCACACCATGCGTGTAGGAATGACTTTGCATAATGGCTGACGTCCTTCCACGCATAGTGTTAATTTTAGTAGTCATTTTTGTGTCTGTAATAAAAAATAAATATCCTAAAAACATATTAGTATTACACATTTTCTCGACATTGTCTGCACATGTAGCACGGCACGCCATTTTGTCGCTTGTCGCGCAGTGCGTCCCTTTCATAGTGACGGAATCAGTGAAGGACGCACTGAGCGACAAGCGACAAAATGGCACACGTGCTAGCCCCCCTGTAGGCGAGCACAACTCACAGTGCGCCTTCTATCTCGCGCGAGAACAACTGCCCGTCCTTTTCTGGCACTCAGACTGCACCGGGACGGGTGATATAATCTCGCGCGACAAACAAAGTCGCGGCTAGTCGTGCTAGCGCTACTGATCGCATGTGTCGATCGAGAAAATTTGTTGTTTTGGTTCTTAAAAAGGAAATTGATCATGAAAACTTTTAAGCGAAAGCAAAGAAACCTGCTCAAATGCTTACTATTGCAACTGATGTGACGAAATCTTGATTGAAATTAATAGACAGTTCAATTTAGGCGTAGTTACTTAATGCAGTTTCGAAAAACCCATACCGCTTTGCTAGTGACGACTTTCAAAAGCTATTTTAACAAACTTATCCAGTGGCCAGTGACAGTGAGGCTTATACAACAAACGACTATGATATAAGTTTAAGTGCAACTACGAACCAGCTTGAGCGTGTGAACGTCTTGTGATATGATTTTACTGCAAACGATTACCCTTTTGATGTATTTATGTCGTCTTAGATTTATTTTTGCGCTTCTTTTTTTAAGTTTATTTTTGTAAATTTGGAAAGTACTCGTGACTATCTGACGATGGAATCTCTGTTACCTACTTTTGACGTTTTGCGTTGATATTTATTAGATGTTATTCCAATAGCAGGGCTTGTTCGGCACCGGTTCAACGGTGTCTGGTGTTCTGGTGTGTAAGTACATCTAGCAGCGGTAACTTAAGACAGTTTACTTATCAAGCGGACAAATATATTAACAATTGAGTCTGGCGTTACTTTTCGGGGTCCATATTCGTCGACTAAGAACAATTAGTTTGCTCACCCGCGACCAAACGTAAAATAGCTAGGTCTTTGCTGCAAATGTAAGTTTCCATGCAACACCTCCGCCTCCGCTGCCACACGAATGAACACATGTCACACAGACCCAACTATCACCACACCGGCGGGTATTTCTAGGCAGTGGTGATCACTAACCATCAGGTGACCCACTTGCGCGCTTGCCTTCCTCGTCGTAAAAAAAAACACCACTACACTCATACTGACGCGTTTCGGAACTCTACAGTACTTTAAGTTTACCACTGGCAGACGGTTTGAATTCATTACATTTTGAAGTTTAATGTCGTACAAATAATGTACTTAATACAAAATCAGCAACATGTTTACAGATTTTGTAATTAGTGTTTTATTTTTACGACATTAAATTTGAAAATTAAATGAAGCCAAACTATCTGTCAGTGGTAAACTTACAAATTAGAGTAAGTAATTGTACTGTACTTGGGTCTGTGTGACTTGTGTTGATTCGTGTGGCAGTGAATTGGGAGGTGTTGCATGGAAACACATTTGTCTCAAAGACGTAGCTATATTACACGTGTGGTCGCGGGTGAAAATTTAATTGTTTTTAGTTCAAAGATATTATCGTCGTAAGACGAATAACCCAGTGAGACGCGAGGAACAGTTTTTACAAGCATGACCGTGTGGATGAGCCATTTTGTAGTTCATTATTCTTGATAATTCCTTCTGATAATAAGTATTTTGCCAACAACTTGGAACATTTCGCTCAACTGCAGCTACTATGTCGAAGCAGGTCGAGTGTTTAATACTTTTGTCCGCTTGACTCTTACTATGTAAAGCCAGTATTGTGTTGTATGTGCTTTGCACAAAAAAAGTCGGTTTGTGTATCACAGTAGCTTTTAAATTATATATTACTAAAGAGAGCTAGTAGTTATGAATGTTACGATTATGATCAGTCGCGGTAGTTACATTGTCTTGGTAAATATTAAACGTAAACTCAACTGAGTCTCTAGTGTTATTTTTGACGCAAGAAAACGTCTTGATAGCGATTTCGTTAACTTCTGAATCACTGGGCAAATTGGCAGCGCCTCTGGCGGCACTTATTGACAACAAGCTATTCTCACAGTTTTTGATACTAACTACTAACGCAAACGCGTTCGAGACGTATCTTTAATCGTCGATTACACTAGGCGCTGGGGATGTATTTTTACGTTTGTGAAATCCTGTAATTTTTTTTTACTCCACGCATCAACTACTGTGGTTCACACACCAAGGCTGGGGCCCACATTAAAGGTAGCTTGCTTACACTACAAGCAAGATTTTCACTAAGCGCTAGGCTAGTGCCTTGGCGCAGTATATGTTCGTTCAGTAGGATATATTATATATTGTATGCCAACTAAGCAAGCCTCCAAGCTGGCCTATTCAGTGTGGTCTCAGGCGCCATTTGGCTATCTCTCTAGGTCTAATACTGCCGATTGATTCGTAAGCAATAAAAGCATAAGAGTTTATTTTTTGATAATCCAGGCAGCGCTTGTCGCTTCATTGGGCGTGAGTGTCGAGCGTCAGTGGCTTAGTGAAAGGGGACCATTACCCCTGTTGAAACTCTGAAGTCCGTATCCGACCGTCCCGCTCACCCCAACATAAGTTGACACGAAAGCGAGAGGGAGGGTCGAACACGAACTTGGAATGTCGTCTTTGGGGTTGGGGCTCAGAATAAAATTACAAATTAGTCAATGGTTTCTTGATGTTAAAGTATGAATTATGGATTTGAAAATGTTAGACGTTTGGCAGTGTTAATGGTGTAGCTAAAAATGTTCAAAGTGTTTGCTAAACTGAATATATTGTGTGTACGGCGGGAAGATTGTTTTTGTCTAAATAAGAAGCTGCATTAAAAAATAATAATTAATACAATAAAAACACGACTGCATCGTTTAAGTCGGAACTGAAAAGTAAGAAAATAAAATTTAAAATGTTAAGTACCACATATTCCTAACCCAAGTATCGTACCCAGCTGCAATGAACTTGCTGTTAAGGCCTTTGTTAGATTTTTTGCAGCCAGGTGCCGTACAGCGGCAAGGGATTACAAATACTTACAAAAATACGGCACCCAACTGCGCCGGGCCTTTCGCGAGTTTCAATTGAATAAAGAAACAGATAATTACATACTTACACGAACCCTGAAAACTATAGGTACACTCTTTTTCTTTGAGCAGTCGTGTGAAAAGTGGTTTTCTTATATTTTGAACAACATTCTACAACTTTACCAACGTATTCCGTAATTCGAAAGTGGTGCATATTTTTGAACTTTTAGTGGATGACGTCAACATATCTACCTTCATCGATTGCTAAGATTCGCATTTGTGTCGCTTTTGCAATACGGCAAGATAAACCGTTAGAGGGTTATTGGCTCGTATATCATTATTGGAATGAACTTTCAAGGTAATAGGAACAGTTATAGTTAACAGTATTTTTTTCTTTTAACTTTTTAAACTGCCAACCTGTCATGACCTTTCCCTTCGCCACTCGATGCGCTCGCGCACTTCGCGGACTTTAGGTGTTAGGATTTAATGTATGTATAGACAAATTGTAGATATCTGTTAACAATATTTTACCCAATCTTCGAAATCCGCAAAATAATAAAGAATATGTACAGAATATTTTACATATACATTAAAAATTAACAGTGAATAGTTGTAATTTTTTTAGCAATCTGAATTTTAGAAGGTATGTAAATATAACATGTACGCAGCTCCGTTTTGGATGGCCGGGGCGTTTGTAAATATAGTTTAATGTAAATAGCATATTTGAGCATCAGGACACCAATTATGAAGATAATTGTATGGCAAGCGTAACAAATGAAATACAGTATTTCAAGCTGACAGCGAAATGAGGTTTACATTATTTGTAGCTTTGTAAAGTGGCCTTGAGTACCCCGCTGTGGCCGATATTTCACTCGTTTCCTTAAGAATTTATGTATAAAATAGTAAGCAATGTATTTGTATGGCGAAGTTTACAGATCAATTTAAATATTGTTTTATATTTCAAACGTTGACAAGTCGAAAACTTAATACTAGAAGCAATATGTGGTGGTCTTCCCAACCTATTGATAAAATTACTGCTTCCGTAGCTTAGTTTCAAAAATGTAAACCTCATACATAATGAATTGTTCACATAGATTTGTAACAATAAGCAGTGATATTAAAAAGTAATAATGAAAGCATTACATTCGAGTAATGTTTATATATTTTATGTAAATCATACAACTGTTTTGTTGCCATTTTAGAATCAAAACTAGTCTAATAAATAGTATCTTGTGATTTTTAAAATTATAAAATTTCTGGGGTCTATTAAAATTTTACAATTATCTTTTTAGCTTCATAATAGGTATGTCGGTCGTATGTTGTTGAGGATAAAATGAATACACGATAAAGTGTAGTGATTATACTTAATGGTTATTTGTACCAAGAATTTTACGCTTAAAATGTAACAAAAATACCTGAATTTCTTTACGCGTTCTGATTGTCAGGGCGAGGCGCCGCTGTAAGCTTAGTATTTGTTGACTCAAACTATAAAATCAGGTCCACGAAGACTAAATTAAGAAGAGCGAAAACTTACGAGAAAAAAAAACATTTGAAATTCAACGGTCAAATTTGGCCACGCTTTTAAGAAAAACGAAGACACTAATTATTTATTAATTTTATAATAAATGTAATCGTGTGTTTTTTTCCCATTTGTCTCGAAAATGTAAAAGTTGTCTGTACAAAGTTAAAAATGTAAATAAAGCTTCAGTTTCAAAAACATGTCACCATGTTTATGTATGCAACGGAATAAAGGTGTGGTATTTTCGAGACAAACTGCAGGTATGTTTTTGCTCTTTGAACGCCATTGATGATAACAATGGTTGTCACATGCCATCTAGACATACTTATAGTCGGCAACAGAAGTAGCTAAGCAACCGAGGCGGTCACAATGATCTAAGCACGGCTTGTTATAGACGTAAGAGCTTGTGTAGATCATTGTGACCGCTTCGGTTGCTTAGCTACTTCTACTGCTAACTGTTCGTGTATAAGTATAATATAGGTATGTGTCGCTGGTGATGTGCTGATGTGGTAGGCACGACAGCACACGACACCTTCAAGTTTTCTTAGCGTCCAAAGGGTTAACTGCAGTAAGCCACAGGCAAAATTATGAGCATTTTTGTAAAATGTTGTGTTACTATACGTTATGGCAACGTTATCTTTTGCTGTATTTACAAATAAATTTAGATCTAAAAACCCGCGCCCATAAATTAATGGGGGTCAACCGAAAAAAAAAACATTCGCTCGCTTGCCCACGTTTATTGTGCTTTCTTTGGTGCTTAGAATCGCTTAAATCGAACAGCAAACATAAGAAGCTTGTCCTGTCTAAAGTCAGTAGTGTAATTCTTTAGGCAGCCTCGAGTGCTAGTGTCAGTTTTCGGTGCTAAATGAAATGACAACCGATTTGACACTGACGCTGTAACAACCACGAATAAAATTAAATGAACTTAGCGATGACACCACAGTACGCAGTGTGGCTTTACCAATCGATTCCCAGAGATAAAATGATACTGAATTCAAGGCTCTTCTATTTTAATAAGCACTACTTTCTGGGATTGAAATAAAAATACTAAATTATAGCTTAACTTGACGAGATATCGCGACGGTGGTATTGTAAGAGGGGCCAGTTGCCCAGTGACTATAGTTTCTTTATCTGCTAAGCTTACAGCACCTCCCAAACCAAACGCGATAAAGCAAAATAAGGCATTTTGGAATAGCGCGGAGGAGCGGGCACGGGTGCGGTGAAATTATAACATTAATCGTGTACTTTAATTCCAGTGAATAGGAAATAGACTGTATTTAGAGAATTATTAAGGTACAAATTTACGGTAGGGAGAATCGGCCAGTTATAGAGTTTTTAAAATTTACTCGACGCATGGACTATCAAGAGCATCCCAAAGCCTTCGTTTTGTAAACGGTGTAAGTTTTTTTCTTTTCACTTACGGCAAATTATTACTTTATTAAGTATGTAATTGTTATAAATTATATTTATCATGACATTATAAGCAAATTGAAATACAACATGTTTAAAACGATACTTTATTTTTATTTCAAACTCTATAATATTTAACAATGTTGTGGTTTGGTCAGAACTGGTCGAGCGAGATCCGAATCACGTCGAAGCCGAATTAAACGACCTTGAGCGTCTAAATTGAGTGTTCAAGTTCAATTTGACCAATATGCATACTACAATCGTAGAATGAGCACGTGGCCACCAAACCCGACTGATCCAATTTCCAATCGACTCCATACGCGATGCTCTCGTGTTCTAGATATTCGCACAGTACTGATACATCGGGGTCATTGACACCTAGGACTCTGAAACCACCATACATGCAAGCCGCTAAGACGGTCTCGGAGTTAGTAGGGTGCCATTTGAGTCGCCACACGCCGCCGCCCACTGATGTCTCAGAGAGGCTTCGCTTGAGGCTCCTGGTGTCCCAAAGACGGACTTTTTCATCGTAGCTGGAACAGAAATCGTTTAATCCTAGTCGGCAGAGTTGGTCGTTCTTGTTGCCTGTACAGCTTTCGTAAGTGAACGAAACTCGCTTTATCGACTACTAGCTGTTGCCCGCGACTTCGTCTGCGTAGATTTCGGTTATCGCTATCCCGCGGGAACTATATAATTTTCCCGAATAAAAAGTAGCCTATGTTATTCCACAACACTCAAACTATCATCTTACCAAATCTCATCGAGATTGGTGCAGCGGTTTTACCGTGAAGAGGTAACAAAGAGACAGAGACAGAGTTACTTCCGCATTTACGTTATTAGTTAGGATTAGGATACTTACTTAGCGTTTCAATCACTATCAGTATCCTGACGCATATGTTGGAGAAATGAGCCACACCGGGCGTATGGTTTATAAATCGATAGTGTGCTTGCGATACCATTTCAATTTATTAAAATTTCGTGCTAATTGTGGCTCGTTTCTTCAATATATTCGACAGGAATCTGACAGCAGTTGAAACGCTCGTAGAACTACACAAGAATCACTACCTGCCAGTAAGGAGCTCATGCTCCACGCCAACGTGGCCTCTGACGGCGGTGACACCTGCTTCGTGGGCGCGGTTCGTGGTGACGGCTGCCTCAGGGATTCTGATGTCGTAGCTCTTGAACAAGCAGTCGTCTCCTCCTGTACAAATTTAAGTTTGTTCTTTACCCTTTTCAACGCCAAGGACGCTTAAAAGCGTCATGAGCCGACGTGCCTACGACGCCACCAACGCTTATAGGCGTCCGCGACCTACAAACGCTTAAGGTTTGAGTCCGCGTTGACGTTATGCCAACTTGGCGTGTGGATGACAACTTTTGTATGCGTCGTTGATGTTCACAGGGTTAGAGCCCGACTGCACTGTTAACTGCCGACTGCCCATACATTTTTTATTGCAGTTGGCTAAAATGCACGCTAACCGCAATCCAAATGTATAGGGCATTCGGCAATTAACAATTACAACGCAGTCTGAATACAGCCCGTCTGTAAAAGCCCTTAGCTCATTAACCTCCAGACTGTGTTTGACATCTAGAAGAGAGATGACGACGCAACAGTGGGCCCAGCACGCTAGTTTTATTATGATTTTCCAAATAAAAACTTTACAGGGGTGTCCACTTACGCACTCTGTATAATACAATAAAAGTGACGCAGTTAATGATATTCAGCTACCTACCCACTTACCTGAGTAGAACACGTCGGTATTCCAATAGTTAAAAGCAGCAATCCACGCCTCAAACCCGTGACCCTTCCACTCGCCAATCTTCAGCATTCCCTCTCCAACTATTTTAAACAGCGTCACGCTACCCACGGAATCGCTCATGACTACCATTGGCTCGTTTGACACAGTTTTATTCGTCGACCAATCAAGGGACAGCGCTAAAACGTCTTGACCAATAGAATCTTGGATCCACAATTTCAAATTATAACTTCCGTTAGTTTCGAGCAGGTGATACAGTTGGAGTAGCCCTGCTGATGTGACAATTGCGAGAACTGGGTGGTCTTGAATGGTGTGATGGCACCATTTTTGGTCTAAAATGCCTGATGTTTCAATCGTTTGGATCGGGTTCAGGTCTTCGGTGTCTTCGTTAATTTTGAAAAGATATATTCTTCCCAGCCTTTTCTGCTTCGTCGGCTGATGGTCTGAAAGAGAAACATAATGTATGTAGGTATGTAATTAAATATTTACCTACAGGCAAAAGTGCCTTGCTAAAAGTGGCAACATGCCTACATAGTCCACGCAAAGGAGAAAAGTTTGTATGTAAAATTATAAGGTTGAATACCATACCATAATTACAATTATGTTAATATCTTATGCCATATGGTAATGTCTAAATAGCGATTTTAATCAGGAACTCTAATTGCAAATATTGTAGATAATAAAGAAAAATCGACTTCAAACTACACTCATTGTACGATACCTAATTGCTTACCATGAGTAATTCCGTTATTCCCTTTTTCCCCATAGAACTAATAGATACTTAGTTTTTTTTTATTCAGCTCTAACCCTTCACGTATGTGAGTCCCATTGTACTAAATTCATCACGAGAGCCCTGCGCTTATGCGATCGACGTGGAAAAAATACAAAGGCCTCAAGTAATTACCTCCTTCATCTTTTTTCTCCAGCTGGTAAGTCCCGCACACCAGCACGTCCTGGTAGGACTCCACGGGGCACCACTCTACCGAGTCGGCACTGTAGCTGGTGTTCCACCGCCATTTGCTGCTCCAGCGCGCCGCCATCTTGCTCTAAAACGCGGGAAGTTGAAAAAGAACGTCAGTTTATTGAGAATAATAAGTCGTCGACTCTACGCTCACGCTCACTCCAATTTGCTGCAATACTTAACCCTATTTCATTCATAAATTTCCATCGTCACCATAATCGTCTCTCAATGTCGTTCATTCACTATAAAAAGGTTCTAACGGGGCACGATTATGATTTACAAATGCAGCAACTAAATTTCATTTCATATATCATTAGACAGATTTTACGTGAGCACGATTTTTTTTTTATTTGGAAACTAAGTAATACTTAATTAGCAAGCATAAGTAAGAAAAGTTAAGTGAACAAAATCGGATGAAGTAGGTACATACTTGCCTACTGTTAGTGGTGTATTTTTATAAAATTTATTGCAAGCGCGTGTTAAGAATTAGTAAATAAAAAATAAATTACTATTTTAAACCCATTTATTAATATTAATATAATAATAAAAATATGTCCATACATGAATAAATACAGCCGACTAAAGCTATTTCTCATAAAATGTAATGAATTCAACATTTATTTCACACTTCTTTACATTTAAATTGCTAAAAATTTGTACTGTTTCATGGTTCATTACTTACAAATACGTTGAAAACTCTGAGAAGTCATAAAACAGCAATAACTTATAATAATATCAGTAGGCGACATCGATATAAGTAAGTAAGATTCGTTTTAAAATGTGAAAAAACATACAGGAAAAATCTATCTATAAAAAATATCGATTGAAATGGACTCGAATTACGATTAGTAAGTAAGTATAACATTCAAGTAAGTACTTTATTCTTTAATGGTAACTTATGTTATAAATTTAAAAACTATTTCGTAATTTCTCCTTACAGCTAACGTTATACTAAAAGGTATACATATTTACGGCAGTTGGACCAAAATGTTTCCTACGGCTTATTTTCCCGGATCTTATTGCAGCCGTCCGATTTCACAAACTGTAAATATCTACGCTCTCAAGTCCTCTATGACTTCAAACACAAGCACCAAATAAAAGTAATTACTTGTTTAAATATGTATACATATACTTACAGAAAAATATCTTTAAAATGTTTACAAACTGATTTTAAGCAGTCATAATTTATGTGGACTGTAAAATAAATCTCAATAAAAGAAATAATAATTCGAATTGTTAGATTGAAAAGTTGTAACAAAGCTAGGAAGTTCAGAATAAGTTCAGAAATAGTAGGTATTTAAAAATGAAAATATATTATACAACTTAATGCTAATTCGAAATTATCAAACAATGAGCACTTCGTCTTACAATAGGTTATCCTAATTTGAGGTCACATGATTGGCTTCTAACATGTTAAGCACAAGCTACCTGAGCAATGACTATGGGAACAAACTTATGCGTAAAAACTAAAATAACAGGTTCATTGCTTTCAAGTTGTAGCTAAGCATAGGAAAGTACGGGTCGATCAATATTGAAGTGGGCCTCAAATAAGTATTGCTTAATTATAATAACCTGTTCATTTTGTGACTAAATTATTTTCACTTGACATTAACCATTTACCAGGCCGCGAAGAACCAGCGTATCTTAAAATGTATCTTATACAGATTTGCAACCGTAACAATATCTTGTTGGAAATGGTATTAACAAAAGTCAGATGTTTCTGGAAACCATATTTGTAAAATTGAGGTAAATATGGTGTTATTTCTCAAATTTCAAACTGAAACTACAGAAAGACCAAAAAAATTAATTCTCGAACTGGAATACGAAACCAGGAACTCCAAAATACCGTGGCGTCGCGACACCAACTGTGCCATCCGAAAAATCCATATGGTGTACGGAAATAATGCCTCAGCAATAAAAACGTCAGGTCAGTGCAAGTTCAATGAAAATAATCGTTTTATTGATTATTTTTGTTTTTATTTTTATGAAACATTCATAGAATGAAATTCAATATACAATGACAATGCAAAGAAAAATCCGTTAAGCAGCTGGACATGAACCAGCAACCTCGGTAATCCGTACCACGCTCCACCAATTAAGCTATACTTAACGTTGGTGTACCTAACGAATTTTTCAATGCCTTGTGTCACAGCCGCTTGATTAAGCTACTCATAGATGGCGCTGAGGAGAGATCTTCCAAATAAAAATATGACACAAGGCATTGAAAAATTCGTTAGGTACACCAACGTTAAGTATAGCTTAATTGGTGGAGCGTGGTACGGATTACCGAGGTTGCTGGTTCAGGTCCAGCTGCTTAACGGATTTTTCTTTGCATTGTCATTGTACAGTGCAAGTTCATTGTAAGTAATTACTGAAGTTCTCACTGAGCAATATCCACATGTTACCTATTTGCAGCTCAATTCCACTCATTGCTATGATGAGGGTAGTTGATCTGAGATCTAGTCTATCACTGGGCAGGTATCATATAAGTATATTTGAAAAGACCACATAGAAATGGAAGTCTGACATTCACTCATTATATCAATCCATTATCAGAGATTTTTGGGCAACTGTGACTGATTTCTAGATCTTGTTTTGGAGCTAACTATCCGTTAATATATTAACCCATTTATGAGTTAAATTATAAAACAGATACATTTCAAAATACTCACTGTGAAAATCAATGAGGTTCTTCGACTAATACTAGGTTGGTTAGGTTCATGTTAACAATACTAGGTTGGATCATTAATTATCGCGCAAAGAATTTCAAGACACCCAATCTAGTCATAATGAGTATCTCGCGAGTTACTTTAGGTAACATATTTATGGCTGCATGGTTATTTCCCGACCAGGAATATGTTACGAGGGCATCATGAGAATGTAAATATTCCATTTAAACATTGACTATAACCCAAAAAAGCCGAAAGTTATAAGAGTCCAGAGATCTTGGGTTGATCCAGTGGATATGCAAAATCGTCTACAAAACAACGAAAAAGTTATTAAGTATGTTAACCTTTTTTGGTGGCTGATTATATTCTTTTAAGGCAATATACCACACCCTCCCCCCCTTAAATTTCTGGCCAGGACTAATTAATACCATGATCATAAAACATCAACATCACAAAATACCAAAGGATTATCTTAAAATATGCTTATTACACATTAATAATATTTTATTTTATATATTGTTTCGTCTGAGGTAGATGTTCACAATAAATGTTGCGATCACAGCCTGGCTTTTCAGGACAGTTTAACAGAATTATCTTGACTCTTAACTAATTATGAATTGAGAACAATATTCTTAGACAGTGTTGTGATAGCTTACTGCTAAGTAGTCACAGAGCATTTTTGATCATAGCAGTTGAAGTAGAAATATTTACAAAACACCAGCCCTCTCAACACCACAGACGGTAGCATTGAGCAAACAATAATGTTTCAGGTGCTTTGTAAATAAATTGACTGCATTCTTTTATTTTAGTGATGCAATATATTTGTTGTATTAATTTTATTACTATTACTACACACACATTCCTATGTAGGAATCACATAAACATGCCACAAATCAAAGATGCTAAGGACCAAAGCAAAGACTATTAAAAGCTAGTTATGTGTTAATAGGAAACAACTGCCAGATTTCTTAATTTACTTATCACTATTCAACTAAATGACATTTTGAAATCTTTGCGAGAGATGTAAGTCTGACAAACTTGTTTTATGAAAAATTGCTTTGGCAGTTTAGAGTTCTTGCTCCACCAAGCCTCTTGCCAAGCACTAAGTTTTTCAGACTGTGGATGTCAAACTACAAACTATAAATTATATGACAACATGTAAATTTTTACTCTTCAAAATACACCTTGACTCAAGCTTCTGCATTAAAGACTCAACTGGACTAAGTGCACAAAATATCATCATAACATGACTGTTTTGAGTGTTAACATTTTCAGAATTCTTTCAGTGCTTCATATCTTGAACTCCCAGTTTCTTCTAAGGATCGCGCACTTTCCAACATTGAATGTTTCATGCTGACACTTGAAATTCAAGTCAAATAAAAAATAAAATGTTGTTTTCAGATCCACATTCACATGCTTTGTCTAACTTATAATTTTTATGTTCACTGAAGTTAAGAAATCTAAGAGGTAAATCACATTTTCAAAATTAAATCTCTTAAATTTAGTCTAAGTACCCTGAATTATATTTTCCTTTTATTTCTAATAAATAAGACCCTAACTTTCTTTTAGTAGTGGCAGCATTATTCTTACTCTGCAAAACTAAATACATACAAATTTAAACTATTGCATTTTTTATTTATATTTCATTGATGAGAATACACACAAACACAACATATTGAAAGAGCTTTAATAATTATGTAATTACAAAGTTAGTGTTAGGGCTATTAATTTTGATAAAAAAATTATTTATAAAAAACATTGTCTTAATTATTGAATAGCCATTGAATTTATATAGCAGTGGTAGGTAGTGGTTTGACCTATGGCCTCTTAAGCAGAAGGTTGTCGTTGAAGACTTGCACCTCTGAAAATTATGTGTAGTAAAACATCTTGAGGAAACCTGAACACTCCTGTGAAGCAATTCAATGGTGTGTGTGAAGTTCCTAATCCACGCTGGACTTGCATGGGAACTAAAGTGCCAGCCCTATCATACTGAGAGGTCTGTGCCCACCAGTGAGACGAAAATAGGCTGGAGGTGATAAATTATTGAATTATTAGAGAATTAGAATATTGCTGCAATACACATCTATGAATTAACTTTATGAGTTAGGGACACATTACCAGAAAGAAGTATTATTATTAGTATACTTGAGACTTACACTAATATACTTTGACTGCTGCATGAGCAATAAATAACCATTATTCCTATAACAGACTGAATTGGGTATTGTGTGGCCTTCAATCTCATACACAAATATATGAATGCTGTATTGCTAATAATTTATTTAAATGGCTGTAGAGATGAGATCTGCCTTCAACTGGCTCAATTTCCAGGCTGATCAATTGAAAAAGTAAAACAGTCTCAACTTAGTTTAATCATAGTTGTCTCTAAGGAAACTTTCTTAATTTCATCTGTGAGAGTTATAGGTTGTAACTAGGTGCAACACACCCATATCCTTGTAAAGCAACAAGATGTTTCAGCACAGAGAGGCTAGCACAGATGTCATTTAGTTCTAGACTTTCTGGATAGCAATCAACCCTGTGAACTTGTGTGGATGTTTCAAACATTATCATTTATCTGTTGCAGTCACATAAACAATTTGTTCCTGAGGTATGCTAAAAAATTGACTGTGTGGTTTCAGCCTGAAATGGCTTACTGCCGCGCAGAGCGCTCTGTCTCTATCAAGCACTCCCTCACGAGGATGCGGGCATGAACAATGCCGCGTTTCAGGCGCTCGGCTGAGCTGCGGCTGCCCGAGTAACTGGGTCTCACTTCCTTACCCATCTCCTCGATGACTGCCAGCAGTTGAGCGTACTTGGATGTGCCGTTGTCTTTGTCTTTCCCGTTGGAGGAGGGCGACGCCGCCGGCACCGTGGAGATGGTCGCGTGGCTGCTGCCGCCGTGGCCCAGCTCTTTGTGCACGTTCTTCCCGCTCATCGGTATCGCTGTGACCGTCACATCGCTCAGCTTTGACTCTACTGCCTGAATGTCCATAGCCTCCATCGCGCTGAAATTAACAAGTACGACATTTATCAAAACAAAAGAAGCAAAAATAATCGCCGCAGAAACGAAAAACTTACCTAGCTAACTACCAAACAACACAATCGCGCATAAAATCAATTTCCGAAAGCATGACGACGTGTGTAACAATAAAATTCTAGTGTACAATGAAGATAATGTAGGACATACCTAATCCAAGCACCTTCTGAGACGGAGACAAGGAAAGACTGCAGATTTCTTATAGACAAAACGTAAAAACTAAAGCGGTTATAGGTAATTCTAACGGAATGTGATATGGTTTCTGTAAATGGAAATAAGTTTTTACGGTAAAACCCGTATTTTATAATTTTTATAATAATAAACAACTCCACAAATTATCACCACATTGACAAGATAATATTTTTTTATTAGAATTTGTAGATGACATGAACTCAAAGCTGAAACAGCCAAGTAAAAATATTTTTTGTTATTTTTTATATAATTTCTAAATAAAATGACACAAAATTAGTGTTCTTGATTCACAAATATTGTAACAAAGATATGTTTATAAATAGCTTTAAAACAAGTGGTCTTATAACTATAAAAATATAATAACTAACATACCCAAATACGTTTCGTTTCTGCCTCCATCAATGTTTGTTACAAGTTTGTTATCATGATGTCAAGTCAACCAACCATATGTCAACCGATGTAAAAACGAAACGTAGCGCGACTCGAGCTGTCACGTCAAAGAATAGGCAGGGGGACCGACGTTTTTTCTCTCAAGCTTATTCTTTTGTCCAAAACCTATTTGTGATCAAAACAAATAAAAGCATAACGGCCTCTTCGTATCAGATTGCCCGACGGAAATAAATCGTCAGCTGCGATGCGCCCATCTATCATATGGGGTTGAAGTTTAAATTGATCGAATAAAATTCTAATGATACAATGATGGTTGAGATTCTCCGCCCACAGTGGCGATCATTATGCGATTGAGTTATGAGTGGTGAAGAGTGTCGCGTGGGGTTTCTGAGGGTTCAGCGCGTGGTTAGATAGTGGAGGTGTGGCGGGTGCATCGGGGGCATGGCGTCGGATGCGGAGCGGGCTTCGCGGCCCAACTCGCTGCTGCTGGAGACGCCGCCGCCCGAGCGCGAGCCGCTGCGCTTCGACGTACAGCTAGTGGGAGCACCGCCCGAGGTTGAGCAGCTTGTTAACAACATTAAACAAGTAGCCGAAGACTTCTTGTACCATTGGAAAACTTTTCCCATCGGTGAGAACTGCTTTCCGTTGTTTTGTTTGCTTGGTCATTGCTTCTTTTCTATTATCTGCTTCTTAATAATTAAGTACAGAATAAAAAAATGAAATCCTGATTTTGTAAATATATGCCAGGATAATATTTATCAAGCTAGATAATAAATAAATATTTTCATTTCTTATTTTTCTGAATGAAGTGCATTTTTTTTGTATTTGTAAAGATGAAAATGTTTGCTTTCTTTACTGGCTACTAATTGTTAGTATGGGAATGTATAAATTGATCCAATTAGAGGAAGAATGCTGTTGAATGAAACAATACTAGTTTCCATTTGTGAGAAAATGTTTTCACTTTATCATTCAAGTATTGAGCTTGAAGCAAGTGAGTTTTCTTAATTTTTATTCCACGGTTTTTATGTTTCTCACATTCTTCTTCAAATAAAAAACGTGATAGTAAAAGCAAGTCCAGTTGTAACTGTTAAATGTTCCACACTTGCTTGTTTGCCTTCCTTGTGATATAAAAAAAAGTAAACAGGCTGTATAGGGTATTGCATGTATTTTCTATTTTACCTTTATTCTGTTTTGTTAGTTAGGTATGCGGTGTTCATTAAAAAGTACTTGTATTGAATTGTGAAAAAGATAAAATGTTTATCGATATAATAACTGACTGTGTTTCTCCAGTTCTACCTGCATCACGGTTTACGGGCCCCGGCAACCGACCCTCTGACATCATCATTGCCCCTCCATGTGATGAGCTTGATGCAGCAGCCCTGGATGCGGGTGTGGAGCCCCATCCTCTGTCTCCGAAGCAGCTTCATGCTATTAGAGATAAAGGGTGAGTAAAAGAGAATGAAATATATTCATTTCACAAATAGTATTTACCTACATAAGGAAAAGTAGCTTAAGGGCCGATTTTTTAACCCTCAGATAGCTCTTATCCCACAGCTAGTGTAGGGGTATCGATAGAATTAGAACTTATCTGAGGATTGAAAAATCGGTCCTAAATAGTTTATTCATTCAGCTTAATCTAGATGACTGAATTTAGGTTTTTTGGTTTTTGTCAGTTTTAAACAGAACTAACCCAGTTTAATAACAAAACAAAAATACTTATTTTAAAGATGAAGCTGAAAGAAGCTGAAAATTGTCCTTGAAAATATAATAGAAATTATGTCAATTTCTCTCAGTTTCTTCTATCATACATATACAAACAGAGAACAATTCTATCCCACTAACTAAATTGGTTTAACTTCAATATTTAAATAATTTATTGAATCAGGCGTTACTTTGCGGAGGTCCATATTTATGAACTAAAAAACAATTACTGGGGGTATTTCGGATGTTGGTGACTTGCATTCATTACGTTCTATTCAGCAAAAGGTCCATGACAATGATTTGGTAATTTCTAAGGCCGATAAGGGCAATTGTATTGTTGTTTTAGAAAGGGGTCAATATAATGATAAAGTAAATGACATCATTCAAGGAGAGGGTTTTTTGAATTTACGTAGGGATCCCACCGCCGCGTTTCATAAAGACCTAAAAAACCTTCTGAAAAATTCTGCATTTACCTTTGACACCGAACAAAAGAGGAGCAATGTGATTCCTATGAATCCGCAGGCACCAATTTTATATGGTTTACCTAAAATTCACAAGGATGGTGTTCCTGTTCGCCCTGTTGTTTCATACGTGAGTGCTCCAGCGTATAAAGTAGCGAGGAAGTTAAATAGCATTGTTCGGGAAAAATCTTCTTTTAAGCCAATATATAGTTTAAAGAATAGTTCAGATTTAGTAAATAAAATTAAAGACATTAATATACCGCCAAACTCAACATTACTTTCTTTAGATGTGGATAGTTTGTTTACCAACGTACCATATAGTGAAACCTTAAATATTCTTAGATGTCACTTAGAAAGGAAGCGTTTACATCCGGGGGAGGTTTGTGAGTTAATAGAATTAGTAACTTTATGCATGAAACAAAATTATTTCAGATTTAATGGTCAATATTATTTGCAGAGTGATGGTTTAGCAATGGGGTCACCTCTTAGTCCTTTAATGGCTGACGTTTTTATGGATAACTTTGAAAAACAATATATAGTGGGGAACAGCAATTTAGTATATTATTATAGGTATGTTGATGATTTAATTTTATGTTGGAAGGGGAGTATGAGGCAGCTAGATTTGTTTATTAGTGCTCTCAATAACAAACATCCAAAAATAAAGTTCAAACGAGAATTAGAGGAAAATCGTTCATTAAATTTTCTGGATTTAACTATTACAAGAGTAAATAATAGGCACCAGTTTCAAATTTACCGTAAGCCTACGTACACAGATACTGTCATACCTGCAAATTCTACTCACCCATGGCAGCATAAACTGGCTGCTTTCCATTGTTATGTACATAGACTACTAACTGTACCTCTTTCGAAAGAGCATTATGATTCTGAGTTACATACTATATATCAGATAGCAACAACAAATGGTTATAGTACAGCAATGGTTAATAGTCTGGTTCAAAAGAAGCAGGGACGGATAGTGAATAGCATGCTTTACTCTGCGTTGCCATCTCAGCCTACTAACAAATTTAGATCTAGTATTACTTATGTTGGCCGGTTGTCTGACAAGATTTATAATATTTTAAAATCAAATAACATCAATGTTGCCTTTAAGACTACTAATTCTTTACGTTCTAGACTTTGTAATAACAAAGAAAAGGTGGATAAAGGGAACAGGTCGGGCGTATATAAACTCACTTGTGGCGACTGTAGTCAAGTATACATTGGACAAACCGGTCGAAGTTTTGATACTAGATTTAAAGAGCATGTCTCGTCATATAGGCATGATCATCCAAAGAAATCAAACTTTGCCAAGCATTTATTAGAAACGAATCATTCGTTGTTAGACTCAGATACGTACGAAATTTTACATTATTGTGATAAGGGTTTGCGGCTATCGGTTTTAGAACAATTGGTAATAATTAGGTACAACAACATGGGGTCTATTATTAATGAACAAGTTAATTTGGTTTCTTCGCCTTTGTTACGACTTGGTTCTAATTTTAATAATGTGTCATAGTAATAATGAGAACATGACTTCTCTTTTTACCGTACTCGGTTAAAAATAACGGGGTACCTGGCGTAGATTAAAAATGAAAATAAAAAGGGTAGTTTGGAATTCATTTCTTAAAAAAAGGGTAGTTTAGGACTTACATAAAAGGGTAGTTTGGAATTTATAAAATATTAGTGGGTACGTTGGTTTTGTCATTAACTAAGTTGAGTACATGGTTTACATATGTCAGTAGTGGAAGTGGTGGCATGTTGAGCGGTTGTTGTTGTGCTTCGTAAATGGCCTCGTGGAGAGTGCCGAAACGCGTCAGCGTTTAGTATAGTGGTGGTGGTGATAGTTGGGTCTGTGTGGCATGTGTTGATTCGTGTAGCAGTGGAGGTGGAGGTGTTGCATGGAAACATACATTTGCCGCACAGATATAACTATTTGTCATTAGTGGTCGCGGGTGAGCAAAGTAATTGTTTTTTAGTTCAATATTTAATTTTCAAAACTTTATTACCTAGAGTCTCCCTATGAGGCTGAACCTAGAGGCTGACATGGTCACACCAGGTGTACCAAGCCTCAATAAAGCATAAGATATTTAAAAAAAAACCTTGTTTTGACACTTCAGAAACAGCCAAACTAAGTAACAGAAATAATTGTGCTTACAACTTCTACTTATCTACATCGTACATCAGTACATCAGTTTAAGTAAAACACACTCTCTGATGAACAAAGCCGTCATAACTGTCACTCTAAACAAGCATAAAGTTCAAAAGGTTGTCCTGACCCTTTTCAAACACTAATCCGTCTTAATTATAACGTATATCCAACTGCCGCGTTTTTATTGAGTTTTTAACTTGGTCATTAACTCTAATTATGAGTTACAACTAAATGCGAGTGTGTTACATATTTGTATGAAAAATACGAAATTGTTGGTAGGTACAGTCGAAAATATATTCCTGACCACTAACGTAAACGTCATAACATAATGCGTCCATCACACCCTTAAGGGTATTAAAATAAGATTCGGAATCATTTCCCTTTACAAAAATGATTTGCTGTGTCGTTGCTGCTTGCGTCGGCTTTTATTGGCACAGTGCAGGACGACACAGTGTACATTAGTGTTTATCGCGAACATAAAGCGTTGGTCCTTTTCACACACACCTACTGGTTAAAGAGGGATAGGTACTAGGTCTCCTTAAGCGAGTTTCTAGTTTGGTGAGGGATGAAAACTTTAAATCCCTTGGGCTGTGTAGTATTTTTTCAAGATTCCTATTAGATTTGGCTTTACTAGATTATTTATCTGTGCTAGGCATTTATACGCCTTTACTAACTGATGAATATTTGATATATTATTGTTCCTCTATACATTTACGTATATTTTTTTGTGTTATACATTACATACGATTTTTTGAAAGTTATTCCATTCTCAAGATAACATGTAGCTACAGTTGCCTTAAATCATTGATTGTAACATGATCCCGTGTAACACTGCATGCGGAGACTAGGTTTCAAATGCGTATAGATTACATGCATACCATACCTACATACAGGGTGTCCAAACAAACCAACCAACAAGCAAACCAGCCATAAAACCGAGAGGGCTTAAAAAGCAGCTCAATAAGTATCAGATTAAGCAAAGATATTTACGAAAAACTTATAATTTTCGAGATATTGGCACATCACTGAAACGTATTTGTTCTAAAAATGACAAGAACTCTAAAACTTTGTCATATTCATCAAGTTAAATTTCCATAACCTGATAGCTTATGGTCTACTCTACCTATCTGCTCTCTTATTTTTATAGTTGATTTTCGGGACGTTCTGTATAACTTACATAAAAAGATGTTCCACATGTTCACATTTACACAATTTAAGAAAGATGATACTATGATTACAAACACGATGACCGCTTAGTGCCGTTTCCGTCGGCTGTAGCTGAGTGGTTACAAAATCGTGGGATTAAAATTATCCAACACCCTGACAGTTACGGCCCGGCCACGACTGTGCGCGACCGGCCGCCAGACCAGCTTTGTCTCTGATCATTGCGTTTGCTGCCTTGTATCGACCGAGCGGCGTGCGTCTCGGCCACGCAATGAACAGAGAAAACGCTCGCGGCGCCCCAGGACGCCCATAGTCGTGGCCGGGCCGTTAGGTACTTTAGTTTAAAAATAAATATCGTGGCACAAATTGACACCAATTGATCTAGTCCTAAACTAGGCAAAGCACAATAGCTAAGAACATTCGTATTCATCGTACAAACATCTGCCCCGACCGGGGATCGAACCCGGAGCCTCAAGCTTCATAGTCAGGGTCTCTAACAACTAGGCTATCGGTCGGTAAAATACATATTTTACCTATCGATTAGCGTGCTAGTAAATACTCATGGACCTAGTCTTTTTGTGAACGCGTACTCGAAACGCTTTGGTACGCATTTTGCCTAGTACCTACGTCTCACGCTATTCATACTAAATTGTATTGGTTTATTGTGCCTCAGGCATGCACGCATTTTATTCAATTCGTTCAACTCGAACGTGACACAACTGTGAACGGGGAGCGTTTTATGACCGCTCCACTTACGGAAATGTTAACCGCAGACGGGTCTTGTATTCTTATATCGATCTTAGTGCGGGTTTTCACTAGTATATAAGAAAAAATGACAGGGGTTTTCCACCTTTTCTAAGTTGGTTAGGTTATTGATACTGGTGTAATAGCGGGCTTACTCTGTGCCACCGGGAATGCGTTCATTTACCGTATGTTTTTTTATACGTTGAGGAAGGCAAACGACCAAGTGGGTGTAACCTTAGTGATAAAATTGCACTGCTCAAAAAGGTCTAGGGATCTAATCCGTTTGCCAATTCATACATGACTAGCTTTCGCCCGCGGCTTCGCACCCGTGGCAGAACTCTCTATCCCGTGGGTTTTATCTTGAAAATTATATTAATTATATTAACTTTCACCTCCCGTAGGGGTGGAATTTCGAATAACTGCACCTTATCCTTAGTGTACATTATAAAAGGAACCTCTATGCCAAATTTCAGTTTTCTAGGTCCAGGGCTTTGGTCTGGGCGTTGATCAGTCAGTCAGGACTTTTCTTTATTTATGTATTTTATATATATATAAAAGACATAGATAGGTATGTATAATTCGATTTGTCCCTGGACACTTAACACTTACGTATTCCGAAAGGCAAACTGCATTGAAAATGCTTGATCTGTAATTGACAGTTTCTATGCTAATATTGAATATTTCGGAATTTTATAGTAAAACTGTACTCCATCAAACATACCTACTACAACCTCATTATTCATACACAAATTTTAGATGACGTTGTTTTTATGTTGCCAAGTTAATTAAAATGTTACATAGAGTTTGTTTTTCTTAAGCTTGCACAAGGACAGACTTATGCCGAAGAAGTTAAATTGTAAACAGTTGGAATCTATTCGCGAATGGGGGTATGTCGCTCATATATGTATATGTATGTTGTACTTATGTGTATTGTATACGAAAGTTGGCGCCAATGTTTGCCAAATAACTTTGCGGCATTTGAAGGGCGCCTGAAGACAGGGGCAAGATCGTAGGATCACATCTTTTTAGTGTTGACATTCAATTGTTATTTGACTGTTAAAGTCAAATTCAGTTTTAAATGGTAGTAAAAAAAAGGATTTATTTTTATAGATTTCTGTATTTTGATCAACATTGGTGCCAAACGCAGCCCCCATGACTAGCATGACCCCATAATCATTAGATATGCTTAATATTTATGAACGTATTAAATATACTTGCTATCGTTAGTTTATCATCCAATACCATTACTTGTGTATGCTATTATTCACTCCGTTACCTTAGCTGTTAATCTAGTTACATTTGTCTATTGTATGAAATGTTTGAAGCTTAAACTTATGTTACACTGTGTGGTAGTCTCCTTAGTTATATTTATATGCATGATCGTTCATCCAAATTGCAATAAACAAATAGCTACTTTCTCAACCTCGTATCTTCCTTGGTTGTAAAGCCTCCTACTCCTTCATTGCATTTGCCCCCTCTTGTACAAAAAATGCGAATGCAATGTCAAAAAAATATACGAGGGCCAGAAAATGTTTTTTCTACTCCTAGTAGTTAGTTCGTGTGTTACAGATATATGACATTCAAAATCGATGTACCTCATTAAGTTGTGAAACCGTTAATGTAATGATATCACAAGAAAAATAGATAGGTTACATGCGGCTCAAAAGTAGCAGCCATTGATTTACTAACACCACAGACTTTGGGTCTAGTACAAAGTTCATGAAAATCTGAAAATTGAAGGTGGAAACACCAACAACAGCGCCAATCAAGTGTAAAAAATGTATTTTTTGCAAATTAGTTGTCTTTTCGTTCGGGCCTTTTTAAGCGCTAACCCGAAGTCCGTGGTGTTGTTAAGTCAATGATAGCAGCGTAAAGATAGGCTACCTAGCGCACCTTGCCAAAGCAAAATCGTAACCCGGATAAATGAAATAGGCTCCCTGTGACAGGACAGTAATGTGCGCGAAATACAGAGTTAAGTTAACCTACCTTTTTTAATGTGACATCATTGCCTAAAAGAAAGAACTTTCTTGCCTGAAGCCTAAAATATTACTTATTCTTTTTTTTTTTGTAACTTCATTTTATCTATACCTATGTCGCTCTAGGACAGTGGTTCCTTGCCTTTTTTTTCACCTTTACCCCTGTAAAGCAAGAACAGAGTGATTCCCTCATACTGTCCACCCCATGTTTGATGATATCTTGTGCATTAGTCATTACATTACCCCTCAAGAAACAGTTTTACCCCTTTGGGGGCAATTACCCCCAGGTTCGGAACCACAGCTCTAGATGATCCCCTGTGACTTGTGATTACAGCTCTGCTCTTACCACGATGTAATTATAGTGATTGAAAGTGTCACGGAGATCATCCTATACTTCCTAGAGCGACGCTGGCATAGTGACCAGTCTAGTCTACCTGTGGCCTTAAAATCTTAGAGGAAGCTCTCTTTAATGGATAAATTCCCTGCCACTGTTCTGGTTATATGGTTATCTGGATCGTGCCGATAAGGTTAGAATGTCACGCGCGAGCGTCTGTCTGACTCCAGATCAGAAGGTTGCGTGTTCAAATCACGTCAGGATCACCACTTTTGGGTTGAGTCAAAATACCTTTGTCGGGAACATTTGAACTGGTTTAATTATCATACATGCCAGCTTATGTACTAAAGTATTTCTAAGATCATCTACTACCATGCTTATCTGGATCGCTCGCGCGTGATATCGGTAGCGCATAGCATTCTAACCCTATCGGCACGATCCAGATAGCCATCTGCCACAGCCGGCACACCTTAGAAAATGTTCAAACCCAAATATCCTTCGTAAACATTTCCTGGTGGGATACATCTAGGCTACACCTGTGGCTTCTAAAAGCAGAGGTCTCCTAATTTTTCCGCCAAAAGGCTTCGCTGACTCGTCCACCAACTCCAAAGAGCCAAACCTACCTCTTAAAAAAATGGCAGTTTGTTACGCGTAAACACCATCGTGAGGCGTATTGAAATTATTCTCAAAGACACGCGCCTGCACAATCGTTCTCTTTGCTTTGAACAGTACTTGGCCTTTTCAAAGTTTAAAATCCAATAGCGCGTTCGATGTCTCTGGTTTGACCACGCGTGCCAGAAACTTATCTAAATCAAATCTTCAGCATAGTTTTGTCACTTCTCTACCTACTAAAATTACTATAATCAAGTTTGTAACTAGCCCGCTTGTAACTCGAAAAGACAATTCCAGATATAGGACAACCTTCATTCGTATTGTAGTCTGAATCGTAATTTACAAACAAAACCTAACGCTTACTTCTGAACCATCAGCCCTAACTGCTGGTAATGACAATTTTAATTCCAACAGCGAATTCGAAGTACCATCCCGCCATTTCCCCGGCCAGACCCACGTATGGCGAGTAGCGGGCTGGCTGCAGCGCGGGCGGGCTCGCGCGCGCGACGAGCTGTACGCGCACGTGGCTCGCGCGTGCTCGCTGGTCGTGCTGGTGGCACGCGACCGGCTGCTGCGCGACGAGCCGCTCTCCGTGAGGAGGGGCGCCGACTGCGCGCTCAAGGGCTTGCACAGGTGAGCATATGGGCGTAACGAGGACCCCTGGATCTTACAATCAAACTTCAAAACATACTGTCGCGTCTTAAGAAATTTTTGATTCCCCTCCCCCCCCCCCCCTGGGCCAGAAGCTGGTTAATTTCCCTTCCCCCCTGAACCAAAAGCTGGTTACGCCTTTGGTGAGCCACACACTGCTGCTGGTGATAAGCATGAGCGTATATAAGGGTGAGTTTAGTTGTCTATGACGCACGAGGGACCAAACGGTTTAGTAAACTTTCGTGATCAGTACAGGATGTTGACACTGAATCTTCCCTGCAGACTCATGGATCTCATCTTCGGAATGCCTTCGCTAGAGGCTAAGGACCTGGAGAAGAAGATACGCGAAGAACGATCGAGATACTTAGTTGCAGAACTGATTTGTATGGTACGTGTTTATTTCCACGCTTTTCTATGTCAGACTATTCATACAATCGAGAGTAGTATATCGTCGGTCGAATCACGAAGAGGCGTAACTAGTTATTTTCAACTTTTTACTAGAGCTGTTTTTAGAAAAATCAAAGCAAGAACATCGAGTGGTTAGGGCTTTTCGTTATGATTATAAGTGGTTCTAATTGGAGTTTAGATACGTCCTTTTGTGACATAATAAAATATGCACTTTGCAATACGATGGCATACTTAATTTAAATTCGATGTTTTATCAGTCACGCCCTTTCGTGATTCGATAGGCGATATATATTTGTTTATTGATAACCTGCCTAGTGGCACAGATTATAATAGTAATACTAACTAGTATACTAATACTGACTACGGAACTTGAGGTCCCAGGTTGTCAACTGCGGAATTTAAAAAGTGCACCTTGGAGTGGCGGAAACCGTCTCACGGTTCCATCTAGTTCGCCATTTGTAGGACCTGCCACTTGAACCCTTCAAGTGGACATTTTAGGAGTGGACGAATTAGGAAGTAGACGATTTGGAAATGGACAATTTCGGAAATGGACAATTTCAGATGTGGCCAAAGTCGATCGGAGAGGTGTCAATTGGTGCCAATTTTTTTTTATTTGTAGCCTGAACATCAGGAGGACATAGCGGCTTTGGCGGCGTGGGTGACGCGCGCTATGCGCCGCGCCGCGTCCGAGAAGGCGGACGTGCGCGAGCCGCCGCGCGTCGCGCCGCGCGTGCCTTGCGTCTACACCACGCCGCAGCGGACGCAGGTGACAACCTTCCACTACCAATTAGGGCTAAAATCCGATAGGGTTAGGCTTACCCACGGACCAACCACCGCACCTCTGGACGCCGCATCTCTTATAATTTACTTGGAAAGTCATTACGAAAAAAACCGCGGTGATCGGGCCTGGGAGATGCGTCGTGATTGGTCCATAGCTTGTCATCTCGCTTGTCATCGTCGAAAGTGAGCCGCGATTCGAGGCTAGAGAGATTTATAGGTGCAAATGAGCATATGCGTTTCGGAAACGTTCGCTCTGACATTTGGTGTCCAGAGGGCGGATGGTCCGCGGGCTTACCATATCTCTGGATTTTTAGACTCTTCTCAGGATTGTGGCCGGATTTTGGATATCTCAGGATTTTTAGAATTTTAATGAAATAGGATCTAGATTTTTTTTTTTTTTTTTTATTAAAAGCTTATAGAAACTAAAACGTTAGATAAAAAGTAAAATGATCCTAATATTCTTTGAATGCAGCACCGACTTCATATTTCTGCTACTTAGTGCTAGGCCATAAAACTTAAGGGTTTATAGGATTATTTTACTTTTTTTTTTCTAACGTTTTTTTGAAGGCGGTTTTACTTTTTTGTTAAAAGATTTTTGTTTTACAATTGTTAGCGACGTGCTCAAAAACGTTAGTAATTGTAATATTTTCATATTGCGGGTATGAGGGCTAAACTCATACAACTGCTTATTTTTAAATAATTATTTTTGAGGGTGGATGTGGGAATGCGTGTGACGTCACGGCGTTTTGTTCCAATCAGGGATCGTACAGCAGCCCGTCAGTCAGCCTCCAACAATCGCGCGCGACACACGTACTTTCGCTTTCTCCCTCGCTCTCATACATCTGTCTCTTTCTTGTACGTTGTGTTTTTGAATTAAACGGTTCCTTTGCAAGTTTTTCGGAGTATTTTTTCATCGCGAGTGTACGACACTAACAAACTGGTCTTCGAACCGAATCTGATGTTTCACACCCCAGTGAAGATGGTAAATACCCGTAGCACTACGCGGAAGGAACGCGGGAACAAAGATACCGATGATAAAATGTTTCAGCAGCAAGTGCCTGCGCAACTACCCGAAGGAAGTACGCAGAAGGACGACCAGCAAGCGACCACTAGCCATACAATTAATGTGGCGGGTAACAGCAGCGTCAAGGCAGAGTACCACCAACCGCCGCCGCCCGCCGCGCGCACCGGGGCGTGGTCCACATCTTCGTCGTCGTCCGTGCTAGTCAGGCGGAAGCAGCTGGAGTTAGAAGCGGCCCAACAGAAAGCGGAAATCCAAATGGAACTCGTAAATAAGAAGCTCGAGTTAGATTTAGCGAAGTTGTTGGAACAAAATGACGAAAATTACAGTCCACATCGAGACCTGCGCACCGAAAACCAACGTGAAGTGGAGAAATGGTTGGATCGAAGTCAGCGCGAACTAGAATTTGAGCACCGAGCCCACGATAATGGTGTTTACAATGGTGACGAACAGGGCCCGCCGCCGCCGCCGCGCCCGCCGCCGCCCGGCGACCACGGCGCCTCCGATGGAACAGTTCGCATGCTGGCAAGTGCAATCCATAATTTAACCACCGCTGCGACGAGTAACGGGACTAATAAAAACCTACTTAGCCGCATTTGTACCCCGAGAGACCTGCCTAGTTTCTCTGGAGACTCTTTGGAATGGCTACAGTTCAAGCAAACTTATGAGGAGTCCACAGAAGTGTGCGGGTTCACAGCGAAGGAAAACTTATGGAGATTGAGAAAATGTCTTACCGGACCCGCCAAAGAAGCCGTCTCGGCCCTGATGATTAGTGCCACATCCCCAGACATAATTATAAAAACACTGGAACTATTATTTGGCAACCCAGACTGCATCATTAATAAGATCATTCAGGGCTTGAAGGGACTACCGCCTATGCCGGTGGAGTACTATAAAGATATCGTGTGTTTCGCCGTAAAAGTGCAAAACTTTATAGCAGCTGTACGCGCAGTCGGCCGCGACGAATACCTACAAGGCGTAAACATCGCTTCTATTATTTTATCGAAGTTGCCTACCGTGCTCATATCTAAATGGTCCGACTACAGTTTTCCTATCATAAATACTGGCCAGAAGTCGCGGTTGGAAATTTTGGGAGATTTCCTGAACGAAGAGGCAGTGAAAATTACCACAACATCAAATATACACTTCACAGACATTCGCAGCACTGGCAATCAGCATAGCTAGCATAGAGGTAGAACGGAGAACAATAACTTCGGTCGCTCGCATACAGTATTAGTGCAATCGGCACCGGGGCCGAGTGACAATAAGTGTTTATTTTGCTACGCCGCAAAGCATAAATTAACTGAGTGTAAGATGTTTAAGAAAGCGTTACGGAAAGACAGGTGGCGTCACGTTAAACGCCATGGCGTGTGTTATAAGTGCTTAGTGTCACGCCACGATCGAGAAACGTGCCCAGCAGCCGCGTGCGACAGGGACGGCTGCGGCGAGGCGCACCACCGCCTGCTGCACTACGTGCGCGACCCCAGCCGGGACCCGCGCGCCGCGGCGCCCGAGCCCAGCGGAGCCGCCGCGGAGACTCCCACTGCCATGCCAGCTATCACTGAAACCGTGACGCATATTAACTCTGCTCATAAAGTGCTATTGAAAGTAGTGCCCATCAACATACACGGACCTAACGGTATAATTAGTGTGTTTGCATTGCTCGATGACGGTTCGACAATAACGTTGATGAGCGGCGCACTCGCCGCGCGCGCCGGCCTGCGAGGCCGCACTGAGACTATGCGCGTGAGCGGAGCGTGGAGCGGCAGCGATTTAGTTTGCAATTCTACTGTATTCTCTGTAGATATATCAGATAAGAATAATAGTAACATTTCTACCATTAACATACGTAGTGTAGACAATTTAAAACTGCCTGAGCAAGATTTCTGTTCTATCGATTGTAGTCAGTATGCCCATTTGCAAAATGTGAAAAATGAATTGTTGTTTAGCAATAATAATATTAAACCTGAAATACTAATCGGCCAAGATAACCATCATTTGTTAGTACCTATTGAAATGTGTATTGGTAAAAGTCATGAGCCGTCCGCTACTCGCACTACCCTAGGCTGGTCTTTACATGGAATAGCGCGCGCGCCGCCGCATGGCGCTCGCGCGCCGCACCCGAACGTGCTGCTGTGCGCCGGCGCGGGGCCCGCCGCGCCCGCCGCCCACCCTGCCCACGGTAACGTCGAGGACGAGCTCCGCGAACTTCACGACGAGGTAAGACGTTCATTCTTGCTTGATTCGCTAGGTGTAAGTAATAAACCTCGTCAGAACAGCGAAGACGTGCGCGCGCTCGCCCAGCTGGAGCGCTCGGCGACGCTCGTGGCCGGTCGCTGGCATATCGGGCTGCCATGGCGCGACGACGGCTGCGCATTGCCCGACAGCTACAATAACGCCTTAAATAGGCTCAGAGGAGTAGAAAAGAAGATGCTAGCGAACCCAGCTTATGCTGCGCGCTACTCCGAACGAATTAATCATCTTTTAGTGAATGATTTTGCGGAGGAAGCGAGTGATACTCAACGTACCCCGCGAACGTGGTTTTTGCCACATTTTGGAGTCGATAACCCAAACAAAAAGAAGTTACGTCTTGTGTTTGACGCAGCAGCAAAAAGTTATGGCATGTCTTTAAACGATTATCTGTTGCAAGGCCCCGACTTACTCGCGTCCCTATTCGGCATTATGGTACGTTTTAGAGAGAATAGGATCGCTGTAGCCGGGGACATTAAAGACATGTTTTTGAGGGTTAAAATAAGGGCTGAGGATCAAGATTCTCTTCGATTCTTATGGAGACCTCACCCCGAACAACCGGTCAAAACGTATAAAATGACCTCACTCATTTTCGGTGCTAATTGCTCCCCATTTGTTGCCCAGTACGTCAAGAATAGGAACGCGCAGCGTTTCGCGTCCACCATGCCCGACGCGGTCAGTTCCATCTGCGGGCAGCACTATATGGATGATTACCTGGATAGTTTCCCGGACGAAGCCGCGGCGATACAAATGGTAAGAAATATTATTGTAATCCATAGGGAAGGCGGTTTTGAAATCTGCAATTGGAGTAGCAACAGCGAGATGATTTTAGATAGCGTGCCTAATGGGACCTTGGGCTCAGCAGCAATAAAGTTCAAATTAGATCGGCAGTATGAAGGCGAACGAACGCTCGGCCTTATCTGGTACCCGGCCACTGACGAGTTCGGGTTCGATTTGTCCCTGAAACGCATACCGGAGACTATTGTCAGCGGGACACAGGTACCTACGAAGAGAATCATGCTTCGAGTTATAATGTCGATTTTCGATGTGTTTGGATTTTTATCCCCATTTACCATACAGGGCAAAATAATGCTACAAAAACTTTGGCAATTAAATATCAGCTGGGACGACAACATACCAAACAATATTTTTTCTAAGTGGACTAAATGGTTAAATCTATTATTAGACATGCGTCATGTTCGAGTGCCAAGGTGTTATTTGAGCCCCGTGGGTGAGAGTGGGATAGACAATGTTACACCGGTCGTTGGTGCTACGAGCGTAGCGGGCGCAAACCCCGCGCGACCCGCACCAGACCCGCTGTCGCCTGCGCTAGCTACGAGTTGCTACGAAACTACTGCTACGACTGTTGCAAAACCAGTCGCTACGAAATCGTATGATAATTTACAATTGCATGTGTTCTGCGACGCTTCGATTTTAGCTATTTGTTCGGTAGCTTATTGGCGCTGGACATGTAACGATGAGGTTTTTGTTGCCTTTGTAGCTAGTAAGTGCAGAGTTGCGCCTGTTAAATCCTTAACCGTGCCACGTTTGGAGCTACAAGCTGCACTTCTGGCTGCGAAGCTCGCGGATAGTTTGTTAAAAGAGCACCGGCTGACCGTACAGCGACGATTCTTTTGGAGCGACTCGACCACCGTCCTGCACTGGATAGGTAATAATGCGCGTAACTACAAAGCGTTCGTAGCAAACAGGTTGGGCGAGATAGACGAACTGAGCCGCAGCGATGAGTGGCGGTACGTACCCACCGGGTTGAATGTCGCTGATATAGCCACGCGAGATACCTATGACGACGCTCTATTTAGAAACGAATGGTTAAGGGGTCCTTTATTTTTGCGCGACGATGAGTCATCGTGGCCGCGCCATGAACTTCATCCCATTAACGATATTGAAGTAATAGAATGCGTCAACATCGTTACAAACGTAATTGCTGCACAATTGCCTATTCCCGAACCAGGACGGTTTTCTTCGTGGCTGCGATTGCTCAGAAGTACAGTCAATGTACTGAAGTTTGTACGAAGGTGTAGGAAACGTACCTACGACGATTGCGAGTTAATGGAAGAAGCTGAGCGCCTGCTGTTGCGGCGGGTACAGGACGAGGCCTTTGGCACGGAAGTGGGTGCTATCAAGGAAGGCAAATGCGTACCCCGTAATAGCCGAATACTCAGCCTATCGCCTTACCTGGATGAGCACGGCAATCTTCGTTGTGGCGGACGCATTGGTGCTGCATTAGATGTTTCGGCTGATACCAGAAACCCGATTATCCTCGACGGGAAACACCACGTGACACGGTTGCTAGTGAGACACTTCCACGTGAAAGCCGCCCACGGGAACCAGGAGACGGTTGTAAATATCCTTAAACAAAGGTACTGGATCGTAAAAATGAGACCTACCGTTAAGCATGTAGCAACTAAATGTATGTTCTGTAGAATAAAGAAGGCTAAACCGGAAATGCCGATGATGGGCGACTTACCTCCCGCTAGAATGGCACATCACCAGCGGCCTTTTACCCACTGCGGAGTGGACCTATTTGGACCGATGGAAGTGGTCGTAGGGAGAAGAAGGGAAAAACGGTACGGTGTCATATTTACATGCCTCACAGTTAGGGCAATACACCTGGAAATAGTACATTCCCTTACTACCGACTCACTTATAATGTCACTCCGGCGTATGGCAGCCCGACGAGGATGGCCACGCCACCTTTACTCCGATAACGGAACGAATCTTCGGGGAGCCGATACGGAGCTGAAAAAGTCGATCCAGGCGCTTGATGACGATGCCCTAACGAGCGAAGCTGCTAACAATGGAGCGCAGTGGACTTTTATCCCCCCTGCAAGCCCCCATTGGGGTGGGGCGTGGGAGCGCTTAATACGCAGCGTTAAGGCATCTCTCGGCGTTATACTCAAAGAACGCGTTCCAAAAGACGAAGTTCTCGCAACCTTTCTGACGGAAGTCGAAAATATAGTAAATAGCCGTCCCCTCACTCATGTATCTGTAGAACCTGGCAGTAGCGAGTCTTTAACGCCGAACCACTTTCTCTTAGGTACCTCCTCCAGCTTACCTACCGCAGGCGTCTTCGACGATTCCGACCTGCACCTACGAAAACAATGGCGGAAGAGTCAACGCTTAGCCGATATGTATTGGCGCAGATGGGTATCAGAGTACCTGCCAGAGCTGATACCTAGAAGGAAGTGGAATGAGGAGCGCGAACCGCTTAAGGTAGGTGACCTCGTGCTGGTCGTGGACCCTGGGGCGCCGCGCAACGTGTGGTTGAGGGCGGTCGTGCAGCGGGTCTTCCCAGGTAGGGACGGCCGGGTCAGGCTGGTTGAAGTTAGAACAAAGTCTGGGACGCTTAGGCGTTCAGCGGCGCGCGTCGCTAGAATTCCTTTGTCTGAAGAGTGCTGAGCCAGCACTGGGGTGGGGCGTGTTAGCGACGTGCTCAAAAACGTTAGTAATTGTAATATTTTCATATTGCGGGTATGAGGGCTAAACTCATACAACTGCTTATTTTTAAATAATTATTTTTGAGGGTGGATGTGGGAATGCGTGTGACGTCACGGCGTTTTGTTCCAATCAGGGATCGTACAGCAGCCCGTCAGTCAGCCTCCAACAATCGCGCGCGACACACGTACTTTCGCTTTCTCCCTCGCTCTCATACATCTGTCTCTTTCTTGTACGTTGTGTTTTTGAATTAAACGGTTCCTTTGCAAGTTTTTCGGAGTATTTTTTCATCGCGAGTGTACGACACTAACAACAATGTTATGTTAATTTAACATTTTGAATGATGAATTTACTATGGCGGTTTGTTTACATATACTCAAAGGTAAAATTAATCGCCCACCATTTTTTTCTTGATTAATGACGACCGGTTCGATCCCCGGCCGGGGCAGATGTTTGTATGGTGAATACGAATGTTTGTTCTCGGGTCTTGGATATTAAATATGTATATAAGTATGTATTTATCTATATAAGTATGTTTATCCGTTGTCTAGTACCCATAGTACAGGCTTTGCCTAGTTTGGGACTAGGTCAATTGGTATCAATCGTCCCATGATATTTATTTATTATTATTTATTATAATGTAAAAAAAGCCATTGGCCAAAGCCAAATGGGTTGACCTATGGCCTCTCAAGCACCTCTAAGTTTTTCGGAATTCATGTGCGGAATTACATTTCTAATTCATCATGAGCTTTTTTTTTGAAGGAAAACATCGTGAGGACCTACACACTCCTGCGAAGCAATTCAATGGTGTGCGTGAAGTTCCCAATCCGCGCTGGACAACCGTGGGAACTATAGCCCAATCCCTCTCATCTTGAGTGGAGGCCTGTACCCAGCGGTGGGACGTAAAAAAGGCTGGTGATGATGATGGATGTAAAACTGTTATTTAAATAAAGAATACTTTTACAATCATTAGTAAAAATGGGATGGGCGATTAATTTTGCCTCTGAGTATAGTTAGCAAGTTCCATAGAATGACACTTTAACTTTGTTTAACGTCACGATTGTTCCATCTGTCAGGTGGACTTACGGCTGTACCGGCGCGAATTGTTGCGACGCGCGGCGTCGACGCTGCAGGCGATTCTGGAGCGCGAGGCGCGCGGCTGGTTCTTGCATTTCCGCGAGCGCCGCGCCGCCAGCCTCGCCAGCCAGAAGGTGCCGCCGCGCGATATCGAGCAGGTAACACTGGCTGGTCTTAGTGCTAGTGAAATAAATGAGTCACTCATGTATGTCAGTCGAGTATAGCCCACCCCGACATGTTTCGGAGTAATCCGTAGTCCTTCCTCTGGGAGCACACGCCACGCCGGTGGCGAGACGTAAACTGCGCGCCGCGGCTCTGCTCGGCGCAGCTGACGGCGGCTCACAGCTACCCTCGTTTTCATAGTCATTTTTATTTTATTTATTATTGAGTCTCACAGTAGTTTCATGTTAAAACTGGCTGGTCTGTTCCTGTGATCGTCGGCCTGTTTACGTCCCGCTGCTGGGCTCAGCCCTCTCGCAATGAGAGGGCTTAGCACGGACCACCCACCCTTTCTTTCTCTTTTTTTAATGTTTCCAGTTTTTCTTGCTGTTTTGTATTCTCTGTTTATTTTTAACCGATTTCAAAAAAGGAGGAGGTTCTACGTTCCACTGTATGTATTTTTTTACTCCGTCAATTGTAGACCGATTTTCAAAATTCTTTTTTTATTCGAAAGGGTATACTCCTGAGGTGGTCCCATTGTCACCAAGTCATGATCTGATGATGGGATCCTAGGGAAATCGAGGGCAACCCTCAAATTTTACAGGCACGTACTATGTGTTTCATATGTTTTCTAAGGTTATTCAAGTATTTGCGTCTGGTAGTCATCATCTCATGATGGTGAGCTGATGATGGAAGGTACAACTCCTTAGCGGTTAGGAGTTGGAGGATAATTCTGAAAATGTTAAATCATTATTCGAAAGGGTATGTATACTCCTGAGGTGGTCCCATTGTCACCAAATCATGATCTGATGATGGGATCTCAGGGAAATCGAGGGCAACCCTCAAATTTTATAGGCACGTATCATGTGTTTCATATATTTTTTAAGGCTATTCAAGTATTTGCGTCCGGTAGTCATCATCTCATGTTGATGAGCTGATGATGGAAGGTACAACTCCTTAACGGTTAGGAGTTGGAGGATAATTCTGAAAATATTAAATCAACGTAAAATTGTGAAATAAAAATCTTTCAACAAAAAAGTAAAACCGCCTTCAAAAAAAACACCTTAGAAAAAAAACGTTTCAGCGAGCCATTCAGCACGCTCACGTATTTGGTTTAATACTGTCGAAAGTGCAAATCCAGATTAGGTTGCGATATTAACCCTATTATCCATAAACCTACTTTAACTAAAATGTTGTTAAAGTTCCTTGCCCTTTTTTTGTCACACTGACATTTCCTTTAGTAAGAAGAAGACAAAAAAAAACCTTAGAAAATGAAGTCTGCTGCTTAGTGCTAGGCCATAAAACTTTAGGCTTAAGTTTCTGTTGTCCGAAATAAACGCATTTTATTTTATTTTATTTATTTACCATTATTTTAGAGGATTATTTTACGTTTTTTTTTAAGGCGGTTTTACTTTTTTGTTATTGTATACCCAATGTACCTATATTGCACTGTTTTATACATGTTTGTGTGTTTCCTGTGCTGTGAAAAATAAAGAATATCTATTTACCCTCTGGACACCGCATCTTCTATAATTTACTTGGAAAGTCGTTACGAAAAAAGCCACGGTGAGCGGACCGGGGGATCGTGATTGTTTTTTGTCATCTGGTCGAAAGTGAGCCGCGAGGCTAGAGAGATTTATAGGTGCAAATAAGCATATGCGTTTCAGAAACGTTCGCCCTGACATTTGGTGTCCAGAGGGTGATTGGTCCGTGGGGCTTAGGCTATAGTTCTCAAAGCCCAGTGAGGATTGGAAACTTCACACTTGTTTCCCTTCACCGAAAAGCTCATGGTAATTTTATCATTGAGAACTTACAAATTTAATTTCGCACAAATTCCGACAAAGTCAGAGCCCGGGGTCGAACGCTCGACCCTGCGCTTGATAGGCCGTAGGTGAACCCACTATGCTACCACAGCTCGTTCCTGTACTCGCGAGTTAGCTTTGAATGTACATGTATAAATTAAGTAACACAGGAGTATCCCGCAAGATTTTGCGACGCATTTATGTACCTACATGATACGGAACATGTTGCCAGCTCCCGCTTCGAGAGCGAACTCACGCGCGAGTTTCTCGGGACTTGCCACAAAGTTGTTGAGCGATTTGTTTAACAACACGTCGCTCCATTTGTCTCCTTGTGTGTTAAGTACCTTTATTGCACTAAACTACACAAGTTTAAAGTACACAGCGGGTGCAGCATCAGGTTAAATGTTAGGTAAGTATCAATGTCGAGCGTGCTCGTACACCACCTGTGGTGATGAGTAGCGGCTTACTTTGCGTCGGGTGTATTCACTACAGATATGGTGTTTGAACGCTATAATCAGTCGATGCCATATGAAACACACCGGTAATCTTACAATTTGTGGTGGCTGGTAGTGGCAAGTCTGACAGAGTGTTGTGCAGGAGGTGCGGGCGGCAGCGATGCGCGAGTACGTGTCCCGCGTGTGCGCCGCCGTGACGGCGAGCGAGCAGCTGCGCGCGCTCGGCGCTGGCGTGCCCGAGCTGCTGGCCGACCAGCTGCGCGCGGCCGCCGTCATCAGCAGGTCAGTCAGTAGCGTGCATACACTTTTTAGTCAGGGTAGGCAGAAAATTTAGAATATTTTTAATAAACTCACTGAAACATGAATACACAGAAAAATACTAGCCCAATTTTGGTGTAAGGGATGGCACGCGGCCTGGAGTGTCGAGGATCTGGGTTCGATTCCCGGGGTTGATATTTTTGTGTGTTTTTTTTTCTGTGTATTCATATTTCAGTGAACTTATTAAAAATGTAATTGATATTCATGGGAAAACCATAAAAAAAATGCAAAAAGATATTCCAATTCAGATCATTATAAAATTTAGATCTATGTGGGTATGATATTCAGTAATGAATACCTATTGGACGCCCTAGGTTAAAAAAATGCTATTGTCCCTGGTGTCTGATGGTTTACAACCAGCGTCTGCCGCAGGGCGGAGGAGGGCGTGCGCGACAAGGTGTCGGCGGGCGTGGCGACGGCGGAGGCGCGGCTGCGCGCGTCGCACCCGGTGCTGGCGCACTCGGGCAGCTGGCGGCGCGAGCGGCTGGCGGCGGCGGCGCGGCGCCTGGCCGGCGAGCTGCGCTGGGCCGCGCTGGAGGACGCGGCCGCCGCCCTGCTGGCGCACCAGCTGCACCAGCACCGGTACTTCCTGCTGCGCGACCTGGCTTTCCTGAGGGACCGGGAGCCGTTGCTCATGAAGGTGAGTCTGTACGTGTGAAGAGTTGATGCGGGCCGTTACGGTGACGGAAACAATCGATAATATGGCCCCGTCTAGTGTCAGTTTGCTATTGATTATTTCGATCTAATATAATGCTTAAGCTGTTGCAGTAACGTACAATTTTGAGCTCACTCTGCAGATGAGCCGTTATTTGCCGCGACCCGACATCTCATTGTTGACCGAAGCCTGACCCAGTAGCGCACCCGCAGGAGCTGCGCGCCGCGCAGACGCCGACGCGCGAGTTCCGCTGGGGGACGCGCATCTGGCGGCCGCGCAACTGGGTCGTCGTGCGGCACTTCCGCGGGCGCGCCGAGCGCATCCCCGCCGTGCGCAGCGCGCGCGCCACCTCCATCGTCACGCCGCGCTCCGACCCCAGCCAGCCCGTGTTCCTCGTCGACAAGGTCTGGCCACCGGGCGGGGACCGAAGGGCCAAGGCCATTGTGGCCCTCGGAGTGTAGGCACCCTCGCTAATGCTCGGATGCTATCCGACTCGCGACGTTATGGCTCGTTTTAATCCCGCAACAAAAAACCTACTACTTTTTACGTAATACCTAGTATACCTATGTACGGGATACGTACAACAGCACTGATCTGATTATTGATGTATGATAGAAACACTTATAATGGTGTTTGACTTTATTGATAACCAAGGTACAATGACAATGCAAAGAAAAATTCGTTAAGCAGCTGGTGTCCAGCGAACGAATTTTTCTTTGCATTGTCATTGTATGTTGAATTTCATTCTATGAATGTTTCATAAAAATAAAACAAAAATAATCAATAAATCGATTATTTTCATTGATAACCAAGGTATAAAAGGTACTAGCTAGGAGCACGTATAAACGTAAACTGAATATAATTACAATTAATGCTAACACAGCGATAAAGAAAATAATGAATTATGAATAGAGCTGACGCGTGGAATGTGCGATGCTTGTATCGTACATATTCCCGGCCAGAGAGATAAGGATGCTGTGATTGATGTTATACAAACAAATAGTTTTTTACAATGAAATGATTACGATTCGTTATACATAATAATTAAATCAAATTCATGATTAGATTATTGTGTTGACGTAAATCCTCTAAATACGGGTGCTGCTGCTGCACCGACGGGTAGGTCTTGTCTCTCCGCGCGTTGCCCAGCGCCGTTCTGCTCTGCTGCTGATCGGAGGGAGCTTTGCGATGCGGATAACACTGAGGGAGGTCCGCGTCCGCGCCTTACAGGAACCGCGGCGAATGATGGCGGGGTGAGGCGAGCCACAAGCCGACGTCGCCGGAGGCAGCGGCGTACGCCCAGAGCTGCTATTACGAGCACTATGGCCATCATTACGTAGATGGTTGCATAATGATGAACGTCGTGATAGTTGATTTGATCGGCTAGGACTCCTTCTGTTTTCATGTGTTCAATCTGTTCTCTGACGACTTTGAAATACTTCTTATTGGTTTCATGATCGGTTGATTCTAGAGGTATGGCAGGTATAGTTAAATTGATGACATGATTTATAGAAGGTACATCAAATTGAACAACATCAGTTCTTGCGCCAATTTCACTGGAGGGCCTCTTTTGTGAAAATATTGTGAAAGTATCTCCGTTGAGAACGCAGTCCTTTCGTAACGCGATGATGCCAGCTTTGTTCAAATGTTGTGGATTATTTTCTGTGTTAGTCGCCAGCGAGTTCGTTCGTCTCTTTCTGTCTCGATGATATTCAAGGTTGGGCCGCTTGTTAAAAAGTGAGATGGCGTGATGTAATCCAAATCGTCAGGGTCTTCGCTCAACGCGCACAGTGGACGTGCGTTCAAACAGGCTTCTATCTGGGCTAACAGCGTCGAAAACTCTTCAAACGTCAGATGTTGTTCTCCGAGTACTCTCCGGAGATGATGCTTCAGACTGGCCACCGCTGATTCCCACAGGCCTCCAGCACTCGGCCAGAAAGGTGCATTAAAATGCCAGTTGATATTCATTTCACTGATAGCGTTGAGAAAATTTTCATCTATTGTAGCTTTGATCTGTTGGTACTCTTCTTTGATTTTCTTGCTGGCGCCGACGAAATTGGTACCGTTATCACTATAGATATGGTGTGGTGCTCCTCGCCGGGCTGCCATCCTTCTCAAGGCAGCCAAAAATGATTCGGAGGTCAAATCCGACACCAGCTCTAAGTGAACTGCCTTTGTTGCCATGCAAACAAAGACAGCTATATACCCCTTTGTAGTTTTGATGCCACGCCCTTTGTTGGCCTTGACGTTCACAAAGCCGGTATAGTCGACTCCAGTATTCAAGAAAGGTCTTGTCTGATTTGACCTTGATTCGGGTAAATCACCCATTATTTGTGATAATTTTTCTGGTTTTTGCTTCAAGCACGTGACGCATCGCCGTAGGCGTTTCTTTGTAGCTCTATTCCCTCCCACAATCCAATAAGATTCTCTTAGTCGGGATAGAGTAAGGCGGGCGCCTCCGTGTAATACAGCTTCATGTGCTTGATCGATGAGCAGATCTGTAAGGCGATCGCTGTGTGGAATGATTAGTGGGTGTTTCTTATCCCAACTAATATGAGCATTTTCAAGACGTCCGCGGACCCGCAACATTCCACTTTGATCTAGGAATGGCGTTAATTGTGAGATATTGCTCTTTAAATCAACGGTTTGATGCAGATTTAGCTTGCTCATTTCGTTCGCGAACTCTACTTCTTGAGTGTGTTTGATGATTTTGTTTCTCGCACGACGTAACTCATCCGTAGTTAAATAAGTTGGTTTTTGCTGATCGGGCGACCGCGACGTAGCGCGTAGCACCCATGCGAGAATTCTCATAGCACGCGTCATGCTGCTACACTTGTTGATGAGGTCACTGATGACGTCCGTTGTTTGTTTATATGTTGACGCGTGGCATTGTTTGAACGTTCTGACTTCCTGATCGGTGGTGAAAGTCGATTTTTCTTGATTTTCACTAAGTGATTCTAGCCAATTTGGACCGTTCCACCACAACGGATGTTCCAATAATTGCTGAGCCATGATTCCTCGGCTAGCACAGTCTGCAGGATTCTCTCGTGACTTGACGTAGTTCCAGCAGGCTGGCGGCATGACTTCCGTTATTTTTGTGACTCGGTTGGATATGAAGGGTTTCCACTTGCTGGGTTCTCCGTGTAACCAGCCTAAGACGGCTGTAGAGTCGGACCAACCAAACGTCGTAATTTTTAAGTTTGATAATGATTGCTTCACCTTGCTCATTAAAGTTGATAGAAGCAGCGCTGCACATAGCTCTAATCGCGGCAGAGTGATATTCTTTTTCGTCGGCACGAGTCTTGATTTAGCCGCTACTAGTATAGTCGGCGGCGCGGGTTTCGTGTCGTCGTGGTTGATAACACGGCAGTAGATAACGCAAGCATAGGCTTTGGTTGATGCATCGCAAAACCCATGAAGTTCCACGTTTTGATTATTGTTGCAGTTAAGCCATCGTGGTAACTTGATGTCTTTGATGTTTTGAAGATCTTGCGAGATATTATCCCATTCTTTTTTGATGTCATCTGATATTTGGTCGTTCCATTCAATGTCATTTGATGCAACATTTTGAAACAGTAATTTTAATTTTGTTGTTACCGGGGTGAGCCACCCAGCGGGGTCGAATACTTTTGCTATATTCGACAGCAGTGTTCTCTTTGTCATCGCCTCTGATGTGTTATTTGGTGTCGTTTCTAGTTTCGTTTGGAAGGTAAATTGATCCTCTTGTGGATGCCAGCGCAGGCCGAGTGTCTTTGTCGTTGCTTGATCTTTGAATTCAAAGGCTTCTTGTAGCTCTTGCGCCTTGCTCACTTCTTCCAACAGCTTTGGCTCGTTTGATGCCCATTTCCGGAGGTTGAACCCACCGGATTTCATTAATGCGATTAAATCTGATTGCAATGTCTTCGCTGAATTAATAGTGTGGCAGCCGTGTAAAAGATCGTCCATGTAAAAACTTTCTTCCACGACGCTAGCTGCTTCTGGGTAATTATGGCGTTCATCATTTGCCAACCGGCGTAGCGTCATCATGGCAAGGAATGGTGCTGCCTTTGTGCCATAAGTTACAGTCGACAGTGTGTATTCACGTAACATCTGATGTGGTTCATCTCGCCAGATGATCTTCTGATATTTTTGGTCTTGATGATCGACAACAATCTGTCTAAACATTTTTTCTATGTCTGCGGTAAAGGCTATTTTATACTGTCTCCACTTAATGATAAGAGACAGTAAATCGTGTTGTAAATTCGGCCCACTGTACATGATATCATTTAGACTTAGTCCATTCGATGTTTTTGCCGACGCATTAAATACCACGCGCAGTGTTGTAGTTGTAGAGTCAGCGCGTTGCACACAGTGGTGAGGTAAATAGCAGACTGGTGTCGAGTTGCATTGATTGCTTGTCACACTTTGGCGCATGTGACCTAATTTAATGTATTCATGAATGAAAAGTTTGTAATCTTTTTCAATGATCGGATTTTTATGAAACTTTCTCTCGAGTTGTTTAAATTGTGCCATGGCCACATTCTTTGAGTTTCCCAACATGTGTTCTCTTTCGGATTTCAGTGGCAGACGTACTACATATCTTCCATCTTCTTGACGGTATGTGGTGCCTTGATAATGTTGTAAACAGTGCTGGTCTTCTGAGGACAAACTTGAAGGTTCTGTGATGTCTTCAATCGTCCAGAAGCGCATAATGTCGTCCATACTTTTTATGACATTATTGCATTGATATGGTGGCAATGGCACCTTGCCACATAAGATCCATCCAAGTCGCGTTTGCTGTGCGACTGGAAGAGCTTCGCTCTCTTGTTTAATGCCACCTTGTATGAAAGCGGCGTAAACGTCCGCTCCCAGCAAAAGATCGATAGGGCGGCTGATGTTGAACTCAGGGTCTGCCAGTTGAATATCTTTCAAGTACGACCACGATGGCTTAAAGAATGATCGGTTTGGTAAGTGATTCATGAGGGTCTTCATGATATACAAGTCTGCCCCAATTTGAAAGTTCGAATGCAGTGATGAAGCTGTAACGCTGATGACGCCTTTGCAGGTGTTTTCCTTAGCACCAATGCCCTTGCATCGCTGTCGTGGCAGTTGCAGAAGTTGGGCTCCATTCTCTGAGATTAAGGACATTTGAGAACCTGGATCTATTAGGGCTCGCATGGTATAGTGATTTCCATCTGCGGCTTTTATTTTAATTAGTGCGGTCGCTAATAATATTTCAATCATATTATTGTGTTCTTGAGTGACATTGCCGACATTTTTCCACTTATTCGACGATTCGTTAGTTTCTGATTGCAGTGTGTAGGCATCGTGTACTAACGTGTTATGCATTTCATTACACGTGCGGCATCGACTTGATGAAATACAGTCTTTGCCATAATGATTATAAAGGCAATTCTTGCATAAATGTAACTTTGAAATAATGTTACGTTTGGAGTCGGCTTTTGCGCTTTGAAATGTTTCGCAATGAAATATTCCATGGTTCTTGTTACATACTGGACAGTTCTTGCGTTGTTGATAACTTGATTTGAAGTTCATTGATTTCATTGGGGTTAATGATGGGTCCTTGATGTTTCCAAAAGATTTATAGTGGGGTTTTCTTGATGTTTCAGGTTGCGATAATTTTGGAGTATCTAACTTGCGTCGACTTGCTTCGAATGATGTAAATTTCATTTCTAGAAAATCGAGGAACTCCTTTAGTTTCGGCAAATCCCGTGGGTTTTTAAGTGCTTCGATGTATTCTGTATGAGTTTCCGTATCCAGTTTTTGTGACAAAATATGGACAATAAGTGGGTCCCATGACTTGATATCTACACCGAGGTTTCTGATTGCGTTCAAACATTCATTTGTGGTGTCATGTAAACGCTTGATTTGTGGATATGCTTGATGCTGCATTGTTGGCACTGATAATAGAGTGCTAAGGTGAGCTGTAAAGATGAGCTTTGTGTTGTTGTATCTGTGGTTTAAAATCTCCCAACAGGTTTGATAGTTTTCTGTGCTGATGTTAAGATTCTATATGAGTTTCTCAGCTTCACCGCGCACTTTATTCTTTAAAAATTGCATCTTTTGAGCATTGGACATGGAGCGAGAAGCTCACTGTCGATGTCCCAGTGAAGGGAATCAATGGTTGCCCAGCGAGATTGAACGGTCTTAAGCAAGTCTTCCAACTCCCATTTCTCATTGACTATTGAAAGGTCGATATAAAAAATAGTGCGTGCAAAAGCCTTGAAGTTGCTTTGTTGCTTTCTCATTTTTTCCGCGACCTTGCTTGAATCTAGACATGATTTGTCAAGGTTATGAAAAATTGGCGGAATGGCGAACACTGGACTGATCGGAGTTTGATAAGATGATTCTTGAGTGTTCTGAGGATTGCTCGTGGATTTCTGCTCGGTGTCTGATTGGTTCATGTTTTCGGTGGAGTTGTTATCCTCGGGTTGATGATGCTCCGGGGCGGGATCTGATGTTTTTTCTTCGGTTTCCGTCGCCCAACTTGTTGATGGTTGTGACGGCGTAGGTTTGACTTGCGGTTCAGGTGCCCTTGGTAATAGCGGTCTCTGTTGTGCCACCGCTAAATGATCTGTCAGAATGGCTTTAGTTGATTCGTAGAAAGCCTTTGTTTTTTCATAACTGTTTTCGGTGAAGTAAGGGAAGTCCTTGATTTTGGATTCCATTAGCCTTTTATGATTGTCCAAGAATTCTTGCCAGAATCCGTCGATAGCGTATAACTTACTCGTGATGTTAGACACCGTTCGACGGCTTGGCCGATCCTTCTTGTAATTTTCTAACATTCGATTCATATTCGCCATAAGTTGAGTTTGTTCATTTGATAGGGATTCCATTTCTCTGATGCCACTCATCTTGTAAAGATAAGTAGTTGCCTTGATAGGTGATTAAAATAAACTCGTCTGATGATTGTTGTCTGATGTTTTTGTGGCCACTGATGTTGATTGTTTGATGCTTGATTTATGGTTGTGTCCTTGGTTTATTGATTGATTGATTGCTGCAGCTTCTGATGCTTAGAACTTAGACCTTGCTAAGATATCTAAGGTTTAAATTGATAGTTGTTTGACGTCTCTTATGATGATTTAAAACTGATGATGTTCACTTGATGTGGAATGTTTAACACTCTGTATGTGGTATTGTGCCTTCTTGATCCTTACGGTGAGACCCGCTTGTGGGAGGCCGTTTGGACCGAGTTACTGTCACACGCAGTCACTAAACAATCCGGTTCGAAGGACCATTTGATGTACGGGATACGTACAACAGCACTAATCTGATTATTGATGTATGATAGAAACACTTATAATGGTGTTTGACTTTATTGATAACCAAGGTATAAAAGGTACTAGCTAGGAGCACGTATAAACGTAAACTGAATATAATTACAATTAATGCTAACACAGCGATAAAGAAAATAATGAATTATGAATAGAGCTGACGCGTGGAATGTGCGATGCTTGTATCGTACAACCTACCTATTTACATGCTACAAACACGTGACATGTGTTTTGTAAATTAACCATTTTTTTTTTGTTTTGTATTCGAAGGAAATCGTGCGACGGACGAGCACCCGCTGGCCAGGGTGGCGACTAGTTAACCTGGGGCACAGGTAAGCAAACCAAACACGACGTAACGTGTAGCTTTTGTGTCATATTTACATAATGGTGATCTCGCATGTAAATTTTAGCCGTGTCAGAATTTATTTGAAAAATAATATCGCGTGCGCTCCGTTTCGGACGAGAGCTATCAACATGTTGCGCGCAACATAAATGTGCCGTAATATGTTCGGGGCGGGTTGCGTGACACTAGGCAACGTCGAGCGTTGCGCGTTATGTCGGAGGACATCGGTTCGTAGCTGAGCGCTGCCGCTGGCCCGCAGGTGTTGGAGCTGGAGCTGGAACATGATGTTCCTGCTGGGCGTGGTGGTGGTGTGGTGCTCGCCGCTGTCGCTGCGGACGCTGCTGCGCGTGCGCGCGCTGGCGCCCGAGCTGGAGCTGTCGCAGGTGAGCGCGGCCGCGGCGTGCTGCGGTGTGGCGCCCGCTGTCGCTGCGGACGCTGCTGCGCATGCTTTTGTTGGACTAATTAGTGCCAGCGACATGAGCCGCGCGCACGACGCGCACGAGCGCTGCCTGAAGCGCCCCGCTCCCCGCCGGCGGGCTGCGAAGCCGTTCCGTGTTCAAAATGTTCCAAAGGGCTATATTCCAAAGTTAACTAATTTTACGCCAAACGCGCGCAGAACGACGAGTAGCCCCAACAGCACTCTCACGCGGTCGCACACTCCAACAGATTCCCTGATGATGTGATAGTGACCAGTAATCGACCTTGCTGTCCAGGTCAACGGCACTCTGTTCCCAAAGCGGAGCAGCGAGACGCAGACGATGTGGTCGCGGCTGCTCAAGCTGTGGCGGCACGTGTCCAAGGAGAGGACGCGCTTCGAAACCGAACCCGACACTGGTCAGTACATGTACACAGTCACTACCCAATGATATTACATATAGAAAGAGGTAGATATGTCATCAGCACGCCGAAAATGAAGCGCGAAAAATGCTACAAATTGTAGCATCTTTAGCCACAATCTCTCTCAAATAAGGTTCAATATTGCGCGCAAATGTCAAAATGTTCGGAACATGTTTTTCGATTGTCTTGTGAGCATATGACGTACCTTTACTTATAAAATCATTGTCACTACCCAACTAAAACCCTTTTTTTTTTTAAACCCGCGTGGGAAATGCATTACGCATAAGTACCCCGTGTTGGCATGTGAAACTCTCCTGATTGGCTTATCTACTGATACGTACACACGTTCCTTAGGGGTCGTCCATTAATCATGACTGTGATGTTTTTTAGCAATTTTTATACATTATTTGCTACTGAAGGATACTTTCAAATGGGCATAGTCGGCCGTAGTCAAGCGGCCAGCAGCGCGGCGAGTGAAGTTTCTGTTCATTGCTCGTTCGAAACACTTTTCACACAAAGATTTGTAGCGTCACAAGATTTCATATTATGACCACGATTTTGTTACTAAAAACTATTAGTATCATTTCATCATCATCATCATCACCAGCCTTTTTTTACGTCCCACTGCTGGGGCACAGGCCTCCTCTCAGAATGAGAGGGCTTGGGGCTATATTCCCACGCGGGCCCAGTGCGGACTGGGAACTTCACACACATCATTGAATTGCTTCGCAGGTGTTTGCAGGTTTCCTCACGATGTTTACCTTCACCGAAATGCTTATGATAAATTACAAATGTAATTCCGCACATTAATTCCAAAAAACTCAGAAGTATCATTTACATAACTTAAAATAAATCAAGTCTATGTGCGTAATTGTTATTTACGTATTCCCGCAGTTTTTTTTTTTTTTATTAAAAAAGTGTATTTTTCTTTTTAATACTACCAAGCTATTTAAGACATTGTATAAATGTTAAATTTGGAATAAATAGAACGCCTGCATACAAATACCGATTTGGCTGAATGAAACATGTCACTCAATGTTTCCATGGTCTATTTTACTTTTTTAAAAGTTAAAGCAAATTAAAAACAGTCCAGCAATTCGATTTCGGGACAGGTAATCGAGCCTGCATTATAATGCGGCCGTCAACAAGGCCCTTCGTGTTTTGTTACTTCGAGTAAAATGACATTTCCGACGATGTTTGAAAAAAAAATGATGCGTCAGGTCTCCTCGGCAAGGGGCTGAGCCGGCTGGCCAACCGCGTGTGGAACTACGGCGTGGTGGGCGGGCTCGGCTCGCTGGCGCTGCTGCTGCTGTTCCCGCTGGCGGCGCTGGGCGCATGCGCGCTGGCGCTGGGCGCCGCCGCCGCCGCGCCGCTGTGGGCGCCGGCGGCCGCGCTCGCCCTGCACGCCGGCAACGCGCTCGTCTATGACGTGGACTGTCCCGACCCCACTCGGCTTAACCGGTGAGCTGAGACTGCCAATGGCATGGCCGATAAGAGAATCGCCACTGTCATAATGTAATTTCACTTGTTTGTTTCTATTATATTTACTAGATTATGCCCCGCGGCGTTGCTGCCATGAAATATTTCAAAATGCCTTATAAGGAAGCTCACAGTCACTCAGAGGGCGATGGAGAGGGTTTTCTCTGCGGGATAGAATCAAAAATGATGATGTCCGCAATACAACTAAGGTTACCGATATAGTACGAGGAATTGCGAAACTAAAGTGGCAGTCGGCAGGACACATTGCTCCCAGGACTGATGGCCGATGGGGTCAGAAGGTTCTCGAATGGCGTCCACGGACCTGGAGACGAGCTGTCGGTAGGCCTCCAACAAGATGGAGCGACGACGTAGTAAAGATCGCGGGACCGCGGTGGATGCGGAAAGTACAAGACCGGTCAGAGTGGGAGAGTTTTGTGGGAGGCCGCCGTCCATCAGTGAACGTCTTTCGGCTGACATGATGTTTTTCTCTGCAGATGGTTCGTGTTGTTCGAAGTGCTGGTGTGGCAAATAGTCGTGCTGGGCATTCTTCAGCCCGTAGCGGCGCTGGTGGTGGCGGTTGTGGTCTGTCCCGTCAGCGCGCTGCTGCTGCTCGTTGGTGAGTCGCCATCGTGTTAGCATATTAGGGTAAATCGCCACCCTTCAATAACTGGCCCCCTCATACTAAAAATGAACTCTGTTCCCCTACAAACAGAATTCAATTTAGTATAACGTGGCTAGTAATTAGCACCTTATAATAAAATGAATTCTATTGCAGGTGAATAGAGTTCATTTATAGTACGACGTGGCAAGTTGTCGAGCGGTGGCCGTTACTCCTATTTACTAGGCAAAAATGAGTGTCAAATATCTTGGTTTTAGGTAGGCACAAAGGTCATTGCCCGTTCTTCGCGTGCCCTAGAAACAGTATTAATAAAGTGTGTTCGCAGGCGGCGTGAGCTGGTGGGCGCTGCGCGCGCTGTGGGAGGCGCTGGCGTGGCGCGCGCTGATCCGGCCGCGTGCGCGCGCGCCGGCGCACGACTCGGTCTACTGCCGCCGCGTGGGCGGGCCCGGCCTGCGCGCGCGCACGCACTACCAGCTCACGTCAGTACTCACCGTGTGTCTGAGCAGCAGCGTTGCCAGACGTCCCGTATTTCAGAGGGTCGAGCATGACTTTACGTAAGCTGCGTAACATTACGGTTATCGTATTGAGATCGACAAACCTCATACTAAATTTTAGTTCCTCATACGCTCACGGGCGGGCGCTGTTCCAAACTCGATAACGTTTACTATTCTATTTTACGTGACGCAGGATTCGAAAAGTCGTGCTCGACCCTCTAGTATAATTTTAAACGTCCCGCCGGGACAGACTCCCGTATTTCAACCTTGCTCGATTAAAACACGCACCGCGTCGCGCATGACTCCGATGGCTAGCTGCGCTGCGCGCGCACGAGAGCATGAGGTGTAAGTGAACGAACAGTGTACGTCCGATTAAAGCCGAATGCCTCCGATGTCGACCATCTCCTTTAAAATATAACTATTAACTAGCAATAAAAACAACGTAAAATACATGATTTTCATTTGTACCGGGGAAATATTTTAAATCCCGTATTTTTTGCCGAAATGGGCATTTGTCCCTTACAGGATCAATAAAAATCTGGCAGGTATTCTGGCCGGCGGTACCCTTCGTCCCCTGTTCAAAAGGTGCCAAGTGTGGTTTGTGTTGCAGCTGCGCGCAGGCGGTGGCGGCGGTGGCGGCGCGCGGCGAGGCGGCGGCGCTGGCCGCGTGGGCGGCGGCGTGCGAGCGCGCGGTGGCGCGGCCGCTGCACGACTACCAGCAATTCGTCCAGGCCTGCTTCGGGCCCTTCTCCGTGCAGATAGCGCAGGTAGCGGGGCGCCTGTAGGCGGCGGCGTGCGAGCGCTATGATTGGTTTATGCAACTACTACATAATGAGGGTCCTTAAAACAAGTGTGTGTTTTTATGAAACGAGGCGAAGCTGATTTTCATAATAGGATCACAGGAGTGTTTAAGGCCTAATAATGTGGAATTGCATACATTACTTTATCTACACACAAATTATAAGTACTCTAAGATGGGTGCAAAAGCCGAAGGCATATCATACCCGTACCTGTCACGAATCTGACTTTTTTTTTAATCACAGACAAACATACCGAGCTAACGTTTTGTAGACTGTTTTTTTTTTATTGTAAATTATGTTGATTTTTGATAAATTGGAATTCGATGTCGTAATGACTTTTTCGTTACTGCTGGCAGCGGCTGGTGGCTGCTGGCGGCGAGCAGTCGACGACATGCTGCAATGTTGGTCATTTTCTACGGTTTCTGAACGCATTATAGAGGACTTATGATATGTATAGATAAACTCCTAAACATGATCAAATAGAATTTCATCAGCACCTACAAACTACCGTAATGCATCCATTATTGCGGAACTCGATGTTTGTTTAAATGTTGCCCAGAACGCGGGCGGTGTGTACGCGCAGCTGGAGAAGGAGTGCAGCGAGCTGACGGCGTCGCTGCGGGAGAAGGTGGAGGCGCGGCAGCGGGAGCTGGCGCTCGGGCTCAGCGACGCGGCGCGCGCGCGCGTGCGCATGAGCGCGCACGACCTGCGGGTGAGGCGCCCTGCGACCTGCTGATTTTTTGCTTTATGATTTTTGACCGACTTCAAAAAAAGGAGGAGGGTCTCAATTCGTCGGAATCTTTTTTTTTATATATATGTATATTCCCCGATTATTCGAAGACAGCTGAACTGATTTCAAAAATTCGTTTTTTGTTTGAAAGGGTATACGTTCTAGTTGGTCCCATTGTCACCAAGTCAGGATCTGATGATAGGATCTCAGGAAAATTGAGGGCAACCCTCAAATTTTATAGCCACGTATCATGTGTTTCATATATTTTCGACGGCTATTCAAGTACTTGCGTCTGGTAGCCGTCATCTCGTGTTGATGAGGTGATGATGGAAGGTACAACTCCTTAGCGGTTAGGAGTTAGAGGATAATTCTTTAAATATTAACGTAACTTAAAATTGTGAAACAAAAAATCTTTTATGAACTAATTCTTTACGTTCTAGACTTTGTAATAACAAAGAAAAGGTGGATAAGGGGAACAGATCGGGCGTATATAAACTCACTTGTGGCGACTGTAGTCAAGTATACATTGGACAAACCGGTCGAAGCTTTGATACTAGATTTAAAGAGCATGTCTCGTCATATAGGCATTTATTAGAAACGAATCATTCGTTGTTAGACTCAGATACGTACGAAATATTACATTATTGTGATAATGGTCTGCGGCTTTCGGTTTTAGAACAATTAGAAATAATTAGGTACAACACTGGTACTATTATTAATGAACAAGTAAATTTAGTTTCTTCGCCTTTGTTACGACTTGGTTCTAATTTTAATAATGTTTCGTAGTAATAATGAGAACATAACGTCTCTTTTTCCGTACTCGGTAAAAATTAAAATTAAAAAGGGTAGTTTTGGAATTTATATAAAAAAGGGTAGTTTGGAATTCATAAAATATTTGGGGGTACTTTGGTTTTGTCATTAACTACGAGGGCTGTTTGATAAGTACCCGTATTTTTGTATATATGCATTTATTTTTCTACGTGGTCACCTTTTAACTCTACGAGGGCTGTTTGATAAGTACCCGTTTTCTAAATATATTAATATCCCTGGCCGCAAATAAGTATACCACCTTTTTAAGCCATTTTTCAGAGGCGGGAAAATTAAAAAAAAAATGGCATTCTTTTGTTTTTTTTTCTCATTTGACAACGATTCAGTGAAGGCGTGAACTTAAAATTGTTAAAATGGAGAAAGCACAGTATCGGTCTGTAATTAGATTCTTATTTTTGGAAGGAAAAACATGTGATGAAATAAAAGTAAGAATGCAAGCGGTTTACCATGAATGTGCTCCTTCTATGACAACCGGCAGATATTGGTATAACGAGTTTAAGCGGGGGAGAACAACCGTCTTTGATGAGGATCGCCCAGGCCGGCCAGTTGAGATGACTACAGACGATATGGTTAAGTAAATTGAAAATATCGTTTTAGCCGACCGCCGAATTAAACTTCGAGAAATCGTTGATGCTGTAAACGTTTCAATCGAGAAGGTACAACACATATTAGAAGAAAAATTGGGTATGAAGAAAGTATCGGCGAGGTGGGTGCCGCGTTTACTCACGGAGGAGCAAAAACGGAACCGACTGACTACTTCGGAGCAGTGTTTGGCCGTGTTCAAACGTAACCCGAAGGAGTTTCTGCGTCGTTTCGTGACCGTGGACGAAACGTGGGTCCACCACTACACCCCGGAAATGAAAGAGCAGTCGAAGCAGTGGATTTTACCGGGTGAACCTGCTCCAAAGAAAGCAAAAACCGTCCCATCGGCTGGAAAGGTCAGGAAAGGCAGGAAATACATATTGACTATTTGATGATGATGATGATGATGTGTGGGGACGCCTGGCTGGATCAGGCGGGCTGTCGATCGTCTTGTGCGTTCATTCAGCCCAGTTCCCCGTGGTTTGGAGCCGACGGTTACTGCCCCAGCGGCGCTCCCACGCAGCATCTCTCCTCGAGTCTCCTCGTTCTCCTGCTGAACATAAGGACATCTTTTAGGTTGACATCCTTAAGTTCGTCTTCTCTCAGCTCATCACTTCCGAATGCCTCGCGTCGCGCGGCCGCATACATGAAGCACTCGGCTAGGACATGCTTGCTCGTCTCCTCCTTCCCACAGTGTGGGCAGGAGGAGTCGCTTTTAATTCCCATGATACTTAGGTGTCTGTTTAATACATTATGTCCAGTGATTATACCTGTCATAAGTCTTAAGCTACTCTTACCTAGGTTTAGTAGATACCTGGTTCTTCTTTGGTTGATACTACCCATCATCATCTTTGACTGGCGGCAGCCCGCCTCCTGTCTCCATTCTGCGTTTGCTTCCTGCTCCTTGAGTTTGTCCATAACTCCTCTAGTGACGTCCGCTGAGATTGGAAGTACTGGTTCTGGGCCTATAAATTCCATTCCAGCTCCCTCCCTGGCGAGTTCGTCTGCTTTCTCGTTGCCCATTACTCCCTGATGTCCCGGTACCCAGGCCACCGTAACCTTTGTGCGGTCGCTCAGTTCATTAAGCGCCTCTCTACATTCCCTCACCAGTGAGGAGCTAATTGTTGGTTTCTTCAGCGCTTTTAATGCTGCCTGACTGTCCGAGTATATCACCACCGATCCCACATCCCGCCCCTCCCTTAGGCTTTTTTGTATCATATGGGTGCATTTTGTCACCGCATATATTTCTGCCTGGAAGACACTGGCGTATTTCCCTAGTGGTGATGACTCTCTTGATCTTAGTTTGGGTATAATTACACCCGCTCCGGCTTGTTGGGTCGTTTTCCTTCTTGAACCATCCGTGAAACAGATGGTTGTCGGGTGTTCGACCTCTACCTTCCAGTTCTCTCTTTCTCCAATATGTACTCGATACTTCTTGTCGAAGGTCTTCTGTTTCTTAATGAGGTCATTGTGTCCAGTCATCATTCCTAACTTCGTTGCCACCTCCTTCTGTATAAGTACATGCCTCTTATCGGTGTGGTTTCCTTTCCACTCCCCGCATGCATTCATTCTATGCCACTGTTCCATGGCTCTCTTTTCTACTTCTAAGTGTAAGGCCTTGAGACCCAGCATAACCTCCATTGCTTTCGTGGGGGTGGTTCTCATCGCCCCAGTTATCATGAGGCATGCTAGTCTTTGCACCTTGTTCAGCTCTTTTTGATACTCTTTGATTCGGGCCCTGTGCCACCACACTATAGCTCCATAGAGCACTCTTGGCAGTATGACCGCTTTGTATATCCAATTTACCATTGGCGGTTTGAGGCCCCATCTCCTTCCCACTGCCCTTTTACATTGACATAGTGTCCTAATCGCTTTTGCAGCTTGTTCTTTTATGTGTGTCTTATATCTGAGGGTATTGTCCAATGTCACCCCCAGATATTTTATCTCTTTCAGTACTTCAAGGTTCTCACCGTGAATGCTAATTGGTGTCATCTTCTCTATCTTCCTTTTGTTGGTAAATAACACCACCTTCGTTTTTGCCGGGTTGAGGTCTAGTCCTCTACCCCTGCACCATTCTAATGTCTGTGCGATTCCTCTACTCATGATCCCTCTGACAATGTTCAGGACCGTGCCCTGGACTAATATTACCCCATCGTCAGAGTAAGCTTGCATGTAGATTCCTCCTTTATTTAATTTCCTTATCAGAGAATCCAGTAGTAGGCACCACATAAGAGGGGACAAACATCCCCCCTGCGGGAATCCCCTTCTGGGTCTGATGCTCTTCGTGATTCCGCCCAGTTGAGCTGTTATAACCCTTTCCCTGAGCGTCTTCGTTATCCACCTTCCTATGGTCGGGTTGATCCCCTCTCTCACTAGACTTTCTTCAACCGCCGTGTGCGTCGCTTTGTCGAATGCTCCTTCTACATCGAAGAAGCATCCTAGTATGTATTGTTTAGCTTCTAGAGCTCTCTCCACTCTAATAGTTAGGTGGTGCAGAGCCGTCTCTGTTGATTTCCCTGCTATGTATGCGTGCTGATTGCTGTGTAGCGGTTTCTCACTGCATCCTATTTTATGTCTCAAGTGTGTGTCTATCATTTTTTCCAGTGTCTTTAACACGACCGATGATAGACTTATGCTTCTAAACGCTTTCGCATCCTGATATGTCTTCTTTCCCGGTTTCGGCAGGAAGACCGCTCTTACTTCCCTCCATTTCTTAGGGATATATCCCCACGCTATACTACCCTGATATATTGCTATCAGGGTCTCTTTTATATATCTGTAACCTTTCTGGAGTAGCGCAGGTATTACCCCGTCTGGGCCCGCTGCCTTGAAGGGGGCGAAGGATCCAATTGCCCAGTCCAGTATTTCCTCCCTCACCACCTCTTCGGCAGCCCCCCAATTCGGTGTTTGGTTTCCCACCTGTTCTTCCTCCTCTGTTGGTGCCTCTTCACTCTCTGGGAAGTGTGTTCTTAGCATGATTTGCAGAACCTCTTCCGGATCCGTGATCAAGTTCTCTCCCATCTTCAAGCTTCCTAATCGGCACGTACGTTCGCCAGCTAGTAGCTTAACTATACGCGCTCCTTCCGAGTACTTTTGTATTTCTTCTGTATATGTCCTCCAGCCTTTGCGGCTTGTCTGCTCTCTTAGCCTGGAGTACTTGTTCCTTACTTTCCTGTACGCGTCCCAGCTTTGAGTGTCGCCTTTCTTGATGGCTATCCTCATTGCCCTGCGCGTACCTTTCCTCAACTTTTGCATCTCCTTGTTCCACCAAGGCTGCCCACTGCCGGAACGTATCTCTCTTTCCGGACATGCCTTATGGTATGCCTCTATTATATCACTTCTGAGTCTAGATGCGCGCTTTTCCAGGTCCCCTATGCTCTTGCATTTCCCTGTTTCAGACACATTTTTGCTCAATTCTTCCTCGTACTTCGCCCAGTCAGTTTTCCTTGGGTTTCTTGTCTTAACTGATTCTACCGTGTCTTCTATGCTGAAAAGTAGTCTTCTGTGGTCAGACATACTGTCCTCGGTGTCCACCCTCCAGCTTCTGATCTTTTCGCTCACTCCCTTCGTTGCTAGCGTGATGTCTAGCACCTCTCTCCTTGCCCTAGTTACAAAAGTGGGTGTGTCCCCCTCATTAATTATATCTAGGTCATTGCTTATTATGAAATCTAAGAGTGATTCTCCCCTGCCGTTAGTGTCGCTGCTCCCCCACACCTCGTGGTGTGCGTTAGCGTCGCAACCAACGACTAGGGGGATTTCCTTACCTTTGTACCTAAGTACCATTTCTTCGAGTTCCCTTGTTGGTGCTGTATCCTCACTCGGTAGATAACATGATGCCAGTGCCACCTTGTGTTTTCTCCCTTCCGTGTCGATGAAGATAGTCTCCACTACCACTAGGTCTCTGCAACATATGGTCATAACACAGCCCATATTTCTCACATTATTGCTTACATATATACATGTCCTGGGGGGTCTCTCACCGTTCCTTTCGTAGTGAAGCTCCCCCCCCAGATGTCCCAGGCCTGCCACCTGATTCTTCCATACATAAGGTTCTTGCATCAGTGCGATTTCTACTTTATTCCTCGCAACAAATTGCCCTAGTTCGGACATTGCATCTTTGCAGTGTTGGAGGTTTACTTGGCATATATCTGTTTGTGTTTTTGTGTGTTTGTGATTGTGTTTGTGTAGTGTGTTAAATGTTTGTGTCGTCATTGCTGTATCTGTGTAGTTTGTCCCTGCACCTTCACTCGGAGAGTTCACCCACATCCTCACGAGTGACGACGTGTGTTGACCCCTCCTGTTCCAGTGCAGGTACTATGTTGGGCGGTTCCCCCCCTTCCGGCTCTGGCTTATTTGAAGGCTGGGGCCTTATGATTCGGGCCCGAACTTTGGTGGCCGAGAAGAAGAGGGTGATGGTATTCACATCCCCCCACCCCTCCCCCACCGTCAGCGGTACCGCAAATACCAGCCTCACGCCGCTTCCCAGTCCCTCCTGGTTCACCAGTCTCCATCTATCCAGCTGCAGTTCGGCTCTGTCGCTGTTCTGAATCGCCAGCATTTCCAGAAACCGAGCTGTGTCTGGCTCTCCCGGTACCCATATATGTACCCTCATCCTTTCCAACTTCCGAACCACGATCCGGTGTCCGTCAATTACGCCGAAGTCCCGACTCAAGAGCCACTCCCCCGATTCCGCCGTTGCTGGTGTCACAAGGAAAAATCCCTCTGCCACCAGCCCCGACGCCACGAATTGGGGGCCTCTCTCGCCAGTCCTCCCATCCCATATGCGCAAGACGTCTACCTCAATCAGGTTCGTCAGCTTCTTCCTGATGAGTTTCGCCAGGGCCTCATCCACCAAAACGCCATCCTCTCGGCGGACTATCACGGCAAGGTCACGATTCGCCTTCGCCTCATCTCGTGGCCCCGCCGCGACCGCCCCACCCAGATCCTGACGTTTCGCCGGAGGCTTCCCCGGTTGTCCCTCATCGGTACTTTGCCTCTTGAGCTTCAGGCTTCGCACAGCAGCGGAGGGGATCGATCCGCTTGGCACTGGACCTGCGGCTCCCTCCCCTCCCCTCCCACGCTCAGCCCTAGCTGCAAGTCTTCTTGCCCTTCTCGCCCTCTTTTTCTCTTCCTTCGACCTATACACCTGAAAGGGGTTCTCCGCCTGTGTGTCCTTACCCCCCCCGGTTGTCCCTACCGGCGAAGGTGACCTCAGCAGTTCTTCCTCACCTATCTTGAGGCCTCCCATCTTAAGGTGGACATCTGGGGGTCCTCGTCTCTCCGTAGAACTCCCGTTCCCTTCAGTACCTGCCATAGCAGTTGCAGCACTTGCTGAATTTTTAAAATCACTCATATTGCTGATCTATATATGGGAAGAGAAAGTTAAGAAGATGGCAGTGCTCCCTTACCATCCCCCAGCTACGTTTCACGTACGCAGTGAGCGCCACCTCTCCTGCGCACAGTCGTTCGCAGCAGCGATTGTGCCGAGTGGGCTCGCCAGCATAGGATGAGTAGCTTCTGTGGTGCTTGTGTGACCGTTTGGGGGGTCCGCCGGCATTCCGATTCACCTCTGGGTCGTCGCTAGTGACACCCCAGGGCTCCTCTCCATACCCGCTTCCCCCTCCCGCCCCTCCGTTCCTGGTTCCGAGGGGCATTTGCTTCACCCAGCTGTATCTCTAGTGACACCACTGGGTTCCCCGAACACCTCCTCTTTCCCATCACGGACTGCACACACAGACCCTACCCCCCCCCGCCCCTCGTCCGCTCGCAAGCCCAATCTGCACCAACCCCCCGCTGCCCACAGCCGGCTGTGAGGGTCTTCGGCACGTCCTCCCACCACTGACCCTGGGGGTTTTTCGGGATGGGCGCGTTGCTATACCGAAGAGGTCCGATATGTCAACGCGACCTGTGCACTCCTCTTTTGCCCGGGCTTGTGACCGGCTCCATACCGAACCCTAACCAGCCATTGAGGCCTATCAGTATATTGACTATTTAGAAAAGGGAAAAACAATGACAGGGCAGTACTATGCCAATTTATTGGATGAATTTGACGCCATGTTGAAGAACAAACGACCCCATTTAAAAAAGAAAAAAGTACTGTTTCATCACGACAACGCCCCGGCTCATTCGTCCAGAGTTGTGACGGCTAAATTCGCACAGTTACGCTACGAACTATTGTCTCACCCCCCGTATTCTCCAGATTTGGCCCCATGCGATTTCTTTTTGTTTCCCAACCTAAAAAAATGGCTCGGTGGCAAGCGATTTGGATCAAATGACGAAGTCATTGCCGCCACAGAGGCCTATTTTAATGACTTTCCAAAATCATACTTTTTGGATGGTTTATTGAAGTTTGAGTATAGGTGGAACAAATGTATATAGTTAAAAGGGGACTACGTAGAAAAATAAATGCATATATAAAGAAATGTTTTTTTTTCCATAAACGGGTACTTATCAAACAGCCCTCGTATTTCCCTGAAAACCCAATTCGACACTTTTAACTCCCGCTTCCCACAGCCCTCCGAAACGGGGTGTTAAGCGTGTGCCATCTTGTTGCAGAGAGCTGTGCAAGCGGCAGCCCTAGAACTAGCAAGGCTGTGGGGCGGCGCGGCGCGCGGCGACGAGTGGTGGGCCAGCCGCGGCCTGGAGCCCGGCGACTGGCACGCGCTAGCCGCCAACACGCTGGGCGAGGTGGGAGCCCTAGGCAACGAGTCAATCGTATTGTGCTAGGGTTTTAGCAGCTCCTCGATTACACTTTACAAAACTTTTCGCGCTGTATCTAAAGGGGCTTCTAAGCAGGCTATATTTTTGTTGCAATATGTATCCGGCAACTGTAGGCGTCTTTGTCTAGCTTTTTATAATAAGAGCTAGACAGCAATAGTTGCCGGCCACATATTGCAGAAAATTGCCCGTTTAGAAGCCCCTCAAACACTCACTGAGCGATTTTTGGGCACGAGTCTATGGAATCTTGTCGGTTGTGTTTGTATTCGCGCTCTTGTGGGGAGAGTGTTAATGAGTGGTAACATGTGGGACAGTGAAGTTGTTAACAGAAACTCGAAATCAACTGTAAAGGTCTAGTCCAAAGAGGGCTCGCCCGCGTGCTTATGCTGCACAAAAGAAAACGGCGTACTGCTGTATGTGTACTGTATGTGTAATGAGTTAATGTTCTCCAGGTGTTCGACCCCGAGATCCTCGTGGCCCTGGGAGATGACGAGGCGCGTCTGCCGCTGGAGAGTGGCGACGGCGCGCGGGCCTGGGCGGCGCGCTGCGGCCGCGACGGGGCGCCGCCCGACGTGCTGGCCGAGCGGGACGACTGGCGCCGCGCACACGGTACACACACCACACAGCACACACGGCACACGAGCGCCAGCAAAACGTGGATAGAAAGAGCCCGACTATGCTATAGTTGTCCCACGATAACTCTGCAACGAACTGACAACAGTAGAAATCTAAAGTTTGTTTATGGCAACACTGATTTATAGTCAAACAACACGATTTGAACTTTTGATTAGATTAAACATAAACAGATCATCGTTCATCCACCATCCACCATTAAAATACCTCTCAAATTTCGTTTTCTAGATTTTTTTTACAGCACAACGACAAAACCCACTAAACACTGGCAAAATTGTTCTCCAATGGACAGAGCCATATTTGAAAAAAAAAACAGCGACTTTTGATTACTACTATCCTTATTATTTACAATTTAAGAAATGTCTGAGTGTCATGAAAAAAGTATTACCACAGCGTGATTTTTCTGGGTTGCCAATTAATATCTTATGCAGAGTTATCGTGGGACGATTATATCAGTCGATAAAAAAATAATGGTCAGGGGCTACTCGTGTGCTAATGTAGTTGCACCCCGCAGGCATCTGGGGCGAGTGGGGCGGCGCGCCGGCGCCGCGCGTGCCGCCGCCCGCGCTGGAGCTGTCCGCGTTCAGCCCGCGGCCGCCGCCGCAGCCGCCCGTGCCCGCGCCGCCCACCGTCGCGCTCGTGCTGCACAACCGGTACGCAAGGGGGCCGCTGTTTCATTACTAACCGACTTCAAACAAAGGAGGAGGTTCTCAATTCGTCGGGTTTTTTTTATGTAATGTGTATTTATTATCCATAATTTAATTCGTTTATCCCTGTGGTTAAGAGTAATGTTCTGATTTTTTAATATATTTTGTACAAAAAAATAAAGTGTAACAAATTTCCGTACATCCGTCCCTCATTTTTTTTTATTCATCCCTTCCGGGATAGGCAAAGGATATGAAGTCCATGCAGCCATGTCTGTTGTTCTTTTTCTGAAAGCCGTTGTCTTTTGTCTATAGTAGTTGAACAACTGTATAATTTGTTCGTTTGCGCGCAGGGAATCTGACAACCCCGTGCCTTTAGACTCGGAGCTGTGCGCGGAGATATTGCGCAGCCTCGAGGACGCGCCTGACTGCGACGACCGACGAGGTTCGTCATTCTCTACCTGCCTACACACACACACACAAACACACGCGCACATACACCATCGGCATCTTTGTTAATGTCTTGAGTAATAAATAAGTAAAATACGCAATATGCGTTTTTTTAGGATTCCGTACCTAAAATGGAAAAACGGAACCCTTAAACCCTTATAGGATCACTGTTGTCTGTTGTCTGTCTGTTGGTTTGTTTGTAATTTTATGGCTTGGTTACTAGACCCCAGTTGCCAATGCCATGTCCTGCATCATATCGATACTTTTTCTTTCATCGATATATCGATAATTTTAGGGATGTATGCAGTGGGGTTTGTGGATGAAATGTATAAAAATAAAACAATGAAAGTCAAGAAAATGGTAAATATAATGATTTATTGAGTATTCATCTTAATGTGAATAATATTATTACGTTTACGTCATATTCCAGTAATAATGTTACTTTTTTAGTTGCCATTTATTTCACACCAAAACAGCTAAATACGGACAATGAAAAGACTAAAGGCACTTCAAGAAAAAAATCAAGATTTTATTCAGCATTATAAGGCAGCTGAATGCTCTTTTACGCATAATTTTTTTTTTAGTCTACCAGAGCCATGTTTTATAAAGTTACAAATTACAATTACAAAGCACGGATTTATCGCCTACATGTCTCTCCTATAAACCGCAAATATCACACCCTTTACCCATGGTGAAAAGCACAAAAACACAAATTTAGTCACTGTCTTTAAAATATGAAATCGTCAAATATCGCGATAGAAAAATCACACCACACGTGAATAATAAAGTCCCAGTTTTCTTATAAACAAAACGGAGGAGCAATTGCTCTACACGACGTTTTATTCGCAGGAGTCATACTCAGTCATACTTGGAAAAACAAAAACACAGGAAAACTTTCAAAATTTTCACAAACAAACATGAATACGTCACGGCAGACATTTTTTTACATTATGGTTGGGATGCCATAAAAAATAACAGAAATAGTACCACATTTTTGGTAAAATTTTTGCAAATGCGTCTGTTGATGCATTGACCCTCTAAAAATAACATAAATGTTATAAAAATTTGCATACTTAATATTTCTCTGCGTTCGCGTCCCAAAATAAAATAATTAGCTCATAAAATTTCTACCAATATTACAATTAGTATTTATGTTGCATTAATTCGCACTCAATGCTGCCAACGGAAACAGATGTTATGTTATGTTGGTAGAGGAGGGTTGTAAATTTCATAGAAAAAAAAATTGTTCTAAGTTTCCAGAGACTGGCCAAAGATATATACAAGGGTTCCCATAACTTGCGGCATAGAAATAGGATGGTAGTGGGTACACCTGTTAAATTAAAAATGTATGCTAAGGGACCTTATGTGATGTCAGTGAGGATATACAACAGATTACCCGAAGAAATTTTAAAGGAAGAAAAGTACTACACATTTGTCAAGAGGTTAAAGATTTTTTTGTTATTGAAATGCTTTCATAATGTAAAGGAATATATGGAAAACAGAGACTTTAAAAAATAATATTACTTATACTGTTTTGAAATAGAATAGAATAGAAAATGGAATGGTTTATGATATAACAGTGACATTACCAGGTTTGACATATTGTTGTAATTTATTTTATTGTAGGTATTGTAATGATTGCGAATAAAATTAAATAAAATATTCTAGGTTAAGTATAGGTTAAGTAGTTGCTTTGCCCTAACGGGGTCCATGTAGCACTATATTATGTAAGTATCTGTCATCTTGTAGTACCATGGTTGCGACGAATAAATGAATATGAATATGAAAAAAACTTCATTCACATTTCACTATATCACTCACTTTTTGACACAATGTACTTTTTTTTTATTGCATGCAAGAAATTTTCGAGAAAAGCATTATACAGCTCAGAATAGGGTTCTGATTGGGTTCGGATGAATTTGTATTGACATCTCTTTCTTTGACATAAGAAGCGCCATTGACAACAGAAGTATTTCTAAAATCCGAATCCTATTCTAAATGCTGAGAAAGTGTACAGAACTATTAAGTTTAAATTTTTTGAAGTGAGGCGATCCACTTAGCAGCAATGACAATGGCATTATGTCTATACAATGGTATCATCTGCTTTTGTTCTCGAAACCGCAAACCAGTTACTTGCAAAAAAAGGTTAGAACTACTTTGCTTGTACATTGAAATTTCAACCTTATTCCATGTTGAGTAGGTTTAAATTGGTATAAGACGAAAATGGCATATTCAACACTTGTGTATTTTATAACCACTCCAGCCACGACATGGATGTACTCGTATTAAATATACAATGTAAACCTCGAGTTTAGACCTCTTTAAACCCACTCAACTAGGAATAAGGTTGAAATTTCAATATACAAGTAGTTCTAACCTTTTTTGTAAGTAACTGGTTTGCGGTTTCGTGAACAAAAGCAAATGATACCATTGTATAGACATAGTGGCCATTGTGATGGCTGCTAATTGAATCGGCTCACTTCAAAAAGTTTAAACTGTAATCGTATTGTACATTACCTCGGCGTGAAAAGGGTTTGCCAGCATCGTATGCCTATCCATCGTTATTATCACGGCGTCTGCAATAATGTGGTGTGGTCAGACGGCGTGGAGCGCTACCGCGGCGGCGGCAGCGAGGGCACCAGCGACGCCAACAGCGAGGGCACTCTCGACGAGGACGCCGGCGAGCCCCACGCAAGGCCCGCGGAGGGCGAGCTCTGCAGGTTATATGGGCCATACTATAAATGGGTCAATCAACTTTTCTTTGCCACTCGCTGCCATGGAGATGTCCCCTGGGTCAGCGTCTAAAATAATATTTTCTAAGGCACCACTCCGTCAAACGTTAGGAGTTTCGATAGTCATATACCAATTCTTTCATGCTTCATATCCTAAGCATTCAAATCCTGACTTTCCGGGCTAGTGGGGTCTTAGATAATTAAATTTTTGCTATGTTACCCAGGGGACATCTCCATGGCAACGAGTGGCAAGTGGAGTTGATTGTCCCAAATACTTCGCCAACTAATAGTGGTAGGGCCGGAGTGGAACTGCATTTAACTGCAATTGAAATATCAGAAGAGTTTGAGCAATTGAGGATAATAATTAATTTGCGTGTGGTAGGACTTTGTGCGAGGTCCGTCCCGAACCCTACCACCGTCTTACTCGGTAATCCTGCCGCTAAGCAGCAGTGCTTGCACTGTTGTGTTCCGGTGTGGAGAGTAAATCAACCGGTGTAATTACGGGCAAAAGAGGCGTTACATCTTAGCTCTCTAAGTTGGCAAAGCATCTGCAAACCCCCGGGGTTGCGGGTGTCTATGGGCAGTGGTGATCACTTATCATCACTCGCTCGTTTACCTTCCTTGTTGTATAAAGAAAATCATCAACTGATAGTTTTTGATATACATAAGTGCGGAAAGTATGTCATCTTGTACGAGTCCCGAGGTGTTCAAGCCCGAGCCGTGAGGCGAGAGTGTGAGACTCGGGAGACTAGTAAAATAGTAGTTTATGCAACTGTTACATAGTGAGGGTCCTTAAAACGTGAGTGTGGTTTTATGGAACAAGGTCAAGCCGAGTTTCATAATGAGATTACACGAGCGTTTTAAATCCTAATTATGCAAAGCTGCATAAGTACATTACTTTATCTACACACATAATATAAGCACTCTAGAATAAGTTCAGAAGCCGAAAGGATGACAAGCTTGTCAGGAATTTGACTTTTTTTTATCATAGGCAAACATATCGAGCTATTTTTAAATTGTATTGGTTTTTGAAGATGAACACTTACTGTCGTAATGCTGGTCATTATTACCTACGGTTTCGGAACGCATCATAGAGGACTTATGATATGTGTACAGAAAAATATTGTTAATATGCCAAAGGATATGAAATAAAATGACAGATTTCAGACTGTTTAACATCGCAGCTCCTAAGCTTCGTCCAAAATTTATTTACGTAATGAAATGAAAATATACGAGGGTAAGGGGGTTTCTACTTTTCTCTTTTTTTTTTGCAGAGTAATGCCCAGCACAGAGCGGGCCGCCTGTCGCTGGACACTGACGGGCCGCGGCGTGCGCCTGCGCGCCGACTTGGCCAGCCCTGAAGACGTCACCCTGGACACAGACCGCTCCCATGGCACCTCCGTTTGAACCGCCGACGTGACACGAATAACCGAGTATTAGATTGTATAATACTATCGAAAACTGGTATGTATGTACCACGGACGACCACCCTCTGGACACCACATCTCTTATAATTTACTTAGAAAGTCATTCATCAGGGGAAATGCGTCGTGATTGGGTCATAGCTTGTCATCTGGTCGAAAATGAGCCCCAATTGGAGACTAGAAAGATTTATAGGTGCAAATGAGCAATTTACAAGTGGAAGTCTCATTCTATCGCCTTTTATTGGAAAGAGACTTCCGCTTGTCAATTATAACTTGTAGCTTTATAAAACACGACCCAGGTGTCCAGAGGGTGGTTGGTCCGTGGTAAGTAAGGTCGGTTCTCTAACATAAGTATCCACTTTTCCATACTGACTGTACGCTGTGTTGCCATTGGGTTGCCAGTGCTCTCAATGCTTCCTTTTTTTATTAACCTAGTAGTAAAGAGATGATCAGACGACTACAGCAAAGCCGTGGCGTTGTTGATGGCTGGTGTCAGAATAAAATCATTTTAAATTACATCAAGCTTCCGAAAATGCTCGTAAAAAACCGATTACTCACTTTAGCTAATAAAAAGGATGCAGTTTGATCATGATCTCTAAAAATATGATGGTTTAAGTAATTCAATACAGACTTCATGTTGAGCGAGCGTTTTGACATTTCTAGAAAAAGTTGCTTTGACCAATTAGTCATCAACCTTAGCTACTTTTGCTGCTGACTGTACAAGGACAAACTCGGTTTTCTGCCTTTAGCATTGACGCTTGAGGCACCGAAGGTTTGATTCATTGAAATATGATGTTGATGAATAACTTACCGTCACACACAGAATTAACAATAAAACTGACCATTTAAAAAATTAACGATGCTAATGCTATGGTCAATTAAATGTTGACTGACGTTGAGTATTGTTGTTGAATAGGTATACAGTTGACAGAGCGTTTCTTTTAGTAATTGGGTCAATCAACTTTCATTGCCACTCATTGCCATGGAGATGTCCCCGGGGTAACTCATCAAAAATATGATTTTCTAAGGCCCCACTCCCCCGAAAGTCAGGATTTGCATGCTTAGGAGATAAAGCATGAAGGAATTGGCATATAGCTGTCGAAACTCCTAACGTTAGATGGTGTGGTGCTTTAGAAAATCATGTTTTAGACGACATCTCCATGGCAACGAGTGGGAAAAAAATGCAGCTTTTGGAGGCAACAAGGCAAACATTTACTTCAGGCATGTGATTCAATAGCATTTAGGCTAGGTAGTTTTAAATCAAAATTTGAAGTCGTACATAATGTTGATTGGGTGTCGTCAATTTGCTGTTGGGAGAGAGGTTATGAATTTAGAGTTGATGATTTCAATTATTATTTCGTGAATATCGTAAAGAATGTCGTTGTAGGTTTTTTGCTTATTTATTTTGCTCATGCATTGTATGAAAGAGTTCGTCATTTTAATTTAAAGTCAGCTGTAATATGACCAAGAACTATGTACGCGAAGTTAAGGTTGACTTTCTGTTTTTTTTTAACGCATAATAACATTACCTCGTGTTGTAACAAATATTGATTGTTTAAAGTTGATATTTATACACATCTGGATTAAGCAAAAGCCTAACTAGTGTAGGTAACTAAATTTAAACACTGGTTTGATAATATGGTTTTGTTTTACTTATGGGTTCGAAGAGGATCATTGTGATTACTTGGAAATTAACTTTAACTCTAATTTTGTTAAAAAGCTGTATAAACTCAACATTAGTGCTAAGTATAATTTAAGTTCGACTTTAAGGCTTGTTCAATAAGATTGTTTTTTAGAGTTCACCTTCCCTAAGTAATATTAAGATCACTTGCAAAGCTTTATAACATTTATCACCCTGTGTAAAAATCAAATTTATTTGACTTTTCAGCGTTAAATCAATCAACTTTTAATTGCCAGTCGTTGCCATGGAGATGTCCCCTGGGTGACTCCTCTAAATTAAGATTTTCTAAGGCATCACTCCATCAAACGTTAGGAGTTTCGACAGTTATGTACCCATTCCTTCATGCTTCATCTCCTAAGCTTGCAAATCCTGACTTTTGGGGGAGTGGGGTCTTAGAAAATCGTATTTTTGGTGAGTTGTCCAGGGGACATCTCTCTCCTTGGCGACGAGCGGCAGTTAAAAGTTGATTGACCCAAATACTCTTTTTTTGCATCTGAATGATATGGTCGAGAATGATTTAAAAAAGGCTTTTGTATGGCAGCTTGTGTTCAAGTCCTCTTAAGGGTAGTTCGGTAAAGAGTTGGGATAGTTGGTTATTTGGAATTGAAGACTTATTCGTACCTCGGAACAAGTGCACTTTTGCCACAACGATAGTGCTTAAGCGGTAAGGGCTAGATTGACACGCGTAGGATAAGGTCAAAAAATATTTATTCGCATTAAGGACGGGCATTGAATTAATGCATTTATTTCGATCTCTAAGTTTTTTTTTAATTCTCGTTTTTGTGTGTTAGATTTTTTAAGGGCAATGTATCCGGGTCAACATTAAATAGAGGCAATAAGTAAGATACCTTTTGTACGTAAAAGTGCGAGTGAAACTGGACGCGATGGCTAGTTTTAAATATTTATACTAGTTTCTTACTTTCGTGCCATTTTTACTTGCCATGATATGTGAAAGCGATTAATGAATTTGCCTTGAATTTTAACGAGTCGAGAATATGTAATATATTTATTAACTAGAACTAAAATAACCTTCGCTGTGGAGTATGGTAGTGGACAGATGCGGGGAAAAAAATAGACATTGAGAATTTAGTAAAGTTAGAATATTACAGCGGCCTAGAAAAACCCCTACAAAGAACAAATACCTCATGATTTAATAAAAATGTTCGTAACTTAAGAAATAATGTTGCACGTATTTCAAGCTGCTTCAACGCTTTATCGATCGGATCTAACTGACAAATGTGATCCACCATTGATCGACAAAATAGCGACCGTGCTAGTCGTCCTGAACTGCTAGCACATTTTTCCCGCTTATGGCTCAGTGCGTCCCTTTCTTAGTGATGGAATCAGTTAAGGACGCACTGAGCGACACGCGACAAAATGAGACCTGTGCTAGCTCCCCTGGTACATCTAAAAGCCACAGAGTACGTGCAACACGCTTTAGTAGATATTTCGTTTGAAACCACCTCGTGTAGCAATCATCACAAATCCACTGCCATTACACGAGTAGCTGTGTCCGTCTCTGTGACACTAAAGTTATTGGAACAGTGCCCTAAGCACGACTTGTCAAATCCTGCGTTACGTTACGGTTATCGTATCGAGATCGAGAAATCTCATACTAAATTTTAGTTCCAAATACGCTCACGGGCAAACGCTGTTCCAAACGTCATACAAACTCGTTATAGTTTACTATTCGATTTTACGTGACGCAGGATTCGACAAGTCGTGCTTAGGGCACAGTATGGATGCTCTGCTCACGCACAACGATACAAAGCAATTGTAGTTTTAAAGTCCAGAATTTAGAGTGTAATATGTAACCACAGCTAAATATGTAAGAACCAGTTGTTTTAGATAGCTGTTTTGAATTTTACATTGATAAATGTAGATAGTAGACATGAATCCATGATTACTGATTGAACATGAAATCATCACGTACACTATCATTAAATATGCATTTTATCAAAATTTGTATCATTCCGCTCGATAGTAAAATTCTAGAGCGAGACTAGATGTTCGAACCAATGTTTGGGGCATTAATGGCGTTAGCTGTGGCGTTGGCCGCATTGGACGCATTTCACAAAGGGGCCAATGACCGGAGCGTTGGCGCCAACGTTTGAGCCAACTCGACATAGTGGTAGTGCACATTGCCTTGTGTTAGATGCACGTAGTTCACAGTCTGAACACTAGATGTCGCACATTGGCGCAAATACTTAATTTGTAAATGATCAAGTGGAGCTAAAACAGCTCGTTTAACTTGTTGAGTGTATGCGCCTTTTCTTAGTATAGTTCTAGAGAGGTGTTCCAAAGCCTTTAGGCTAAGTGTGTTCGCTTGGCACGCTCAAACGTAAATAAGAATTCTAAACTTAAAGTAGGTACATATTTTTTTATAGATTACGTCCAAATTAGTTAATTTGATCATATTGTAACGTGTCACTTACACTGGCATTTTGAGTGGCATTAATTATTTTGAAGAGGTATTTCAATCTCACTTGCATTCTTATCAGAATCTTAACTATGACTGTTTCTCTGATGATTTTTTAAGATTCAAAATGACAGCTTTGACAAAGAAAGTTAGAGATATTTTCGTAAGCCATCTGTAAAGATCCCTATCACTTTTCAAAGCGCATGCAAAATAGAAAACTGTAGATTATTAATAATTATTAATAAATATTCGGTATAGATTGACTATTGGAACTTATGATTTTTAAACTAAAAACTATCCGTAAATTATGAAAAGATCCGATCCACCCGATTATTGGGTATCGGTATCGGTATAGTATTTTTCCCGGTGAGACCGGATAACAGACTTCAAAAGAACAAAAGAACAAATCAATTAAATTTAACGCATTTGCTACAGTAGCGTTTAAATGTTGCAATATTTTAAGTGACCATGACAGTAAGCTTTAGTTAGGTTACTTAGGCCAAGAAATATATTTATTGCGGTATAAAATACAAAATTAGGTTGACAACCCCTGCAAAACGTCCAGTCGCAACTCGTCAATATTATATTTACGGGTTTGGCATTTAACGTACCTAAATGAATTGACATGGATTGTCAACCTTTTGTAAGAATTATTATATTAAAGCATATTGTAATGTAACTTTAACGCTCTCTCTTAGATTTTAAAGCCAAATAGGATTGAAAATAATAATAATAGGTATAACTATGTTATTTATTTAACACAAACGGAGTCATTCGTATTCGTTAAGCTGAAATGTATTATTATTGTTGTTTTTATGTACTGATTCGTTTATAAATACTAATACAGTCAAAGAAAAAGTTCATGACACAACCAAAAGGTGAGATGAATCAATTTATTTATGATAGGTATTAAGGCAATACTTGGGCATTGTTTTATAAAGTTACAATTTACAAGCGGAAGTCTCGTTCTATCACCTTTTGTTAGAAAGAGATTTCCACTTGTAAATTGTTACTTGTAAATTTATAACTTTATAAAACAAGGCCCTGTCCGCTTAGTTCTTATCGTTCCGTTGTTTGGAACTTCACAAATCTTTTTAAGCAATGATTTTTGACCTAGAGTCGTTAAATAATTTACTCTCTTTTGCTCATCTTTATGAGGTTAACATAGGTACCTAGTTTTTTTCTGAACTAGTTAATATACAGATTATCAACTAAATTTAGTTTTTACAATGTTTTGTTTATCCGCTGTACATGATTGCCCCATACTATTGCATGAAAATATGTTTTTGTTTGTCCACATCCTATATTCCTTTGCCGCAGCCCAAAAACTTTTTTTTTAAGAACTTGTCAGTTAATGGCTTTGAAAAAGAACAAGAAAAAATGTTTCGTCGTGATTATTTATTATATTTTGTACCTAGTCTTAAACTTTAATGGCCACGTGTTATGTTTAGATTAATTTTAAAGCACAAGTCTCTTTATTGAATCAGGCGTTACTTTGCGGAGGTCCATATTTATGAACTAAAAAACAATTACTTTGCTCACCCGCGACCACTTTGCGACGACTTTGGTGGTCGCGGGTGAGCAAAGTAATTGTTTTTTAGTTCACAAGTCTCTTGCGTTTATAGTGATACCTTCATAATACTAATTGAAATTATAAAATAAAAACGTTTTATTATCGTACGAACGTTACCGTTATACATATTTATTATTTCTTAGCATACAAATTATACAATTAAAACAACTATACGAAACCTTCCTCGTTCATTGTGGCATTTGTCACGTTTCTTCAATCTTCAGTTATTTTGAAATATTTAGAAGTCTTATTTATTAGTCACAAATTATACATGTCAATTGCCTGCTAATATTCGCTGTTAACCTTATTCCATTATACCGTTCTATCATCCGTCCCTCTAAACCTCCATATTTTCAGTATTGTTCTTTCATATACTTAGTATTAACTTTTGCAATCTGTCACTCAATACTAAATCTTGCATAGAGCCATTAAAGTATGTTGGAACTGCGAAGGTAGTCAACGCGACGACTTTCAAGAGCAGTAAAGCGAATTTCATGTGTTAACCTTCACGGCTCTGATACCTACATCTGACGGCGTCTGTGCTGAAATTCTGCAACTTCTTATTGTTTGTTGCAAATTTGTTTTATCATTTTATCAATGCAATGTTGTGAGATTTTATTTAAATAAAGCGTTGAGATAAAATTGTTCCATGTTTTATTCCAAGTGTGTAGTAAGAACATGATAGTACCTTTAGAACATGTATTGATTTAAACTTTCGCGATTTTCACGTATTATCATACTTAATGGCTGGGCAAACTACGGCCAGCGATGGCCATCAGTCTTTTCCGCTGACGTATCTTCTAAACTCTGAATGCATGGGCCTTTGGAGATACAGCTTGAGCCTCTACGCCTCTACGGTAGTACTTAGGAAGATGAATCTTTAGTAAATTTAGTAGGAATCCTGCCTCATCGTGAAATTACTTAAGTTTCTTAACCCTGATAGTCTTCCCAGTCCTGTTTATATTCTCTTTGAGTCCTGCCTTAGATCATAGTGAAAGAGTGCTGTGTATAAAGTTTCAACTCTATTTCCACTCTCCTTGTCAGAAATGAAAATAGAAATATACACATTTGTTATTCCTATTCAGTCCAAACAAACGTAGTGATTATATTTCTCTTTGGTCCTTTCTGGTATCTTACTAAACAGGGTACTAGAAATCCTAGAGTACCAGGAAAACCACAAGATAACTAGGTAGTCTTAATTTTGCGTTGATAATGGTGAGGACAGGATTCTCAACAAAAGGGGTTATACTATCTAACTTATTACAGTTTGTGAGAATTTAGAATAGGATTTCTTATTGTATGTTGAATTTCATTCTATGAATGTTTCATAAAAATAAAAACAAAAATAATCAATAAATCGATTATTTTCATTGATTCAGAAAATAGCTCCATCTCTTGCCACTAATGCGTAACTGTAGAAGTTCCGTAGTGGGTGAGCTGCTTGATTAAGCTACTCATAGATGGCGCTGAGGAGAGATCTTCCAAATAAAATATGACACAAGGCATTGAAAAATTCGTTAGGTACACCAACGTTAAGTATAGCTTAATTGGTGGAGCGTGGTACGGATTACCGAGGTTGCTGGTTCAAGTCCAGCTGCTTAACGAATTTTTCTTTGCATTGTCATTGTATGTTAGGATTTCTTATGTTCGAAAGAAAGATGTCAGTACGGATTCACCCGAACCCTATTCTAAATGCTCACGGACTGGACGCTACATTCATGTATCGGGAACGACTGATTTTCTCAGAGAATTTTTAAATAAAACACTATTTTATTGAATGGAATTGAAAATTTATTAAACCTACCTACCTAGTAATAATTATAATCTTCACATCTCTGTTACACATTATGTATCACATGGATTTGAAAATTATTTGAATATAAAATACTATGACATGAAGCCTGAATGCATGTTTCGCAGAATAATAATAAATATAAAAAAGTTGAAAACATAATTAATTTGATCTTCTTCAGCGTGAGAATCGCAATTTGTTTTCTACTACAATATAGCTATTTCTAATTTAACAATAATAATTTTAAAGAATTTGTTGGAGCTACCTACCTAAAGATTAAATAATTGAAAATAATAATAATTAAAACATATAAAAGAGTGTTCGTTATTATGCGTACGCGACAAACTTGAAAGCTAAGTCGAAACAAAAAAAGGATGTTAACTAAAGTAACTTATGCATAATGTGTCATATTTAAAAATACATTTAAAAACGGATACGCTCTAATACGAGTCGAGTGTTAAACATTTGCTTACAAACGAATATAATAAATGATAGATAATGAACAACAACAAGAACCACAAGCGCCTGCCGCAACACACACATACAGACTAACTCTGCATTCATTGTAAAATAAAATAAAATAATTTGGAATATATTGCATCATTGCACATAATATTCGAAAGTGACGCTAGCCACTAACAGAACTGCTAGGGGACTTTCTGCTAACTGTGGCAACAACTTAGCGTCACTAACAAATAATTACAGTATTTTTTATGGATAAGATTCTGATAGACCAAAAATTTATATAAACACTCCAAATTTAATAATGAAAGTACTCTCTCCATGTGATAAAGACTCTATATAAAAATAAGTGTGGCTCTAATACTATCTAAATTTTTAAATCATTAGAAATACAAATAGCTAAAAGCTAGAATACTAAATATATGCTATGGCCACACAGGACATTCTGTAGCGACAGTGAAACGACACAGTGTGATTTCACACTAAATTTTGAGACTCGCACAAATGAAATATAATTTGTGACAATTTAGGCCTGGTACGCGCGCGCTTTCCTGGAAAGGCAGTGTCATACCATCTTACCAACGCGGCCTTGACAATTTGAAAACACACCAATTTTAGAAAATCACGCAAACTCGTTATCATCGTATCCGATTGCCATGAACACCACATCAAAACGTACCGTGTCGACATACTAATATATACGTAATATATATTTGATTGAGTAAAGGCGGCTGTGGTCATATTGCTTAAGAAGATACACGACGGCTCGCAACTACACACTTAAAAATAATGTCCATTACAATTTGAAAACACTACTTAAATCTATTCCGTACGTCTAGGTTAAATTTGTTAATATTATAATATACCGATACAAAACTTTCAAGATTTTCAAAATATATAAATATTATTTTAATGTACTAAAATCGAAATAAACTTTGTATAAAATGCGTTTGTATAATGTAGTAGATATAGCATAGTAGCATACAGGCTCGTACCGTTCATAGACAAATATATATCTGTAGGAGAATTGGATCGTATTGACCCAAAAGACGGTACTCGTAGTCGAAGAGGCTACAAATACACAGAGCGATTAAAACTAAATGCGAACCGTTGATGCGTGCCTACACCGATTGAGAAATAAAAATATAAAACTTCTAACAGTTAATTAGGAATGTAAACATAAAATGCACTAAGAACTAACTCCGGTACCCTCGTTTGCATCAATAACGGATCGCAGCATTGGTCCGACGCGTCCCGCAGCCCTGGGGCCGGGAAGCAAACTCGCGGTCACACTTGTCCTTACGAATATCATTTTAAAAAATGTAGAAAAAATTAACAACTCTCAGATTGTATGATTGTTTTATTACTACTAGATATCCTAATGAACATGCAAAATGACGTTTGAATATCGATATAAAACTAAAAACTACCTTTAATATTCATCAATTATATAAATTCTAGTTAGCAGCCGCGGCCGTGCCTCCACCGCGTCATGTCGAGACACCTTTACTTACCGGACGAGCACTTGCTATAAAATTACAATCATTTCCTACCCGATGATCGGTGCAAGCATGACCGGCGGCGATGTCTATAAAACCTCGTTAAATGCCTATAATATGTGTATGTTCAGTAAAAGCAACAACTCCACTAGTAATGATCTAAACGAAATAACATCAAAAGCATATTATTTTATCATGTAACATTATAACTTTCTACTGTGTAAACCATGCACTAAATACTGTCTATATGTATTTATGAAAATATTAGATGAACGCAGCGCGGTGTCTGTCTCGCGAGGGTGTTAGTTGGGTGCTGCGTCCTGCGTGATAACAAGTGCCATGAAGAGAACAGCAGGGGACACCAGAACAGTGGAAACCGTTACTAAGTCTTAGTATTGCTTCAAGTATACAGACTCTACCCTATGTTGTAATGACGTTGGCAGTTGATTAGAGAAACCCTAGTCCATGTAATATAAATTCATTCGATAAATTTATTTGAATAAGTCTTGCTCTTCACTAAAATTAAATATTCTATCATTATTATCAAGTGATATAACACGTTACACCCCGATCTACCCATATATAAAAATATCAAGGAAAGTATTCACTTGCCCCCCTTTCACCAACCGCGCTATTCGAAAAACTAAACGAGTAGAGAGCTGTGGCGGCGCCCGGCCGACCGCGCCCCGCGGCGCGCGCAACCCCCATCGTATATATCGTTTCAAAATATTCGTCTCATAATTCAAATTTGATTCGTCAAGTTTAAATGTTACTCCTAATTAAGGGTCGATCGTCGCAGCGCACTGAGCGACGCGGTCAGCGGACGCAGTCTCAAGACGTCACGTTGCCAATATTACCCAAAGAGACAGAGAGTTAGCGAATATTAGAATACGATCCTCTCGTTGGCTAATGTTGGGCTACAACCGGTGTAACGTCACCACGACACGACCCGAACGAGAATTACAACACGTGGCGCTTGGTGATGTTCGTCGCCCGCGGCCCGCTGCGCCGTCCTACCGAGAGGGGTCGGGCTATGCGTTGGAGAAGTTATCGAGCGCGGTATTCCACGTTCCTCGGTATTGACGCCAGTAGCTATTGCTACAGAATTTTAGATTGTGAACACGAATACACCACAGACAGCTATTATCGAAATAGGCAGTGCAGGTGAATCAATTTTGCGTGCCGAAAAGAGATTGATGCTATTCAATTTACTCATTCGTCTGTATATTACGTGCTCGGTTCTGGTTTGTAGTTTTACTGTAAGTGATCGCATGTAATTTAACCGTAGTCATTCAGTTAGCCTCAATCCAGAATATCAGTAATCAAGCGAGTCGCGTTCTGTCTCCACGCACAGCGTCGTCCCTCCCGGGGTGCGGGCGCAGCTACTGGTGCCGCTGCACGGGCGTCTGGCAGTAGGGGCACTCGTCGGCGGCGCGCGCGCAGTTGTCGCACAGCACGTAGTGGTTGCAGGGCGCCAGCGTGACGGCGCGCGGCCGCTCCTCGCACGCCATGCACTTGGTGGCCGTCTCCAGGTACAGCACCTTCTCGATCTCCTCGAGCTCGGCTCGCGCGGCCGCCTGCAACTGCTTGAGCGTGCCTAGCGGCAGGGTGCGCAGCTCGCGCGTGCGCGAGGCGGCGCCGGCGGCGCGCGCGGCGTCCAGCTCGCGGCGCAGCGCGTGCGCGCGGGCCACCGCCTCGTCGCGCTGCCGCTCGGCCAGCGCGGCCGCGCGCGCCGCCTCGTCGGCCTCGCGCTGCCAGGCGCCGCACGCCGAGCGCGCCTGCGCGATGCGCTCGTCCCAGCGCGCGGCGGCGGCGCGCGACGCCACCACCTCGTCGCGCAGCCGCGACAGCTCGACGGGCGCGCTGGGCGACGCGGCGGCGAACTCGAAGCCGCCGCCGCCGTAGCTGCCGGCCTTGAGCGTGGCGTGCGAGTTGAACAGGCGCTCGGTGTCGTGCGCGTAGCGCAGGAAGGGCGGCAGCGGCGAGCCGGCGGCGGGCGGGCTGAAGGCGCGCAGCGGCGGGTGCGCGCGCGGGATGTTGACGGGCGCGGACGCGGGCAGCAGCGCGTCGCCGTCCGCCAGGTCGCGGTCCAGCGCGGCCACGAGCGACAGCGGGTCGTCCAGGTGCATGTCGTCCAGCGCGTTGCCCACCACCTCCTGCAGCATGGCGGCGTCGAAGGCGCCGCGCGGCGCCCACACGGAGGCCGGCGGCGCGGGCTTGTCTGGCGGCGCGGGCGCCTGGCCGGGCGCGCGCGGCCCGCTGGAGCCGCCGCTGGACGTGGACGCGCACTCGGAGTCGCCCGAGCCGTTGGTGGCGGCGGGCGGCGGCGAGGCACGCCGCTCCAGCGCCAGCGCGGCGCCCAGCAGCCCGCCGTCGCCCGCCGGCTCGGGCAGCGCAGAGGACAGCAGCTCCGCCAGGTTGGTGCCGCATTCTAAAGGCACCGACAGCTCGCGCGCTGCGGACAACTCTTCCGCTGTTAAAACAAGAAATATTTTAAGTAAACAATTTCTGAAATTCTGGAATTAATGTATTTTTACTGCTCATATGAATGTTACTCACGTTCGACATGCGCGAAGGCGCAGAACAGTCCTCTTGGGCAGTAGCCGGCCTGCTGCACGTCGTTACACTTGGTGCTCTTGTATATCTCGGGGTGGAACTGTTGCTCTGTCCTGGTGTGGCAGTAGCCGCAGCCCTCCCCGGCCTCGCAGTTGCTAGGCTCGCCCCACTCCTCGCCATGCTTCACGTTGGGGCACGGCGTGCTGCGGTATTTATATTTGCGCGGGGATCTACGTTTATCCTGGAAAAGTGGTTGGGATGTGGTTCAACTGTTTTAAACTTCTGTGCAGCCGAGGCTTATTCTGATCTCAAGTTTTTATAAAGATGTGGAGATTGCTAATAAAGTCTATTTGAGTGGATGTTTGAGTGGTCAGAGGCTTATCTGCTAACTTTAGGCAAAATCTAATGCTGACACTTCATTTGGGCGTATTTTCCAAATATTTGTAATTTCATCTCTGTCCTTCAGGTAAAAAACACAAAAGCGGCATTGTCGAAAGCAGTGAATAAATGAAGTATCAACATAACAAGTTGCTACAACAGCTCTAATGGTTTGATAAAATTCATGGTACAAACTTTACTCAATTAATTATGTAGCAATTTTGTGATAAAAAGGGCCTTATTAAGTTTTGTATGTAACAGAAATATTTACCTTACTATTGTGATATTGCGGGCAAGCATACCCTTGTCTACATAACCTAGGAGGTCTTTTACATGGCTCCGTTTTATATGATGATAATACATAATTTGTATCTGCAACAAAGAAAATAATGTTAGCAACCTAGGGAAAGAAATATTGTTTTGGACAAAAATATATTATTGCTAGTCTAATTCAACCCTGCTTGAGATGTCTACATCTATTAAAATTAGCTTGGGTTGATGTCTCACTACTGGGCAAACCTCCCCATATGTCCAACATTATTGTATTGTTTTATTATTTATTTGTCTTGTTTCAATGACATTTTATGGTACTTAAATGATAATGATTAGTTTGTATTATGTAACACATGATTTTATTGTTTTATTATTTATTTCTCTTGTTTTAATGATAACTATTGCATAGTACTTAAATGATAATGATTAGTTTGCATTATATAACACATGATTTTATTGTTTTATTATCTATTTTTCTTGTTTTAATGATAACTATTGCATAGTACTTAAATAATAATGATTATTTCGACAACGTATTGTTTAATTTTGTCAATAGTGTTTTAATTTTAATGAGTTTTATGATATTAGTTTGATTGAAATTTTATGTATTATGAATGTTGACACTGGAATGTAATTGTAAAGCTTATTATTTACTTGTCTATCGCATTAGGTACCTGTATCCTGTAATGATAGATTTAAGTTAGTTGAGAATAAATAAATAATCCTATTCATAATCCTGAGTTGTCTGAGGTCAGTGCCGGATTAGCCCATATGCAAGTTAAGAATGTTTTGAAGCACATGAAAAGCAAGGCTAGGGTGGTGCCTTGCTTAGGGCCCCCAACATGGTTAATCTCGCCATCTGAGGTTAGTTGGTGTGGAGCATACCCATATCTCCCAAGGCTTTCCACTCAGACCGGTCTTGTGCTTTCGGCATCCACCGCGGTCCCGCGATCCCTACTAGGTCGTCGCTCCATATGGCCTATGTCCAGCAGTGGACGTCTTTCGGCTGACATAATGAATAAAGAATAATAATAAAGAATAATTCGGAATAATTACCTTGCCACTTAGGGTCTTCATTCATCAAATTCCGTTCCCTATCTAAAGCGTTGGGCGCTGCCGCGTCCCCGTCAGCCGCGTCGGGGTTCTCCATGGCTTGGAGCTCCCGCACGTCCAGCACCGGCGGCCTGAGGTCCGGGGCGCCGTGCGCGAACGCACAGTGCGCCCCGTTCTTGGTGCAGAGCCCCCTAGTGTCGGTATCGTGGACGCACATGCACGTCTTGTAATACCGGAGGTGGTAGCGGCGCTCTGTGTCGCCCGCTGTTCGGTGGAGATAGGGGCATCTGCGGGACAGGTTAAACATCAATGCCCGGTGTACTTGGGTGGTAGCCTGGTGCAGTGATCACCGAATGTAAATTCAAATTTGGTGACCAACCCCCTAATGTTTGGTCACTAAACGGATCACTCGTGTATGTCAGTCGAGTATAGCTCGACATGTTTCGGATTATTCCGTAGTCCCTCTGGGAGGCACACGCTTCGGCGGTAGTGAAACGAAGAAAATCGGGCTACACTCGACTGACGTTCGTGAGTGTTCAATAGTTTATTTCACTATATTTAGTATAGTAACTGACTAAGGTAGAGGTTCAGACATCACCATCAAGTTTACCATTATCTTAAGACTGCTTGATTGGATGCTTTATAAGATGTGCATGCATTAGGCAAAGAGCCTTACAGGTAACAGGTTCGAATTCCTATAGATGCAGACTTTACATCCTAACTAATATTATAAATGCGAAAGTAACTCTGTCTCTCTGTCTGTCTGTTTGTTACCTCCTCACGGGAAAACCGCTGGACCAATCTAGATTAAATTTGGTAAGAAGCTACTTTGAATATTGGGAAATAACATAGGCTACTTCTTATTAGGGAAAATTGAATGGTTCCCGCGGGATAGCGATAACCGAAATCTACGCGGACGAAGTCGCGGACAACAGCTAGTGAGGAGTAAGTTTTTATAGCATTTTTTTATCAACAAAGTACCTAGTCAAAGGCCTGGTGATTATCAGTAAATAAATGCATATAGTAAAACGAGCAATGACAAGGAGTTCGAGGGAGGGGGGGGATACAAAAAAAAGTGTGATATCATTTATAGATGATCATTTAGCACTCAGTACTAAATTAATGTGGCTGAGAAATAAAAATCTACATTATTAATGTAATGGTAATAACTCAGTAATTAATGTAAATACCAATAATAATCTAATTACCCAATACTCAGTAACTAAAAGTGACAGGTGATGCATTCATTTTCCTAATGACTTACTTAGCTAGTTACTCAGGAATCTCAATTTAGTGATTTTAAATGATTTTGAGAACATTAGTTAAGTGACAAAGATTTTGTAACAATCCTCAAAACATTGAAATAAATACGATTTGTAGCCATTCACCCTTACAGTGTGTAGAAGGCATCAAGAAGAATACATTACAATTGACAACACTCCCAACAGGTATGTACCTTAAATTATAAATAGGGTAGTAACTTAATGTCTATTAAATTTTCACAACATAACAACTAAGCCAATGATAAAACCAGTTTTTTCATTAATTTGTTTGTTTAAAATGCTAAAAAATAAACTTGCGCGATCCACAGGTGACCATAGGGCTGGCTCTTTCCCCGGGCAATGTATCAGTATTGCCATACAATGAGGAAACGCAGCTAGCCTTATGGGCACCCTGCCCAGTGGCAACAATCTGAGAGACGTTTGTATAAATTACTAATTAATTATTGGATCGAATTTGGTCTGAAATAAAGCGATTTTATTATTATTATTTTTTTAAAATAGATACGTATTTTTTTTCATTTTGTACTTTAAGAGGGTCAAGCAATTTTTCATTACCACTCGTTGCCTTGGAGATGTCCCCTGGGTAACTTGTCTAAATTAAGATTTTCTAAGGCACCACCAAGGCAATGTGATCTGATCATGATCACATTGCCTTGAAATTTGGTATGGAGAATTCAGCTACAATCAACACAGTCAACTAAAAACTTTGTACTAAACAATAAAAAAATATGTATCAAAAAACTTAAGTAGGTAATTTCAGGTCATGTTTAACCCTTTGTCTCCCGCTGATCCGTTGCGGGTCAAGACTTTTTTTTTGTTTATTTTTTATTATTTTTATCATTCATAAAAAAAAACCCGGAAATTACTTTGAGCTATGTATAGATTTTTATTTTATTTTGATCTCAAAAAAAATATATTAGCACAGAATTAAATACGTATTTTTAAAAATACTCTGAAAAACGCCTGGCCCAGGTCAGATTAAAACTTATTGAAATGGTTTTTAAGCATTAGATTTGCAGTTTTTAACAATTTTAATTTTTCTTAGAACAAATAGGTTCATTTATTGACTCTTAATAAACTGTTCAAACAACTTATGTATACCTACAGGGGCTTTTTCACAAATAATTTCAATTAATACTATTAAAAGTTTGTTATGTTTGTTTATCACATCGCAATATGCATACAGCCTTAGCATGCATACCATTGGCAATTTACCACCAGAGATGCACTAAATAGCCACTTTCTGTGCTAGTAGAAACATTGAGCTTACAGAATATACTTAGACAAATTCAATGCCAATTAAGTTGTGGGTAACAACCACTTATTATCCAATTATTTTCCTCAATGCAAGGCTGTTTGGATTTATTGGCATGACACTTACAGTCACAAACAAGCTTTACTGCCACACACAACACAAAACCTTAGTTTATCAAAATAATGTTGGATTTGGTTAAAACTCATTATTCAATTTGGCTACACACAGGGATGAGCAACATATGAAATAATCAGACACACTTTCAGGTTTTGAAAAGACCTTTTAGGCTTTTAATGTGGAGGGAGGTGGTTGAACTGGGAAAAAGGCTGCTGTATGTTGGTCAAAAGTCCAATTGCTTAAGCAGCTGGCTCAGTAAAGCTTTTTAAGTAATATAATAAAGACTAAGGGAGATTGTTCCACATGTCAATTTGATACTTGGAAATCAGTTACAATGACGGCCAAATAGCCTAGTGGTTAGAGACCCGGACTATGAAGCTTGAGGTCCCGGGTTCAAATCCCGGTCGGGGCAGATGTTTGTATGATGAATATGAATGTTTGTTCTCAGGTCTTGGATGTTTAATATGTATATAAGTATGTATTTATCTATATAAGTATGTTTATCCATTGTCTGGTACCCATAGTACAGGCTTTGCATAGTTTGGGACTAAGTCAATTGGTGTCGAATTGTCCCGTGATATTTATTTATTTATTTAATAATTTTATAAACATCACTTTTCATCATACAATGACAATGCAAAGAAAAATCCGTTAAGCAGCTGGACAATTATGATTAAAATTTAGTATAGGTATTTTATCATAGAGACAGTTGTCCATGCCGTGGGACATTAGCTGTTTAATTATTACACCAGCTGAACAAACACCAATTAGTAACTTACTAATCATTTTGTTTGTAAAACCAACTCATGAAGGCTTGTTCTGATTAGAATCATATAGGGTTTTTTTTTTTCAACTTGCAAAAGCTCAACAAAGTCAAGAAAAGTCATACCTACATATATACCCTCATTCAAAATTTTTACTCAACATTAAGTCTTAGAAATTACAAGATCTACCAATTGTAATTTTAATAATTTTATCAATTCCTACTACAACCTCATTCATTGGTAAAGCCAACAAAATATCTCCCTGGGATTGAGAGAAAACAGCTTCAATACCCTACAATATTGAACAATGGGCTTGCTTATTACCCTGCAAAAACAAGGAGCATCCAAAATAGCTAACCAGTACGACAGACAGGTACATCTCAAACAGGTAGCATTATATTTTACTATTGGTAAACAAGTTTTTTATTGCAATTTACGACATTTACAAGAGAACTGACATGTAATTTGAGTCGAAAATAGAATTCTGAACACACAGTTAGCGCTGCCCTGCGCCTGATGCCACGGAGGCAAGCGACCATCGAAAACAAAGCAGTGACAATACTCACTCGTCTCCATCCTCGCAAATACCCGAAGTCTCATTATATTTCGTACAATAGTTATCGGCGCTATAGTTGAAAGATCCGTCTCTTTTTCTAACAGGTCTTCTTCTTCTTTGGTTATTGAAATGCCAATGAAAACATGTAAAAGGTCTATGTTGTGTACATTTGTGTTGTAAGAAAGACGGGCACTGCTCCACTCGGAATTCCTTTAGATATCTGCAAGAATAGATCACGGGGCTGAGTGAATGGCACACCACTAGAAACTACGTTATTTGCACTTTCACCTCACAAAAATGAAACATTTTTTATCAAACTTACTTATAATGATTTGGTTTTTCTGTTTGAGCTGTCAACAAAGGCTTCGATTCCGACGGCATTTTGGAAAACTATTATTGCGTTGCGCCTCTCGCGTCGCGCAGGGCACGCTCTCCGACGACCAATTAAAATTCAATAAGATCACGTGATGCAAAATATTTTGGATAGGTTTAATTTGTAAACAGTGCACTAAAATAATGTTATTTTCGTAAGGAAAGACACACTCCATTAGGGTTTTAAGGCCTTGAACTTGAAAAAATTATATCTCCTCTAAACCGGAGCAACTCCAACATCGAACAAAAGAAAATAATAAACTAAACGCAAACTATTTTTGACAGAAATGTCGAACTGTCACGTCAAATGTTTTATAGCTATCTCTCTTTTTCTCTAGCGAATTTTCGACTATGTCTAGCTGAAACAAAAAATAGGCCATAGCTCTAGTTATTGTCGTCTTAAAACTTACTTAAAACAATATTTTAGATGCATGTATCGGCCCAAAACAACAGCAAACCAATTATTAAATTTTAATAGCTTATAAGCGGTCAATCGTATTATTATATAAGTAGTTGTTGTTACCGTAGGTATGTTTATATTGCCGAAATAAAACCAATTTGAAAAAATTATGCCATTTTATGTAATCAAATCATGAAACAAACGATTAACCTACCGAATTTCAATGCATAAAAAACTATTTCATATATTCTTATTATTGTTTGCGATTAGACAAAGAATTAGTAATAATAAAAAATACATATTTTTGTAAGCTGTGAACATTTTTGTAACAGGATACATTTTACAACCAATAAAAAATGTTACACAAGACAGCTTGCGGCTAGCCAATAGCAGAGCCTACATTTACCACCAATCACAAGCTTAGAATCGTTGCGAGGGAAACCAATGAGCGATCATTGAACTAGCGTCACTGAACGTTAACCCGCCATTCTCTCGGCGCCATTTTGAGCATATGATCATTGTTGTTAAGCTCCGTGTATAAATTGTGCTAAAGTTTGATAAATCTTGATAAATTATCTAAAAAGGTGAATAAAACGAAGCATTTTTATTTCTAATCAGTTTTATCATAAAATTTGTGAGGAAAATGCTCAATAATGAGCTATTTAGTTAACTCGAACATTGCCCGAGTTGCATTTTGGTGCAATAACAATTTATGATGCGCTAAGCTCTTTTTATTTTTCTTTGTAGTAAAAGATGGCACGTACCAAGCAGACTGCTCGTAAATCCACGGGAGGAAAGGCTCCCCGTAAACAGTTGGCTACCAAAGCGGCGCGAAAATCAGCGCCCAGCACTGGTGGAGTGAAGAAGCCCCATCGTTACCGCCCTGGTACCGTGGCTCTTCGTGAAATCCGTCGTTACCAGAAGTCTACCGAGTTGCTGATCCGCAAGCTGCCTTTCCAGCGTCTCGTGAGAGAAATTGCTCAGGATTTCAAGACTGATCTGCGTTTCCAGTCTGCTGCCATTGGCGCTCTCCAGGTGGGTTGCTAAAATATATAATTAACACGTGGTTTCTATTAATATGTGTTCTCCTTTTCTTTGTGACAAAGGAATTGAGCATCACTAAATTATAACCAAATATTTTAAACTAATGTAGTTTCTTGAATTAGTTGTGTCTATATTTCACATCATCAGGTCATCATGAGTCATCAGTGGATAATAATACATGAAATTGCGCAATTTATTGAAAACTTACTTTTATTTTTTGCAGGAAGCGAGCGAGGCTTACCTCGTTGGTCTGTTTGAAGACACTAACTTGTGTGCTATCCACGCTAAACGTGTGACAATCATGCCTAAAGACATCCAGCTTGCCCGGCGAATCCGTGGAGAGCGTGCTTAAATTAGTCTTAGTACTTTATCATAAATTATTTGTAATTCAAGTATAATTAAATTCCATAACATTTTTCTATAACATCATCTTACATTTAACTTGTCTAACGTTCATAAGTAAATTATAAGAGGCAGAACTGAATTTTTTTTATACATACATTCTTATTGTGTAAGTTAACTATGTGTTCGCATTAGATACTGTTTGTTATTGTTCTTACATAGACAATGAGTTTCTTTACAAATCTCTTTTATTACTTCTTAGTTTCATTCAATGAGTTCATCAACAGTATCCTGTGCGAGACTGTAGTTTTATTTTTTAGTGACTGTAGCTATAACTGATTAGTGTAAAAGCAATGTGTTTGCAGTGGCAGTACGTGAATAGTAGTAATTTTGATGCACTTTAATGTATGTGTAATGAGAAAATTGGTGTTGATTAAATATAATTAGAACCTAAATGCTTGTTTTAAGTTTCCCTGAAATCATAACTTATGATGTCAAAAAAGTCCTTGGAATTCCTTAGCTTATTCCTTGACAGCAAAATGGCTGACACGGCATTCCTGCCATTAATTCCTCTCATGCTCTCTCACCATATCAATTAACTTTATTTTTCAAACTTGCATGTTGCAACCCTGTTATGGACAGTGGCGTAGCTAGGGGGGCAAGGGCCCTGGTGCATAGGGATAGAATCGGGCCCTCCTCCCCTCTTTCCGCGTAGTTTGAACTTATATTGGCCTTCAAAATTATGGATAGGGAATAAGAATAGGAAACAGTGGGTTGAATCATCCCTAGTAGGCTAAATCCATACGTCGTCTCTATCAAAATCGTCATGTGTTCAATGGAAGAAAAAGGGAGTAAATAAACAACGACGCACATGACAATATAGAATATTTATTAAGAGAATAAACGATTTTTAAGAGAATTCCCCGTCCAATTTACAATCTCTTGCGCGTTTTAATTTTTGCGAATTCATCAATAATTTCACTCAAATCCAAGTTTGATGCCGCCTCATTTTCTATCGCAATTAACGACAAATGTCGGAGGCGATCTTGTGGAATGCTGTTTCTTAAATATTTTTTTATAATCTTCAGTTTACTGAAAGATCTTTCTGCTGCCGCGGAAGTAACAGGAATTGTGTGAAACAGTAGCATCGCTGTATACACTTCCGTAAGGTCACATTCGAGCACGCCAAATTTCGTTATAATTTCTTTGCAAAGCTGGCGAATAGACCACGTCTCCATCAATTGAGGGAGGATCAGATGATATACATTAAGAAATTGGAGCGAAAAAGTGGGTTCAATTATATCGCAATATTTCTTCTGAAACTGATCACATTTGCAACATGTGCTACGGGCGTAGTCATCCAAACTACCATATAACTGAAATAACGATAACAAACAAACAAACAGCACATGCTTATCAAGGACGCTTGGCGCATGTGTTGAAATTGTTTAATAAGGAGTTTTATCATTGGTGATGTTGATTTGAATAAAAAAAAATAGAAATTGAATAAAAAAAGAAAATCTTGTGAGCAGGCTCGAGACTAGTCTCGAGGCTCGAGCCTGCTCACAAATTAGTTTTTTTTTTTTTTTCAATTTTTTGAATTGTTTAAAATTTTCATTTTTTTTTTAAAGCTGAGGCTAGAGGGCCCCCTGAGGTCTGGGGCCCTGGTGCACTGCACCACCTGGCCATATGATAGCTACGCCACTGGTTATGGAATAATATTTGGGAAACCGGGCGGGGTTTAGGTATAGCAATAGTCTAGAAATAAAAAATGTATTTTTCAAGATTTTATGCCAGCACTGTGGGCCTAATTAGCTAATATGTATATTTATGTAAAATACAGCTTTCTAGCACCTAGTCTCTGAGCTAAGCTGCGGACAGACAGACGGACGTGACGAAACTATAAGGGTTCCGTTTTTGCCACTGGATACGGAACCCTAAAAAGAAAAATCGGCCAAGTGAGAGTCGCACAAATTTATAGGTAGGTATGTATGTAAAATAATTGCGTCTATCACGAGAAATGAGCCTTAAAATTTTTCCCGAATATTCTAAGTTGTTGCAGTGTGGGATCACTTTATATTGGTCATTGAGATATAGAAAAAAAAAGACTTTCAGACTTACCTCATTAGTTCTTCTAAGAGCTACCTTTGTGGTAAATTTCAAGTTTCTAGGATAACTGGAATTATACCTTATAGGTTTTGATACCACAGCAATTTTCATGCAATTTTAGAAGCTTGTTTTTTTTTCAGTTTTATGGGACTGCAGATTTAAGTACTTACCTAGAAAGTTAAATGTTTACTTGTCTTGAGCTAGTTTTGTTCATCATTCCTTTTTTCTAAATATTTTTAGAAAACATTTAATAATTAAGTGAACCTGAACAAAACAACTGTAATACTTACGTATAAATAAAGATAAGGTAATGCATAAAGTGTGGAGTAGTAATGCCATCTGGCTTAACAAAGTTCAATTCATTTACTAATGGAGCCTTATCAATAATTGGAACAATTCATATAAGAAATCCCATGACAAAATGTATATAAGTGTAAGTAGGTATACTTAACTATAATTTGATTCAATTTCAGATTTTTTAAATTTTCAACTTAAATTTGTTATGGTAACATAAAATACATTTTATTTATTTATTTATTAAGCCTTACAATTCAGATACAGATAATATATACAAATTATAATATATCCGTGGTAAACTTTTTAAACTTCGGCATCTGTGTGCCCGTTGGCAAAGGCCTCCCCCAGCAGTCTCCATTCTCTCTCACATGCAGCCACTCTTGTCCAAGTTCTGCCAGCTACTCTAGCAATTTCATCCTTCCAGCGTTGAAATTGCCTTCCTTTCTTCTTTTTCCGTCTCTTGGGATCCAGGTTGTTACAGTTTTGCTCCATTTGTCTGAGCCTCGCATGATTTGACCAGTCCACTTCCATTGAGTATGTTTTATTTTGTGGGCTAAATCAATTACTTTTGTTTTTTTTTCACAATTCCTTGTTTCATATTTTATCTATTCTTTTCTTGCCTATACATAAAACACATACTTACACCTACCTTACTGAAAGAAAAAAGCATTTTGGTTAAACTAAAATAATGTGTTTCTGGGAACATTCCGTTATTTAAGGCTAAGCCTGTGGGGTTTCTTGTGGGGAACTCTAATTAATGCAACACCCTGATATGGTATTTCACAGCAGTGCAGTTCACCCATCCAAGTACCTACTGACCGTGCCCAATGTTGCTTAACTTCGGTGATCAGAGGAGAACAGGTGTTTTCAACATGATAAGGATGTTGGCAGCAGTGCAGTTGTACAGCAACAGGAGTGATAGTGAGAATAATAAAAACAAATATAACATTTGATTGACTTTAATTTCAACATAAGACTACAATTAAATAATTTGTAAACAACTACAACTTAAACTATGCCAATGCCTTTGCCTCCTCATTTTCTAACTCTTTGAGCCTATTCTCAATGTCTGTAACATTTAGACCATTTTCCTTGTTATACCTATAGGACTGCAGTAGCTGTTCTTTCTCCAAGCCTTTTATTCTATCGTAAAGGGTCTTATTGAATTCCAAATCTACATCGCTTTCTTCTCTTAAAACACAGAAATAGATTAAAAACACTGTGACACTGGCCAGTATTGAGTATGGTTGGTACCATGGCGTGTTTGATGGATTGACTTTGATTACAATGGGTTTTATGGCCTTCCGGGCCGCTGCTGGACTAGTTGAGAATTTTATCGGCTCGTTTTCATTTGCTTCTAGTTTCGTACTGTAGCCTCTGCCAGTACGTTGTTGCTGTATGCAACCCCTAAAAAAATGATATACATATCAGATTTTGTGTTAATAAAAATAAACAGTTTAAAAAACATTTTTAACAATAATTACGCTCGCTGTACATAAGATTTGAAAAACCATTAATTCATATTTCAGTGATTTACGTAAACAAAACTTGTTTATAAGTTGACGATTATTTTAGTTGCATAACAATTAACAATTTAAAAAAATATTATGGCTTATGTTTACCTCAACAGTCGGAAGTATCGAATCATTTTCAGAAGTTAGTATTAAAAAATAAAATAATTAAAACTATGCAAAATCTGTCTGGGCTGGGTGTTTTTGCTTTTGGCAATTGGCAGAGAACAATGACATATGTCAGTTATGTCACTGTCAAATCATTGTTTTTTTGCATCAGTGTTGCTTCGGATTCTAGCGAATTTAGAAATTAATATTTAAAGGGATTTTTTTTCATGCTTTCCGTAGATTGACCGTCATCTCCATCGAGTACCGTAGAGCATTTTTAATCCTAAAACGAAAATTTATTGAGCATAATTATTTTGCAATATATAGCAGGGCCGTGTTTTATAAAGCTACAAGTTACAATTTACAAGCGGAAGACTCTTTCTAATAAAAGGTGATAGAACGAGACTTCCGCTTGTAACTTGTAGCTTTATAAAACACGGCACTGGTATCGCTACAACTACAAAAAAAAGATTGTTTTACAAGTCGGTTTAGCTTTTAGTTAGTTACTTACCTAGATCTTAGACATGTTATCCTTATTGGCATATTATGTGTTACATAGGTAATGTAGGTAACTAACTTTTCAAAAGAGCTAACAGTGTTTTTTAAAGCTACTAGTTACAATTTACAAGCGGAAGTCTCGTTCTATCACCTTTTGTTAGAAAGTGACTTCCGCTTGTAATTTGTAGCTTTATAAAACACGACTCATCAGACTCAGCTATTCCTTTTTGGCATTTGGTTGGCCTTCATCAAGCCTTCAACGCTTAGGCATAAGTACCTTTACTTTCTAAATAATTTCTGGGTGGTTAGTGACCCATTTCTGTTACTTAAGCCATGTCGAACATTAATATTGACTAAAGTAAAAAAAGTGTATTTGGAACACATTTGGAAACATTTATTCACTTAAGTACCTGATGGGAGAGCCGGTTGAGTGTCGATCGCGAGCGGTTGTGTTCAAGATTGTAGTACCTTCGGTTTTCAGTATTTGTAGTTGGATTAATGTTATAATCGTTACTATCTTCATAAAAGAGTTGCTATTCCTGCATTTCTTGGTGGTGGTTTTGTCGGTAAGTGGTTTTATATGGTATTTGGATTTAAATTCGGTAGATTAATTATTTTCTTACGGTGTGCGGGTAGTCTATGCCAGCATTCCCATGAGTGAGAATGCTGGCTTAGATGACCCTGGAGGGGGAGTTTTTCGCCCAGTACTAGATAAAAATGTCTTTTTAGTCGATCATGAAGAGTTTGAGAAAAGCCAGGCGGTAATAATGGCGGGGAAAAATAAAAAAAATAGAAGGCAGGCTCGTGAAAGGGAGCGAAATAAAAACAAAGATAGGGTTGCTGAACGGTCTCGTTCGAGGGCAGCGTCGTCCGCGTCGTCCACGAGATGGTCGGATAACTCTGATAGTAATCATAATCGGACTCAACCTGACACTCCACTTCTGTTAGGTCAAAAAAGCTGTGATCAGGCTTCGTCATCATTGACTCCTCCGGCTCACTTAGTCACGGACTCACCCATTGAGCCCCAGACCCAGACCCCTATATCACCCTTCACTCCCATCGGGCGTGAGAAATATTCTGAGTGCGACCAGGGTCCTTTTGTAGTCCACGTGCAGAAATTAGAGACCTCCCCCGACTCTGGTACTATACTCCACCCTATATCGTTTGGCCTGTTTCTCCAAAACAGAATAAGAGAGTTTCCCAACGTCATTGAGGGAAGTGTTAAGAGAATTGGACGTAACCGAGTGTCCATTAGTTTCCACTCAGGCGGAGATGCTAACTTGTTTCTGACCTCACCGACGTTGATACAACATAAATATAAGGCCTTTGTTCCCTCGTTCAATGTAACGAGGCTCGGACTAGTTCGAGGAGTGCCTTCCAAATGGTCCCCAGAAGAGGTATTAGAAAAAATTCAGGTACCTGAAAATTCCGGAGGCGCGCGCCCCATTAAAATTAGAAGACTAAACTTTAAAAAAAACAATCCTGATGGCTCATATTCCTGGCTACCGTCGGAAACGGTAGTCATCACCTTTGATGGGCAGTCTTTACCGAGTAGGGTCTACATGTGCTTCAATTCCCTGCCGGTAGAGCAATACAAATTGCCAACAATACAGTGTTTTCGCTGTTGTCGTTTCGGGCACACGAAAGAAAAGTGCCGCTCGCTTCCCAGATGCTACCGATGCAGTGGCTCCCACATTGGAGATACTTGTTCGGTGGACCCTCAGGAGGGCTACTGTTGTAATTGTCCCCAGGGGTTGGGTATGGGTCACTTTGCTAATAGCAAGGCCTGCCCAGAATTTAACCGACAAGCAGCCATCAAAAAAACTATGGCTGATGAACATATTTCCTATTCCGAGGCATCGAGTCTACATACTAGGGTCACACAAAAAACATATGCTCATGCCACATCCTCCCCACCGTCACAAGGATCCACGTCTTACAAAAGGACAATATTCTATAACCCTCGCTCTCCACCTCCGTCTAGGAAAGGTTACGACAAAAAAGCTCACGATGATCTTACTAGAGAGCCGGTAATTCCAACCAAACCAGTGTTCCGTGAGAGGCCCACCGAACAATCAAATGAAGCTCTAATAAATGAGCTTATAAAAATTATTTCCTCTCTTGTCAAAGTTTTCTCACCATCTAGCCCTCTGGCTAATCCTTCTCTGCTATCCCACGTTGCTCCATTCATTTCCTCCTTACTTATTTCTTCCAATAATGGACCAGTCAGTAATACAGTGGAACTGCCGTAGTATCAGCAATAAGAAACATGACCTCATCTTCTTAATCAACAAGTACAATCCTATCGCAATAGCTGTATCAGAAATATGGCTTAAATCTGAGAATAATTTTAAATTACCCAGATATGTGTCTCTGATGGACTGCCGGGCTGATGGACGTGCCGGATGTGCCTTGTTTATCAGAGACCATTACCCATTCACTCTCATACCCACTCCACAACTTAGTAACAATTGGCATTCAATATGTGCTCGCGTAGAAGGAATCTCTTTTCTGTCTTTATACATCCCTAGTCCATCTATTCAAATTTTATCCGAGTTGAAACAATTAATCGCATTGCTCCCGCACCCATGTATTATAATGGGCGATTTTAATATTCATCATCACTTGTGGGGTTGTGATAATAATGACTCTCTTGGAGAACAATTTATGGAAGTACTTGACACAGTTAACCTTTGTCTTCTAAATTCAGGATCCCCAACTTTACGTACTTTACCAGGTCATTCGGTCAGTGCAGTGGATTTGTCTTTATGCTCACCCTTACTTGCATCGCAGATCACCTGGGAAGCCCTAGATAGTACATATGGGAGTGATCACTTTCCTATTCTCCTTAGCCTCCCATTTTTGTCTTCAAAAAGGGCACCTGTCATGGAACCTCTCTTGGTCTATAATATCAATGGAGTTGATTGGGACACTTAAAAAAATATTTTAAATACTGAAATTAACTCTCTTCCTCTAATTACGGCGTCTTCAATTGAACATTGCTCCGACGCCATAGTTCGTGCTATTAAATCCACTGCAGATAAAGTCTTCCCTCTCAAGAATGCAGCTGTAGGTAGATTCCCGTCTCCACCTTGGTGGGATAAAGAATGTACTCAAGCTGTTAAAAATAGGAAAAAAACTGAACGTATGTATTCTTCCAATATGACGCCGGAGAATTTTCAAATTTTAAAGAATGCTATGGATGAGACTAAGCTTTTACTTAAAAACAAAAAATGCGACGGCTGGAAAACATTTTGTCTATCGTTAAGCCCCACCTCCCCATCTACGGTAGTTTGGAACAACATAAAGCGATTTAGAAGATCCTATAACTCTCGGTCTTGTCCGTACCCATCCTCACAGGAATGGGCGGAGTCCTTCTTGTCTAACATAGCCCCTCCACACGTTCCTGGTGTCTTTGATTTACCCATTGAACATCCTGCCTTCGAGACAATCGACCCTTTAGATGAAATATTCACCATTCAGGAGTTAAAAAATGTCTTAAAAGCAGTAAAAGATTCTTCTCCGGGCCATGATGGCATTCCCTACTCCTTTATAGCTAAAGCAGGTGAACCCTTCCTTCAATACTTCCTTAACCTTATTAATTGTATCTTACTTTCAGGCCGTCCGCCTTCAGCATGGAAATCCCAAATAGTTATTCCTATCTTGAAGCCAGCTAGAGATCCTAATGATCCACGATCTTATCGTCCTATTGCTTTGTCTTCAGTTTTGCCTAAGATTTTAGAACACCTTATAAAAAATAGACTTGAATGGTATATGGAGAGGGAGGGTCTGTTCGGGAAAACTCAGTACGGTTTTAGAAAGGGAAAAAGCACAATCGACAGCCTCAGCATTTTTACTTCCGATATACGACTGTCTTTCTCGAGGGGAGCATCGGTGGTCGCTGTGTTCTTGGATGTGGAGGCTGCTTACGATAACGTCCAGCTCCCCATTCTCAGGGAAAAATTCCGCAAGCTGAGAATTCCGGAGAGGCTGGCCAACCTAGTGGGCAACCTACTTTCAGAGCGACTAATTACTTTTCGCGGAAGGGACCCGCAAATAAATCCTTCAAGATTGGTTTGGCGTGGACTGCCGCAAGGGTCTGTCCTTAGCCCGCTGCTGTACAATTTATATACACATGATTTGGAGGATTTTGCTGCTGATTGTCAATTTTTACAATATGCGGATGACTTGCTGGTTTATTCTTCTAATAATAATATAGATTCAGCTAGTGAATCAATCTCGACTTCGCTTCAATCGGTAAATTCATGGTTAACTAGGAATGGCTTGTCGCTTTCCCCAACGAAAAGCACTGTTGTTGTTTTTACCCGTAAACGAGTAACTCCTAGTATAAACATTTCAATCAATGGCGTGGAGATTCCTGTTTGCTCTCACTTTAAATTTCTCGGAGTAGTTCTAGACTCCAGATTGACCGGTGCCTTACACTTTGATCATATTGTTAAAAAGTGTGAACGCGGTCTCAATACGCTCAGATGTCTCTCTGGGGTTTGGTGGGGAGCCCATCCAACCTCTCTTAGACTATTATATAACGCAATCGTCCGAAGCGTAATGGATTATGGATCGTTCCTTTTGGTGCCGGGTAATAAGGCAGGCCTTAGAAAAGTAGATCTCATTCAGTCGAAAGCATTAAGAATTATATCGGGAGCAATGAGATCAAGCCCCATAAACGCGTTGCAAGTGGAATGTGCTGATCCTCCTTTAAACCTACGTAGGCAATTTTTGGCTGATAGCTATTTGTTCCGTGCGCTTCAGTTCTCTCGTCATCCAGTACTAAATAGGCTACTCAATCTTAAATCTGCTCCTAGTTCCAATTATAATGGCCCTCCCTGCCTTGTTAACAGTTTGCGGAAGTTCCAAACCATAAAAGATCCAGTTCACCATTCCCAAAATCTCCCCCTGTTTGAGTTCAAGTACAGCACGGTTACGTATCAGCCACGAGTTATACTTGATTTTGATATTTGTCGTAACGATTCACATGCTGACGAATACCTTCAACAAATTCTCAATCGTGAATGGCATGATTGGAACACAATTTACTGCGATGCTTCGAAATTGTCGCCTGTTGGTTGCGTAGGGGTGGGAATATATCATGCTCAGTATAATATTGTTCAGAAAGTAAAATGCCCTCCGGAAACCTCTGTTTATACTGGGGAATGTATAGGAATATTGGAAAGTGTTAAATTCGTTTTAATTTTCAGGTTGAAAAAAACCATCATATTTTCTGATTCTCGTAGTTGCCTACAAGCTTTGCTCTCAAACCCTTTTTCAATCAAATTTCATAATCCAATTATATATCAGATTAAGGAATGTCTCACCATATGCAAATCAAGAGGATATGAAGTAACACTCGTGTGGGTCCCGGGCCACTCGGGAGTCTCTGGAAACGAAAAAGCTGACCAATTGGCCAAGAAAGCGGTGGTGGACGGTGACAAGGTTCCTTTTAAAAATTATTGCCATGATGTTGCAGCATTATCTGCGGAATATCTAATGCGTTCATGGTCCTCCAATTGGACATTATCAAGCAAAAATAAGGGCAAACTTTTTTCACTAGTGCAACCAAAGGTCTCAAGGAAGCCCTGGTTTGCTAAAACTTTCATCTCAAAAGAATATTGCTCAACAATCATTCGGATGCGTCTTGGCCATTGTTGTACTGCCTCACATTTGGCAAAAATTCGTATCCGAGACTCCTCTCTTTGTGAGTGTGGGTTGGATGAAGGAACCCTCAATCATATCTTCTTTTCCTGCAGCAAATATGACAATTCCACCTTTTATAACGAACTGATAAGATTGAGGGTACCGTTTCCAACTCACATTATAGAGCTTTTGCAATTTGATCAAAAACAAAAAAAGGAAATATTTCTTGCATTGGCTCAATTCTGTCAGCAAAATGATCTGAAGCTATAACTAAGTATAACTATTTATTTTATAAGTGTATCATAGAACTAAAAGTATATGCTCTGGTGGTTGTTGGGGTGTAATCCTTTAAATAGATTTTTTCCTTTGCGTAGATTGAAGTTCCCTGCTTGTAAGTATCAATTAATATTACATTTATATCCATAATAATTATACATTATCTTTTTATTAACATGGTTGTATTAAAACGGGTTTTTGATATACCTTTGGTTGGTCATTAATCCTTTTTTTTTTTCAGGAATAGCAACCGATACTTTTTCGCCTCCGTAATTTTTTTACAAAGTTATATCGACATGACGCTGGCTTAATCAAAAGGCATAGCCATAAAAAAAAAAAAAAAAAAAAAAAAAAAAAAAAAAAAAAAAAAAAAAAAAAAAAAAGTACCTGATAAATTCTTCTCCCTTCTCCGGCTCAGCTAACAATCTTTCACGCTCAGCCATAGCCCGGTTTCGTCTTTCTTTCGCTAATTTAAGACGTCCCTCAACTACTTCCTCCTCATTATTGTCAATAGGTTTCTTTAATACACGGTGCAAAGGCTCAGTGTTCATGGGCTTTGCCAGCAGCGCCCAAATATCGCATTCATCGGAAACATTCTGCACTGAAGAGCATAAAGACGATCGAAGTTCCCAAACTTGGGATATCCCTTTGTCCTACAACGTATAAGTATCATAAAATAAAAAAAAAAGAAGTAAGAGGCCGGATATTTTAGTGATAATGATAAACATTCATTAGACTTACTGATTGTGATTTCAATTGTTCTATTTCCCTATTGCAAGCCTTTACTTGTTCAGCGACTGCATTTCGTTTGATTCGCTGTACTTCTAATTGCGCTCGTAGAAGATCGCTTCCCTTTGATAACTCTTTTATTTCTTCTTGATATTTTTCAATTTGTGACATTTCATCACGAGTGGAGCGAGTCAGTGACATTATTGTTGCTTCGTCTGTTCAAAAAATATGTAGATAATAAAGTAAATTGTGAAGTCGACCAATGTATTATAATTGATTATATAATTAAGCACCAGGGCCGTGTTTTATAAAGCTACAATTTACAATTTACCTATGCAATTTACAAGCTGAAGTCTCTTTCTAACAAAAGGTGATAGAATTATACTTCCGCTTGTAAATTTCAACTTGTAGCTTTATAAACCACGGCCCAGCAAGTAAGTACCTACTATCAGCATCTGTAGCACTTGACAGTACTCGTATAGGTACCTAACAGATTTGTAATGCGACAGCGAGGCCGATTTGATCAGAAATGAATTAGACACCAATTAAGTAACTTAACGTATTTGATTCATCTAATGTTACATTACATCCTCCGGGTTAGCGTTTAACCCAGGTCGAAGCAAGTCGGCCTGTGAATTACTTCAAAGATAATAATAAGTATGTATATTAGGGAGGTACTTTAGTATTACTTGAAGGAAATATAAATATTGTTAACGTGTCAATAAGGTCCTAACAACAGTCAAAAAAGTCTGTTCGTACTGTCAAGTGCTACCTAAAATGCAACGATAATACCGGTGTATGGAAACAACTAAGTTAATTATAATTTTCTCAATGTTCGTAAAATTATCTAAAGTAATTTAAACATTATCTACTAACATTCTCGTCTTTCTTTTAGTTTGGTTTCTTTGTCTTGTTCCTGTAGCTTAATTTTTTCAATGGCAGTGCCCACCGATTTCTCCATTTTTATACCTAATTAAAACAAAAAAATTCACAAGGTTTATTTCGTGCCACACAAGTTTTTTCGTTATCCCGCCATTATATAATTTTTTTTTTTATTTCATTCGTTTTAGTTACTTCGTTCGGCTTCTAGTACTTTCAGAATTGAGCTTATAATTAACTAATAGTCCCCACTATACAATAAACTTGCATTGCATTACCTAATTACAATTAATCAGTAGTCAATAGTAATTATATGAATCAATGAGATTATAAATATGATTTGAAATCATTATAAGCACATGTTATTTTTGTTTTTTTACTGGATTATTTCAAACATCGTAAATCGTAAAGCTAGTCTCCTTTGCGTGAAACGAAGCGGCTTTGTCAACATTTGTCGATGTGAGAATTTGGCGGGAAACCGATGAGAGTGGATCGTGTCGTTAATTGAATTTTAGTTTGTGTGCTTAATGTTGTTTGGTGGATAATAAAGATAGTGTATTATATAACAAAATAACGTGAAAGTGCCCAGCAAATGAAGAATTCAAGTAAAAACGCGTATTCCCTCTGTTTGTGACCCCGAAGTATCCGCGGGCTGCTACTCGCCGTAGCTCGCCGTAAAGTATACTATCGCTTTACGGAAGGCATGAGCAGCTGACAGGACGTGACTAGGAAAGACTGACAACTCTGACGGTGACAGGACTTTAATATACAGAAATTTACAAAACACATCAGACGTGGCTGTATGTACTCAGTTCCTTTGCCTATCCCTTATAGGATGAATTTAAAAAAAAAAGTTTGTCGATGTTCGTGTCGTTGCCCGGGCAATGTTCAAACAATCCATGAAGAGTGTATGCAAAGATATTGTTGGTATGTGATGGCAATCATTATAAATTTTGATCCTTGTACGTGAATTATCAAACACGCAAATTTAGGACACTTAACAATGCAGACGCCTGACGCGAACGGTTATGTAAATGTCCAGTGGCCTAGCAAGACCATCCCCCATGGTGGCATTTTCCATACACGAGTTGTGGAACCTTCCGCAGCGCAACAGCAATTCTTAAAAGGTGAGTCTCCTATAAAAATAATTGTACTTAATATTCAAGTGTTATAAAGCTGAGAAAATCGACTAGAGGCTGCCACAGTTTGCCTTCTTTGATGATGATGAAAATATGATACTACCAAAGAAGTCTAAAGTAGTTTTTACAAGCTCTTCTGTTAACTACAAACACCTTTTTTTCACAGTTCTCCTAGAAGAGCAAAGGTTGAGTATAGCACAGCGGCAGAAAGCACCATGGGCGTTGCGTCAACCGGACGAGCCGAAGGAGAGTCGGCAGCCGGCACGGCAGGCCCCAGTCGTGCGCCCGCGCACCTCACGCCGACGCTCGCTATCCGCCATCAGAGAGTCGGGAGTCTTTGAGTTAGACCCGTTAGTATCCTGAGATTCTTTTGACACATGGGTCCCGATTCTTAGTTTCATTGAAATCTATTTCGTATGCGGAATTTCCATACTGACAGACACCTAGAATCTGGACCCCGTATATTACACATACTTAATGCAATGCAGACCAGCCAGCATAAAAAATTAAAGGAAAATTATGATGCGCATACGTCGCTCCGTCCTTTCGTCAGTGACACAACCACAGACTACCAAGAGATACTACGTATGTCACAATCACACCTATTCAAACCACAACAGTTAGGTATAGCCATTTTAAAAAAATTTGTGTAATCATCGACTTTTAAACATTTTTTATTTTTAGTACATCAATGAGTGTAATCCTTCATCTTTTCATTAGGTACCTAGTTACGAGTACGTTTAAAACTGGTGCAGGTACCAGCCAATGAAACGTGGCGAAGATCGCGAGCTACTGAAGGCTCGGTTAGCGAACAGCATGGAGCACGGAGACACGCTGGAGCAGCAGCCGCCGCCGCCGCCACGGGTCCCGAAACCAAAGCCGAAACTACCCTCCGACAAGGAGAGGAGAAACGAACGTAAGATACCTAATAATTACATCTTGCTAGTACAAAGAAACGAGGGTTGTGGTGTCATATTAATTTACTAAAACTAAAGGTAGGCAACTATAAATCCTTTTATTTGGAATGCGGAATGCCTTCATTCGTCTTTGTCATGTTTTCATTCACCAAAACCAACTACCTTGCTGCGTCGCAACCACACGTGGAAGATGTGACAAATGTATGTCTTCATGCAGTGCAGTGTACCTACCTGCGCTTCTACATTCCAATAGACCCAACTATCACTTACACCACTCTAGATGCTAATGCTAAATTACCATCTCGATTAGACTCGGGAAGTTTTGAAAACTTTGGAGCATCATGTCTAATACTTTTAGGACAGGGAAATAACGAAATACCTACTTAAACATAAAATTCCACAAAAGACTTTGCCATTATTCATAAACGTCACTCAAGCCTCCATTATTTAAAATAGGAGGACTGTCAGTGTACGAGGGGCGGTTGAAAAGTAATCTACCTAACAATGAAACAAAAGACTGTCGTGGCTATTTTTTTTTTATTTTTCTATATAGTCCCCTGCTAGTAAAATGCACTTATTAAATTTTTCAAATATTGAGTTTAAACCATTAAAAAAAAAATCTTTCGGTTTGTCGTCAAAAAAGTCAGTAACCGCAGCCTTCATTTCGTCATCGGTCATAAACCTTCGTCCCCTGAGGTCTTTCTTGAGAAGTCTAAACAGAAAATAGTCACAGGGGGCTAAATCTGGACTATAAGGGGGGTGGTCAATGGTTTCGAAGCCATTGTCTTTAATTGCTAGCTTCGTTGTGCGGGCGGTATGCACTGGTGCGTTATCGTGCAAAATCAGAATTCCTTTGCTTAGTTTACCTCGCTATTTTTCTTTTATTGTCTCTCTTAGTTGATGTAGTAAGTTTGAGTAATAATCAGCATTCATTGTAGTTTTTTTCGGTAAATAATCTATGAGCAAAATCCCTTCTGTGTCCCAAAAGATTGTAGCCATAAGTTTACCTGCCGATGGACAGACCTTGAATTTCCGAGGCGGCTTCTCATCCTTAAATTTCCACTGTAACGACTCTTGCTTACTTTCCGGGTCCCATTGTCGAATCCAAGTCTCATCACATGTTACAATTCTAGAAATTATTTCTTCCTCTTTCCCTCGACTCATGTCCAAAAACTCTTCGCAACATTTGACACGCCTCGCCATGCCAAATGCAGGCAACATTCTGGGGACCCAACGTGCACTAACCTTGGACATGTTCAAATGCTCATGAATTATTTCATTGACTCGCTCTTTACTGACGCCCACATCTCTAGCTATCTCCCACTGCTTCACTCGTCGGTCCTCTAATATAATTTTTTTCACCCTGGCTACATTTTCATCGGTGACGGCCGAAACTGGTCTTCCGCTACGAGGATCATCTTCCAGGCTCTCACGACCTAACTTAAACTGCTTTGACCAAAACTTTATGACAAATTCGGAAGAACACGAACTGCCAAACACACGTAACAAACCCTGCTCGATTTTATCCATTTTCACTTTTTTTACCGACATGTTTGAAACAATTGTAGGAGACAAATAAACGTGATGCAATAAACAAATGAATGTAATACATTTTGAAAATAGAATAACAAACGAATATAAATCCATACCAGCCAGCATTATTTTTGTATATATTTCTGACCAAGGAGATTACTTATCAGCCGCCCCTCGTACATACGATGTCGCATTCCTTTGAAATAATAAGCCTGCTGTAGCTAGTTTTACTACGGAGGGGTCTCTGTGCCATTCATTTGGTATGACATTTAGACCTCTGGCTAACACAATAGCTCCATCTAAATCAGTTTTTCTTTCAGTTCATAGACGGCGCTATTGTGTTAGTCAGAGGTCTAAGTGTCATACAAAAATAATGGTACAGCAGAGATCTCTCTATGGTGAAACTAGCTACAGCAGGCTCATTATTTAACAGGAACGCGACATTGTATAGCCATTTGACGACCGAATAGCCTAGTGGTTAGAGACCCTGACTATGAAGCTTTGAGGTCCCGGGTTCGAATCCCGGTCGGGGCAGATGTTCGTATGATGAATACGAATATTTGTTCTCTGGTCTTGGATGTTTAATATGTATTTAAGTATGTATTTATCTGTATAAGTATGTTTATCCGTTGTCTAGTACCCATAGTACAGGCTTTGCCTAGTTTGGGACTAGGTCAATTGGTGTCAATTTGTCCCATGATATTTATTATTATTTATTTATTTATTGGCAGTCCTCTTTCTTACTGAAGGAAATGTGAATGTGACAAAAAAGGACAAACGAACATTAACGGCATTTTAGTTAAAGTAGGTTTATGGATGACTAGCTTATGCCCCGCGGCTTTGCCCCCGTGAAATGTTTCAAAATGGCGGAGTTCCCTATCCCGTGGGAATTTCGAAAAATCCCTTCTTAGTGCACCTCTAGGATCCTCAAGTTATATGTTTGCCAATTTTCAAGTCTCTAAGTCTAGTAGTTTAGACTGTGCGTTGTCTGTCAGTCAGTCAGTCAGTCACGGTACTATTTTATAGGTATATATAGATAGGGCAAATATCGCAACCTAATCTGGATTTGCGCTTTCGACAGTATTAACCCAAATACGTGAGCGTGCTGAATGGCTCGCTGAAATGGAGGACTTGGGGCACGCGGCGCCTCATCGAGACATCGTGCACGACCAGATAGCGGAGCGGATGCGCGCTCTCGACGCATTGGGTATTGACAGCCGGTGCTGCAGTGCTAGGACTACGGACTCTGGTTTCAGCACCACTGGGGATATTGTGAAGATGGCGAGTGGAAGATCGAAGGGAAGCGCTGCCAATTCGGGTCAGTGTCTTTATTCAGACATTTATATACGACAAGGAAGGCAAATGAGCAAGTGGGTCACCTGATGGTAAGTGATCACCACTGTCCATCAGGGGCAACCTCGGGGGGGTTTGCAGATGCGTTGCCAACCTAAAGAGCTAAGATGAAATGCCTCTTGTGCCCGTAGTTACACCGACTGTCTTACTCCCCATACCGGAACACAACAGTGCAAGCACTGCTGCTTAGCGGTAGGATAAGCGTGTAAGATGGTGGTAGCTATCGCACAAGGTCCTACCACCCGCAATATGTGTATGTAAAGTAAATACTTGCAAGTTGCATGACTTTCTGGGTAGGAATTGAAAAGACAGGACAAGTCTGGTTCTTTAGCCAGTTGGATGGCTGTTAAAGAGAAGTATGTTAGTTATGTTGCTGGTAATGATAATGTAATCACACAGCAGGAACAATCAAGAGTCTCCTTAGTTAAGAAATATTCATGACGAGTTAATTAATTTACTGCTCTGATACGGTTGAAGGGGTTTTAGTTTTCCTGCCTTCAATCTAACTAAATTGAGTTTTGTTTATAGTAAGATCGAATCGCTCGACTGGTTCTCAAGAAAAGCAGAAATCAACGAGAAGCTCAGTCAAAGGAGGCGCTAACGTGGAGGAAAACGTATTCGCCTACAACAATGTTCCACCTTTACAGTATTCCCCAAGAAGAAGAGTATGAAACTTTAGTTTGTTATTTTCTTATTAATTGTACAGGGTAAATACCCTGGGGTAATAAAATTATTTGTAGCAGTACATGAACCAAATTATTAAAAACTATTTCGTTAATGGAATTATTTTAATTACCTACACATCATCAGTCACTATAATCATCAATTACTATAGTTTTACTTTTCTTCCTCTGTGGGCTTTCACTTGGTCTTGATTTCCGTTTTTTAGTATCCTTTGCCTTTTCTTTTACTTCAGTGTTGTTTGTTTCAAGACATTCAAGTTGAATTGGTGCTGGTCTGTCGATCATGAACTGTGAATATTTTCTTACAGGCATTTTTAATGTGAAATCAGGATCTTGTACTAAATCAATGTTCTGACCTTTCTTTATGTAGCTTATAGTAGAATATGCTGTGAAATGGAAGTCTTCAACAAGATAATTCTCTACTAGTAAATAGGCAATCACATCTTCACCAACAGCACGAGAAATATTTGGTTCTTTGCCTTTATGCCTCAAATTCACTGGTCCTTTTAAAAACCAAGCATCCAGCAGTTTTTGTGCAGTTAATTTTGTATCCTGTTTTGCAGCATTTTCAATAATGTTGGCCAAAGTCCTGCAGTGAGATTCTAGATTTATTTCCTTAATGTTGGAGTTTTGATCAGAGCAAACATCACACATCTTGTTGCAATCTGCATTGCCCCAGTTTTCATCAAAATGTTCAGCTATGAGCTGCCTTCTGCACAGAGTTCCATTGAGGCAGTATTTCACCATTCCATAAAGGTGATCTAAGCTCCCAACTGAAGTGAATACCATTGTGCTAACCTTGAACAGGTCTTGCATTCTGTAGAGAGTTACGCATTCTGCTCTGTTGCCATCCCTACCTGCCCGACCACTCTCCTGGTAGTAATTCTCCATGGATTTGCTTATTGTGTGATGTATTACAAATCTAACATCAGGCTTGTCTATGCCCATGCCAAAAGCCACTGTGGCTATTATGGCTTGATAGTGCTTATCATGCCATTTTATATGAACTTTGGATCTTGCATCAGCCTCTAAGTTAGCATGATAACTGGCCACTTTTAGCCCTCTCTTGCGTAAACCATTAGCAATTTCTTCACAATCTTTTATACTGTGAGTGTAGACTATACCACTTTCTCCTTTGTACCTGTACTTGACTAATTTTTCAAGAATAGTCAAGCATTCTTCTTGTGATGTTGGTTTTTCCAGTATTTTGTAAAATAAGTTAGGTCGGTTAAAAGTAGACTTGATTACTAAACATCCTTGTATGTTAAGAATTTTTTGCACATCAGTCAAGACATGAGCTGTGGCAGTGGCTGTTAACCCCAAGATAGGAACCTTCGGGAACATGTTAGATAATATCCCAAGGAATTTATAATCAGGTCTAAAGTCATGCCCCCATTGCGAACAACAGTGTACCTCGTCAATGGCAATCCTTTGCAATCTGCCATCAGCATTACATTTTTGTAAGTTTGCCATGAACCTTTTACTTTTTGCAAACCTTTCAGGTGTCACATAAAGGAGTCTGATAGGTGAATTTTTATCTTTTAATATGTTCAAAGCAGCATTGGAGTCCTCCCTTGAAGTGTTGCTGGTTATGAGTTGGGCGGAGATATCTTTCTTGGTGAGTGACCTCACTTGATCTTCCATTAAAGACACAAGAGGCGAGATTACTATGGTGAGACCTGGTTCGACCAATGCTGGCAGCTGGTAACAGAGACTTTTGCCGGCACCAGTCGGCATCACTACTATAGCATGTTGGCCTGACAAAGTACAATTTATGGCACTCAACTGATGCGGCCTGAAGGACTCAAGCTTGAAAACATTCTGCAAAGTAGCCTTAACATCCTTCGACCATTCGTAGTTCGTCCCTGCCCAGTCAACAGTCGCTAGGCTATCCGATTTTAGTTTGTTTATCGAATTTTTAAGAACAGTTTTCTTTTCATGCAACTGGCGTTGCTGATTTCTGAGTTTCGCTATTTCGGCGTCAACTTTGGATAACTCCTTATCAACATTTTTTATTTCTTTATCTAATTCTTCAATGGTCTTCATTTTAATGCAATAAAGGGGACAATATCTTACTGAACCATCTTCACTATTACTGTGTAACTTATTTATCGCGATTTCTTCAAGCGAGACTAGGAACGAGAACGATCAAGGAAAGGAGATTAGGAGAGTAAGGGAACGGACTAAACTCTTTGGAGTATAGTACTATCGTAAGTTAAGAGTAAGTTGCCAATTTGCCAAAGCGCAAAGCGTCTTCAACTCTTCGTCTTCGCCTTTAGTACAAGTCAATTATCAACAAGTCTGTCAATATAAAACAAGTCTGCCGCGTCGCCTTCAGCCCCCCGACTACGAAGTGCAAAAATCGAATTTCGTATCGTGCCGTCCCTCTCAAGCTAATATTATTTAACACGAGAGTGAGCGGGACGATACGATACGAACTTCGATTTTCGAATTTCGCATTTTAGGGGCAGTTATGTTCTTCTTATTGGGGAATTTGGGGAAACTAGTGAGAAACTATGTTCCCCATATATGGCACTGGCTACCCGTATTACGAGACCATTTTTGCCAGTGCCGTGCCGTGTTGTATATTGATAAATTCCACAGACATCACAGACCCCATGTAAGCAGCTGTCAAGCGTACCGATTTTTATTTGTGTACAACACAGCCTGTAGCCAGATGCCCATTGGTCAATTCTGTAGCCAATTTACCCGGTAAAAAATAGAAGCATCGGTCGTCTCTAGGTAGTCATTCAAATAAACTGTCACTGAATGAGATCGGGGCATCAAAGGCACTCCCTCACGCATTCAAATACTGACGCACACTACAGATCAAAAAAACGGTACGACTCTTGAATCGGAGCATCCACTTGTCTCTTTTTAACAAAGGGCATTAGTTACATGAGCGAAGGGTATAACTATACGGCCATAAGTTTACCTTCCATCTATTGACTTCATTAATCTGAGGTAAATTCATAGCGAAAAGAGACAAAGGTTTTATTTTTTGATTCTCATCGTAGGTATGGCAGGGTTTTCAAGGTTGCTCTCTTCAATGCTCAAACAAAGTTTGACGTTTGTCGGAAGCAGCGGAAACAGATAATTGATTTTCACTTATAATTTGAAATTGTAAAATATATCGTGAATTACTTGCACTAAAAAGTGACCAATGATAGCTTTTGAGTTTTTATATCTGTGAAAAATGGTGCGGTGTAGCGTTATTGGCTGCAAAAGTGATAATAGAAGGAAGATTACTGGGTTGTCTTTTCATTCGTAAGTGGACTATTATTCTAGTATATTTTGTTAGTTCGATGACTGGTGTAATTTTATTTTTATGGTTAACTATGTGCGTTATATTTTTGTTAAATTTGTTAGATTTCAGCTATATTTCTGGATATGTTTGGTTTATAACCTCAAAATAAGTGTTGCTAGTTTCTAGATAGAAATTTACCCCACAATAGGGTAATTTGTATTATATTAGATAATACATTTCATTTTCATGAAAATTTTAGATTTCCTGATGATGACCAAAATTTACGTAAAATCTGGATTAACGCCACCGGAAGGATCGACTGGGTTCCAAATCCAAGTTCAAAAATATGTAGTGAACATTTTGACAGAACATTTATTTGGAAGAAAGGGAGAACAACATTACTTAACCCTTTGGCTGTGCCCAAAAAGGTAACAATGTACCTTATGACTTATTCTATTTCCTGACAAGTGATAAGTGTGTCTGACAAAATATTTCATTGTTAATACAAAACAAATTATGGTTTACTGTATTGTATGGTTGTTGTACTATCATCATGTCATACTAATAGGTCAATCCGGTGACGGAAAGTAGGGTAAAATCGATCTAGTCCCTGATGATGTACAAACTAGCTATGACTTATTTATGGAGAACATCCAATCTATAGCTGATAAACACATCCCCTGGATTAAAACAAGCGACGATCCTACATCCAAATTTCGGCCCAAACATTATTGGAATTCGGAAATATCTAAAGCTGTTGCAGAAAGACGTCTAGCTCTGGCAAAGGTGCGACGTAATCCTACTCCATCAAATCTTTCTTGCTGGCAAACCAAGGTGGCAAAAGCCGATGAACTAGCTAAGAAAGAGCTAGCTCTAAAGCGTGGAAGGATTCCTGTACGAGCATTGAACATGAAACCTCAGCGTCTGTCATGTGGAGGAAGATGAGATGGATGAAGGGAAACTCTGGAGGCCCGGCCGGTGTCGACCCCGACAACGCCAGGCAGCTGCTGCGCTCGCTGACCCCGGATAGTGTTGCTGAGCCAGACCCATCATTTCTTCTTCTTCTTCTTCAGCGCATTTGCGCCCACCGTTGGGCAAACGCCTCTCCAATTTTCCTCCACTCGGCCCAGTTTGCTGTGGATCTCGCCCAGATCGGCCCGCGGTCAAGCTGATGTCATCCGACCACCTTGCTGGGGGCCTACCGACTCCTCGCTTTGAGTGTGGACGCCATTCCCAGACCCGCTTGCTCCATCTCCCGTCGTTTCGGCGACACATATGTCCTGCCCAGGCCCATTTTAATTTGGCAACGCGATGGCCAACATCCACCACTTTGGTGCGCCTGCGAATGGTCTCGTTCCGGACTTTGTCGCGAAGGGCTATTCCGAGCACAATGCGTTCCATGGCCCTTTGTGCAATTTTGAGCTTGTTGATTAGCTGCACTGTGAGTGGCCATGTTTCACACCCATATGTCATGGCAGGTAGCACGCACTGGTTATACACCTTGGTCTTCAGTGACTGGGGTATCTTAGACTGGAAAACACCGCGCAACTTGCCAAAAGCAGCCCAGCCATGCTCTTCGCCCAATTTCTGACATCATCGAGTCTCGTCCGAGGACAATCTTTTGCCCCAAGTACACATACTCATCCACTTGCTCCAAAGCTTGGGTATTCAGCGTGACTGGGCTACGGAATAAATCGACTTTGGCCATAACTTTCGTTTTATCCATGTTCATTTTCAACCCAATCCTTAGAGATGCGTCATGCAATTCTTGGAGCATCAGTTGCAGGTCCTGAGTGTTCTCCGAAATGATGACGATGTCATCGGCGTAGCGCAGATGGTTTAGATATACACCGTCAACATTTATGCCTCTCCCATGCCAGTCCGTAGTTTTGAATACGTCTTCAAGGGCGTTGGTAAACAATTTTGGTGATATTACATCTCCTTGACGAACTCCTCTCTTTATGGGTATAGGGTCTGAGTTCTCCTGCAACTGGACCGTCATGGTGGCTGATCTGTATAAACTGCTGAGAATGTTTATGTAGCGTTCATCTATGTGGCAGCGCTTTAGGGATTGAGTTACGGCCCAGTGTTCTACGGAATCGAACGCCTTCTCATAATCTACAAAGGCTAGATACAAAGGCCTGTTGTACTCCTCCGCCTTTTGTATAATTTGCCGAAGTGTGAAAATATGATCGGTGGTTCCGAATCCCTTTCTGAACCCCGCTTGTTCCGCTGGTTGGTGTTCATCTAAACGCTGCGCTAATCGTGTTGTCAGGACTCTAGAGAACACTTTATACACCTGGCTGAGCAGCGATATTGGTCGGTAGTTTTTAAGTAGGTTCTTATCGCCTTTTTTATGAAAGAGAACGACCAAACTTTTTGTCCAATCTTCTGGTACTTCTCCCGCAAACAAAACCTCATTGAACAGCAGGCGCAGTTCCTTTGCAACAGCATTTCCTCCAGCCTTCAGCAGTTCCACAGATATTTCGTCCTCTCCCGGTGTTTTGTTCTTTTTAAGCTGTTTCAGTGCTTGTTTGACTTCGTAAGTGCTGAATTCGGGAATGTCCTCAGTGTAATGGCGGCCAATCAAGGACCCATCATTTACTTACGTACAACCTTCCATATTAGAAATACCTATCACTCTTCCGGAATTACTAAATTGTTTAAAAAAGAAGGACACTTCTCCAGGGATTGACATATATGATATATTATCATATTCTATGATTTTAATCTTTCAGACAAAGGTAAATTATTGCTTTTAAAAATATTTAATCTTGTAATTCAGACCGGTATTGTTCCAGATCAGTCGAGAGATGTCCAAATAGTACCCTTACTTAAGCCGGGGAGGGACCCTAGCTTGCCGTCTTCATTGCGTCCAATTTCATTAATGTCTTGTCCATGTAAAATTCTGCATTTAATTCTCATGAAGAGGATTGAGTGGTTTGTGGAGAGCCGAGGTCTCCTTCCCGACTCATCAACTGGTTTCAGACGATCTCAGTCTTGTTTAGACAATTTAGCTTTATTAACATCTGATATTCAACTAGGATTTAGTAAAAAACAACCAACTGTAGCTTGTTTTCTCGATATCGATAATGCATACAATAATATAAATATAAGTTCATTAATTGCAATTTTACAAAAGATAGGCATCGGTAACAAGATATGAAAGTACCTATGGAATTTTCTTTCTGATAGACGTTGTAGAATTTTAGTGAGCTGTGGAGGTGATCTCTTGATAAGATATACATACCAAGGATTAGCACAAGGAGATCCTATATCTCCTCTTTTATTTAATATTGCAACTATGGAAATAGGTAACAGTATTAATAATGTTTGTGTTTCACAATACGCTGATGATTTCGTGTTATACAAAACAGTAGAAAAAGAACGGATTTTAGACACAGTTAATATTCTTCAATCAGCTATTGATTCTATGATTAAGTTTCTTGAAGGTGTTGGTTTATATTTATCTGAGACTAAATCAAATATTTGTGTTTTTAAAAGATCAAGAAGAGATATTAATGTGAACATAGACGTTAATGGCAAGTCACTGAATGTTGTTCATAGAGTTAAGTATTCAGGATTATGGCTCGATTCACCCTTGAGATGGGGTGTCCATATAAAAGAGCTTTGTGAAAGAAATTACAGACATATAAATATTTTCAAATCTAGCAGGACGGTCATGGGGAGTTCACCCTAAACATCTTCGGCGCCTTTATATATCTCTTCTGAGAAGTCGCTTGGACTACGGCAGTTTCATTTATGGAAGCTGTGCTGTCACTCATCTCAAGAAATTAGATATTTTACAAAATAGAGCTTTACGAGTTTGCGGTGGTTTCATACGCAGTACTCCTGTTATAGCCATGGAAAGTGAACTCTCTATTCCTCCTCTGGCCGTGCGCCGTTATTGATTAGGTTGTAGATTGTTATTAAGAATAAGTTCAAGATCAAACAGCCCTATTGTAGCTGCGAGGCAGAGCATTTTGACCAAACGTAATCTATTTACTGATAAAAAATTTCCTCTGTTAGCGAAAATTTATGACGAATGGAAAGATTTGGATATGTATCACAGTGACAAATTAGAAATGTACTCTTTAAATACTTGGGTATCATCTGTTGACGCCAGTGCATGTATAATTGATAGCATTGGTGACATTGATGTCCCTAAGCGGCATCTACAGAGCCAGGCATTGAGAAATTCTACATTGAATATGCTTAGTGTATATGTGTGTATAAATATATACTGACGGTTCCAAGTCTGTACAAGGTATTGGAGCAGCGCTGTTTGATCCTCAGTGTGGAGTGTCTCGCAAGTGGAAGCTGCATGACGATGTGTGCGTTATGCGAGCTGAACTCATCGCTATTAAAGAAGCGTTGGGTTATGCAAATAATCTAGCTAATAGTCCCCCAACCGTAATACTATCTGACTCAAGGAGCGCACTCCAACACCTTAGCGGATGCGTGTCCGGGCAGAGAGGAATGCCTATTGCCTATGAAGCTCTCCAGGTGATGCACGAAATGATTTCTAGAGACAAGTCCGTCAAAATACAGTGGATTCCTTCTCATGTAGGGTTGGCTGGGAATGAAGCGGTGGATAAGCTTGCAAAAGCTGCTGTAGTGGATGGTTCTGTAATAAGTTCTGAACCTTTTTCTAGTGAACTGATTCCCAGAATTAAAAAAAGGAGTTTACAGAAATGGGAATACCATTTTGGTGAGCAGTGCGTATCAAGGGGTGTAGGAACCTGGTACAGAACTATCCAAGCTAGTCCCTTGTGGACACCTTGGTTTGACTCTGCTGGTCTTGCTAGGAAAGTGTTAGTTTCAGCTTTTAGAGTTCGGTCTGGACACATTCCACCAAACAAGTTTCTTTATTTGATGAAAATTAAACCATCACCACTATGTGATGATTGTCAGAAGGTGGATGACTTGTTCTATGTGTTGTTGGAGTGTGTCCGGAATTCAGACTTGAGAAGGAGAGTTCTTGGGGGTTTGGGATCCATGCACAATGGCCAGGTTAATTGTTGGCTAGCAGAGCCGGCATCAGACAAGGCAATTAGTATTTACAATTTTATAGATTTGTCCCTTAAGTAGGGAATTGGGTAAGCCCCCATGAGGCTGACATGTGCACCCAGGGTGTCCAAAGCCTCAATAAAAATTAGATAAAAAAAAATCGATCTAGAGTTCTAATCTCTGTTACATTACTAACTAGATTGTTTCAGAGACCCAAAAATAATCTTTGCCTCCAAAACGAGAGCGCACCACCTAACCCTTACATTACTAAAGTAAAATATTTATACTCCCATGTAACAAAATTTTACAGCTTTCAGATTCGGAAAGTCTACATGTTGATGAGCCCACTCATAGTTCATCTAGTGTTTTAACGATAAAAGCGGAAGATAGTGAAACCGTAAATAAAGTAAACTCACATACAGTTTGGGTGAGTATTATTGATTTAATTTAAATATGATTCATTTAAAAATATGTAAGTAGCTAGCATTTTGATAGAACATTTCTTTGGACGAAAGGGAAAAATACTTTACTTACCCCTTTTGGCTGTGCCCAAAAAGATAACAATGTATACCTTATGACTTATTCTAGTCTATGTTACATTACTAAAGTTAAATATACCTACTCACATGTTATTAAATTTAAAAGCTTACAGATTCGGAAAGTCTACATGTCAATGAGCCCACTTGTAGTTCATTCAGTGTTTCATCGATAAAAGTGGAAGATAGTGAAACCATAAATGAAGTAAGCTCGAATACAGATTGTCTAAGTATGAATTATTATAATACGAGACTCATAATACTGTTTTAATGAAATTATACTTTCAGGAAATTGCTAGGAGCAATGCAACTATTTCCGTAGCATCAGTGACGAATACAGAATATAGACATGCTATTAATGTTCCAGAGAGGTGTGAAGCAGTTAAGGCCGTAAGTCTTCATATCATGGATATGATAATTGTTGGCACAATATGAATAAAATTGCATTTGCTACAGTAAAATATATTCCAATGAGCAATTAATACAAAACACTAAAATAAATAATATCAATCTGATATCCAACTTTGGAGACGCTTGGCTCGGGAAGAAAAAAAAATACAAAATTACTTGACCAAATGACAGGCGCGTTCCTCGGCCAACGTATGAGGGGCATTGCTATACAAAGAGGCAACGCCGCCAGCCTTTTGGGCACCATGCCCCGAGGTAGCGGACTCTGGGACGTTTTCCATTTTAGGTTCTAGTTTTATTTGTTATTATTATTATTTATTTTATTTTTGTTTGTTTTGTTGTAACAAATAAATATGCAAAAGTTATATTAATTTTAGAGTTCCTCTCCTGATTACTCGCCACGAACGTTGAAGAGGAAATGGAAAAGTGCACAACAAGTATCTGAGCAACGATTGAAAAAATTAAAGGCGCTACGAGAGAAAACTCGAAGATTAACTAAAAAAGTGGCTGAATTAGAAAACATTATTTATGAGTTAAAATCATAATTGCTGCTTTCCGAAGAAGATTCCGACCTATTGGCATCAATTGAAACCACATACTAAGATTTTTGAGAAAGGTGTTAAATCCAATGTTTCTCTATGCTTTTCGCTGTGCTAAACATACAAACTGAAGAATATCCCAATATAATGTGTATTTTATATTTATTTCAAAGGAAAAAAAATCTCCACTTTGTTACTTTTTAACCCCCAACGAAAAAGAGGGGTGTTATAAGTTTGACATGTGTATCTGTGCGTCTGTGTATCTGTATGTGGCATCATAGCTCCCAAACGCATAGACCGATTTCGATGCGGTTCTTTTTTTCAATCGGAAGCTAGTTTAATCGAGATGTTTCTTAGCCAAGTTTCATTAAAATCGGTTCACCCGTTATTGAAATATTGAAATTTGAAATGACAATGTCGAGGGTTTTTCAACTTTTCTAAGTTGGTTAGGTTGTTAGTCCTTTCCGTTAGGTATTTTTAGCATCTGCATCTAGGGTAATTTTGCTGTATGGTTATTTTATTTTTTTATTTAAATGAAAGGTCATGAAATAGAAATCAATTTGATTATATACAAAACTAAACGCCGTAGTTACAAAATGGAAAACCTAACAAAGGCAAATTCACAAATACGAATTAAATCGAGTTTTAAAAAACCCTCGACATGAAAAAAAAGCCTATAAAAGTAAAACAAAAACTTCCTGTACCTGCGCCGTGTTTTATAAAGCTACAGGTTACAATTTACAAGCGGAAGTCTCTTTCTAACAAAAGGTGATAGAACGAGACTTCCGTTTGTAAATTGTAACTTGTAGCTTTATCAAACACGGTCCTGCGCCGTGTTTTATAAAGCTACAAGTTACAATTTACAAGCGGAAGTCTCGTTCTAACAAAAGGTGATAGAACGAGACTTCCGCTTGTAAATTGTAACTTTTAGGTTTATAAAACACGGTCCTGGTAGTTTGGTGTCGGATTTTTGTATTTGTAGGCCGGGTACGTCACCCAACTGCGAAAAAGTTAACATAGTTCCTAATTAAAGGAAATTGTTAATGGTATAGTTGTAATTTACATGTACAGCACAACGTCACAGCAATATTTTAAAATCGTGTTAAATTTTCCATTTTCCAAATATGTAACCCAACAAAGTGGAAGTAATGCATCCATGGTTCACGATCTAAAACTTTGAATATTGTATGGCAATGAAAGTAGGTATTTCTCTATGCTGAATAATGCAAGCGATAAACAATCTATTAAATATTGAAAAATAAATGAAATCTGAAAGTAAAACAAACGCGCCTTCTTAAATCACCAGTTACAAAGTAGACATTTGTTTTTGCGCGGTTACCTCTTCAAGTTTTGACCTCGACTAACAATTTTATAATGACTCGCCTGTGAAGTTTTAATGGCGTCTGATGCTAGTGCTGCCAGAATGTTACGCTTTATACTTTGGAAGATTTATGTTTACTTTTTGAAAAACAGTTGACGGAACGGGCCAAAATTTGAGTGAATCTCTTCTCTCGAAATTGCCCTGATAGGAAATCACTGAATTTTACTTATCAATACGACTAAACTAAATTTTGAGCCAAAACATAATATTGCATTAGTTAGACGTAAACTGTTAAAACTGGCAAAACGTCTTGTTCGCAATGTTCACACAAAATTAGTACATTTGCAGGGCTAAACGAATTGTAAATTTGATGTTGAAAATAATTTTGAATTGCATGTTTTTAAGCCGTGAAGTATAATAAATGATAATTATGATACCAATGTAGACTGGGGTATTTTTTATCTTTACCTAGCAACCCTAAATAATATAGTATGTACCTTTGTAGGAATTTGGCGGGAAACCGATGAGAGTGGATCGTGTCGTTAATTGAATTTTAGTTTGTGTGCTTATTGTTGTTTGGTGGATAATAAAGATAGTGTATTATACAACAAAATAACGTGAAAGTGCCCAGCAAATGAAGAATTCAAGTAAAAACGCGTATTCCCTCTGTTTGTGACCCCCAAGTACCCGCCGGCTGCTGCTCGCCGTAGCTCGCCGTAAAGTACACTACCGCATAGATAATAGTATTACCTATAGATGGGCACAAGTGACAACTATATTTTATCCTTTCTAACACCTTCAAATTGCCATAAGACAGAAAGAGACATCTATATAATTCCCATTAAACCCACTTGCTCGTTTGCCTTCCTCGTCGTATAAAAAAAAACCTGCCTTTAAACTAAACAGTTTTTGTGCTGACTAACTACCATTATACAAAGTTATCAAGTAGAGTTTTCCTAAACGTTTATTGAGAAAACTTCTTACAAATTTAGCTTCCTTGGCTTCATCACACAAGGCCATATACTCAGCATCAGTGCTCGACAGTGCTACGGTTCTCCGTTTTCGACTTTGTTACACGACGTGTTTGTTGTTGATGCCCAATGAATCGGCATCAACATATCCTGTAACAGAAAACACAGATTTTTCATATACTTAGTATATTATAATCTATAGTGAACTTTAAATATCGAAGTACTCGCTTCGCCGTTCGTAACATGTTATACAGCTACAAGTTACAAATCACAAGTGGAATTATCTTTCTGACAAAAGGTGATAGAATGAGACTTCCGCTGCGAATTGCAACTGGCAGCCCTATAATACACGGCGGAGAGACGATGAGCCCCCTGGCTACTTCGAAGTTCGTACCCGGGGGACTACTACGAAATTCGAAAATCGAAGTTCGCATCGTATCGCCCCGCTCACACTCGTGTTAAATAATATTAGCGTGAGCGGGACGGTACGACACGAACCTCGAATTTCGCACTTCGTAGTATAGGGGCCGACCTCCCTTCGCTTTGTGTTTAATCTATGTTGGCCTGCGCGGGATAGTCGGATTCGAATTTCAGACTTTGGAATGGAGCTGAAACGGAGATACTTCGCTCACGCCGCGTGGTAAAAAAAATGTTAAGTATCGATATTCTTAATAAGATCAGCCACAACCCTATAAAGTACGAAAATCCCGGTTGGCTTTGGTTTTTATCAATTAATACAATGAACTCCCGCTTTTACTTGAATAAATCAAAGCTAGACTGTTTAATAATGTATAATGATTCACTTTTCGTAAATAAGGATTTGTATTTATAAAAATATGTTCAAAAAATCACAAAAATACTTACCGGTGAAATGATATGTTCCTATTATTCTCCATCAAAACACCCACTCTGTTTTTACAACCGGGAACAATACAAGCCATTCTTGGGAAACAACAGATTTACGGAACAAAACTTCACATATTTATGTTTTATAAGTAAAAAAAAGCTTTTCTTTACAGAATCATTTGCTAACCAGCTGGTACCAAACATGACGTTTCGTATTTACTAAGTGGCGCGCAGCGTTTTAAGACCTACACTTTCAGCTATTGTTATCTCTTTTTAACACACGATATGCCACCATTAGAATGACAGGTACCAAGTATCGAATTGATTGTTAATTTTTTTGTGATACATCTACAGGTACCATACTACTATCTTTGCACTATCGCTTTACGGAAGACATGAGCATGACGACGTGACTATAACAGACTGACGACTCTGACGGTAACAGGACTTTAATATCTAGAAATTTACAAAACACATCAGACGTGACTGTATGGACTCAATTCCCTTTGCCTATCCCTTATGGGATGAATTTTTAAAAAGAAGGGTCCATTGGTTCTGGCGGACGACTACGAAATTCGAAAATCGAAGTTCGTATCGTATCGTCCCGCTCGCTCTCGTATTAAATCATATTAGCGTGAGCGGGACGGCACGACACGAAGTTCGAATTTTGCACTTCATAGTTTAGGGCCTGCCCCCCGACCACGAAGTGCAAAATTCGAACTTCGTATCGTGCCGTCCCGCTCACTCTCACATTAAATAATATTAGCTTGAGCGGGACGACACGATCCGAACTTCGATTTTCGAATTTCGTAGTTTAGGGGCTGCCCCTAAACTACGAAATTCGAAACACTCTCGTGTTAAATAATATTAGCTTGAGAGGGACGGCACGATACGAAGTACGAATTTTGCACTTCGTAGTCGGGGGGGCTGCTTATCGGGGAAACTATCTTCCCTATATGTGGCAACTGGTACCTGTATTACGAGACCATTTTTGCCGGCGCCGTTTACAGCGGGTCTATTTGACATCATGTTGGTTAACAAAGTACCTACCTTTCGACGCTTTCTTCCATAAAATGACGATAATTATGAATTCGGTTAAAAACTAGGTTGAAAATAGACTTAAGTATAGTTTTGACAGAATCAACCAAGGAGCTAACTAATTCGTCATTGTCATTACCGTTGAAGATGTGGAAATTACTTCAACTCAATTCAATTTTTAGAGAAGTATAGCTCCATCGATATTATCGATGATTCCGCCAATGTCGAGCACAGAGTACCTTTTTATAACTGAGAAGAAGACACTAGGAAATTACTTCAAAAGCGGGATAAATACGATAAATATCACTAATTTGACATTTGGTAATTTGCGTTTTGTTATTGCACTGTAAATTCGTGTAAAACTTTACAAAGCTTATATTAAGTAAAAATACGAAATCATTATTTTTTAATACAGTTGCTCAAAAAGTGGTACATTTTGTAGCCACGTTTCATGCGGAAAGTTGCATTTTTCGTAATAGTGCTTTTTACTTTTCCAAGGCTTCGCCAGCACCCCAACGCCTTCCTCCACCTGGTCGCCGGCGGGTGGTGGTGGGGCGGCCCGGCCGTTCATTGTGATTTTTTCGCATATGTATTAAAAAACGTCGTTTGGTACACGTGCGGAAGTGTCATTTTCACTCATCCCGAGTCTCGACCCTCGCCTTGCGGCTCGGACCTAGACACCTCGGGACTCGTGCATAAATGTTAAATCAATATAAAATTGTAAAATAAAAATCTTTTAACAATAAAGTAAAACCGCCTTCAAATAAAAAAAAGTCCTCTAAAGTCCTGCTAGTGCTAGGCCATAAAACTCATGGCTCTAGAGGATTATTTTATGTTTTTTTTAAGGCGGTTTTACTCTTTTGTCAAAAGATTTTTATTTTACAATTTTATGTTGATTTAACATTTTAAGAATTGTCCTCCAACTTCTAACCGGTAAGGAGTTGTACCTTCCATCATCAGCTCATCAACATGAGATGAGGACTACCATAGCCTTAGAAAATAATATGTGCCTACAAAATTTGAGTTTTGCCCTCGATTTCCCTGGGATCACATCATTAGATCATGACTTGATGACAGTGTGACCACCTCAGGAGTATACCCTATTGAATAAAAAAAGAATTTTGAAAATCGGTCCACAATTGACGGAGTAATCGATGTACCTACATACTTAAAAAAATACATACAGTGGAACGTAGAACCTCCTCTTTTTCGAAGTCGTATAAAAATACTGCGCACTATGCAAAAGTTCTTAATGAAAAATTAGACATCATTTAAAAAAATCAGACCGTATATCATAATAAGCAAAGGCAGTGGGCGCCTAATTTAAATTCTACAATAATTAATTATTATTGCATAACACTACTTTGTACTGTTTTTATTTTTTTACAATTTTAATAAGATGGCATTTTACCATTTTACCAGGTTGCATACCTACCTTACATTTTATTTATTTGTGTTATCCTGTTAATAAACAAAGAGGAAGTATCAATTACGGGGTCGAGCTATCATCTGCGCGCTACTTGTATGTGATGGACTGTTCAGTAAACATGCAAATAGCTATTTTTCTCTGCGTAAACATGTGAGTTTAAGTAAAAAAATATGTGTCGATATATTTCTCGAGTTTACGGAAGGTTTCTGATTGATAATGCTGTAGTGTTACAGTTTTGATCAAAGGAGAAACAGCAGTATTAATTCTTGCCAGAGGTGGTTCGAAAGGAGTTCGCTTAAAAAATCTTCAAACTGTTGGTGGGTCGAGCTTATTGACTCGTGCAATACATACGGCTACGGCAGCTGGGTTGAACGATGTAACAGTGTCTACGGATCATCCATTGATAGCACTGGAAAGCATTAGAAGTAAGTACTTTAAGTACCTACCCAATGACTTATATAAGTCTCCTTGTACTGTTTTGTGCTTTTTAATAAAGAATATTTATATTGTATTGTATAAGTGTCTGTTTAAGAAGTTTTTTTTTGTAAATATTGTCATATATCCGTATCTGAGCAGCTCGTGGGGTTTTTTTTTTAGGTACTTAATATATTTTTACAGGTGGTGCCAAAGTATTCCAAAGAAGTCCAGTTACAGCCACTGATTGGGCTCCTTCTATATGGGGCGCAGCTGAATTTTTAACAAACAGACTTGAAGTTAAGGTTCTTATCTTAATCCAAGCAACATCACCATTCTTGAAACCGAGTAATCTTAATGCAGCTTTGCATAAAATAAAGGATCCGGTACCATATGATTGTGTTTTTTCAGTCACTAGGTATGTACGTGGAACAGTATAGCGTACTATTACGAACTAAGGAATAAAGCTTACGAACTAACATTTATTTTAGGAGTCACAAATTACGTTGGAGACCAACGAGAAGGGGCGTTGTTATTCCTATAAATTTTAACATTGGAGTAAGACCAAGAAGACAAGATTGGAGTGGTGAGCTATTGGAAACTGGAGCGTTTTACATAGCTAGGAGAAATCTTGTTTTGGACGGATGGTTTCAAAATTCTAAGTAGGTGTAACTATGTTCATATTGTAATAATTAATTCTTTTTTTTTTCATTACTAAATTCAGATTCATGCTCACAGGAATTAAAAGAGCATTATTTCTCAGATTAGATTCGACCACATTATATCGAACGCCCATGCATTTGCTTCATTGAAGTAGAGGGCGACACTGCGTTGGCGAACGGAAACGGATGTTTTTTTTGGATGCTTTCATCGGTTTCGTTACATTATTATTATCATTCCGATTTAAAGCTTGCAGTAACAAAACGCAAGTGTCAAAACTATTTTCCTTGCGTTTCGATTTTGATCGTGGTATGTATGAAATGACGTCAATGACGTCACTGTCACTAGAGTTGTGTCTGCTCGGTCTTTAAAGGGAGCGCTCCTATCTCGTTCAATCGGTGAAAGGAACTAGTTTGTTACTTTAGTTCAGTAGTTCCGCGCTGCGTTGCCCTACTCGGTCGCTCCGGTCGATCACTCGCTCTCGCGCGCTTCCGCTCCGTTCCGCTCTTCCGCTCAGCTCAACCACTCCTTTACTTACTGAACTAAAGGACCGAAGACCGATTCAGATCGTGCGAAAGGATTTAGTTCCTTTCGGTCCGCAATGGGAATTCATTCCTAACAGTTCTTAGTTCGCGACCGACTCAAGCCTAACTGTCACACAGAGTACCTTTTTATAACCACAGACCTAATAGCTATCCTATCTCAATGTTTATAAACATTGAGATAGGATAGCTATGTGATAGAGAGATAGCTACTGAGATAGAGATGTCACTTCAACGTTTCGCACACAGCGACATCTGGTGTTTGTGACGGCAAAATATGCGATGACGTCATTGACGTCTAATTTCCTAAATGTAAAAATAATTTACTTTGAGCAATTGCTATTACACCCATGTCCTAATATATACATTAGAACATGGTGTAATAGAAATTGCCCAAAACGGGAAGTTTTGATGAATTAGATAATTATTCAGTGCTTTATTTTTACACATATTCTCTTTATCAGGCATTCCAACTCCAACTTAGACACTCGGTGAATTTGAAAAACCACAGATTAGAGAGATAATCGCGGCCATTATTCATTCGTTCCGTTCCACTTATACCTTCACTGTACGTTGTTTTTGGTAAATAAAAAAAATCTAAATAAATATCAGAACCTCCTGAATTATTAAAAATCTAAGTTTGCGCCCCATTTTATTAGGGTTTACTTGCAGATATGACACATTAACTCAATCAGTGTCCATAGAATATTCTATATAATATTTTAGCGTAAGAAAAACTGATGCGTGTTATGATATTTTAGATAGACATTACTATAATTAAAAAAAGGTCGATGCTACCAGTTCTCACAAAATAATTAATTAGCATAAACGGATTTTTAAACAAGGAAAGATATATGAAAGCATTTATTAAGCGAAAATAAAATATTTATTCCAAAATTTAAAACTCCAATATAAACTACGTTGATATTAGCACCATCTATCGACGTTTGACAACAACTTCATGTTTATAACCCAACCAAATAGAATATTACTTAAGTATATACTATACAATGTAACGTGAGTGACTACTGAAATTAGCTGGACAACGAAGTGTACATTTTGTTCTAAGTAATACCACCGTGAACTGTCACTCGAATTCACTTGACTTGAACTTTTCTGACTTTTCTTTTCTCGCAGACTCGCAGAGTATAAATGAGTTCGGTTCGGTAGTCAAGATTGTTTACGTGTAACTTAGTGTTTGCTTTATTTAGTATTCGAATAGCGTTCTTGCTTTTCATTCCAGTTGTTCAGTGTGGGAAGTGTCGGCAGCGGAAAGTTTCGAAGTGGATTCCGTTCGCGATCTACAAGTCGCGAATGCGTTGCTTAGTTCTAACTTGGTGTAAACTTTTGATCTTAAGGTACCTTTAGATTCTTTTGATATTTTAACTTAATTTAGTTTAATATGTATTTCAAGTGTACGAGTGATACTTACATTAAATACATACTCACAGTACCTATTTTCAAATTAATGATAACAAGTACTTAATTGAATGGCATTTATAAAACATTTAGAAATCTTAGTTATATTTTTATGGCGTCTAATTTCAATTATTATACTCAAACTCTTCAATTAATTTTAATAGCCGTAAACTTGTCCCATTTCCAATTGTAGGTAATAATCTAATAATAATAAAATGCATGAAATTAAAGTGAATTTAGTCTGGCTTAATGCAAGCAGACAATGCCATTTTATATTTTTAGAATAAATTAAGTAATGGCATGTTTTAAAATTAAACTCTAAAATAAAAAATAACTTTAATTCTATTTTATCACAATTTTTATGGAAAAGTTTGAGAAGTCATAGTTGTAGAATGACATCAGTTTTTTTTTTTATGCCTATCTGAAATGATGTTGTTTTCGATTCAAGTATATCTGTTTGAACAGATGTGGGCCATGTGCACTTCATATGTATCAGTAATAATGTTGTAGTTAATTTATACTTAATGTGCCACAAGTGCAAAGCCAAAAAAAAAATCCACCTGGATAATTGACTCTTAATCTCTTAAATGGACACCCTAGTTTATATTTGAACACACCATAGGATTTGAATGCTTTCCATAAAAACAACCTATGTTCATTGCGAATGATAAAAGTAGGTATCTTGTAACACATATTTAAAATAGTTTTTGTGATGAACCTTGTACAATTCTGTTCATAAGCATAACATTGAAACTCTAAATTATGTAAACAGAGCCTTGAATACATAAATAATTTTTTTCATAATCTTTATTTCCAGTATTAACTATGTCTAATGCAGAGGTCATAACATTTGAGGACCTCGAAGCTACAGATGTGATCTGTGTAGAACTTGTACCTGAGCGAAAGGGCCTTATTCTGAAGCATTGCGAGTACTATGTCAGCTCGCGGAGACATGGTACTACGGTCACCAGGAGATACAACGAGTTTGTGCAGCTGTATGATGTGCTGTATGCTAAATATCCTTACCGGTATGTATTAATATAATGCATGAATTTTTTAAAAAGATATTTACCCATATACAGATAACAGACGGCTAGTTTTGACAGTTTGTTAAATTATCTTTATCCACAACATGTTCCCAAATACCTAATGTTGATTGCTGTAATAAACTATTAAAACAATTTAATAGTCATCCACTTTTCACGCTTCCATCCAGGAAATACTATATTAAGGTAAGATTATATATAAGCTTCATAAATAAGTATGTGATATTTCTTACTATGCTTCATTGTCTGTCCAATAATGAGTATACGTTTTTACTTAAAAACATTGTACATACTTAATTAATCTAACTTTAAGAGGTAGATAGCAAATGGCAGTTCACACTGCCACTTGATCCCAGGAGAACACTACTCGTAGGTTTACATTGCATTCACTACATTATATACACCTTCATTCACATTCACACACACGCACGCACGCACGCACGCACGCACGCACGCACGCACGCACGCACGCACGCACGCACGCACGCACGCACGCACGCACGCACACACACACACGCACACACACACACACACACACACACACACACACTTACGCACACACTCAACTAACTTAATGTTAAGAAAATTGAAAAAAGTATAAATTAAAATTGTTATTACATATTAATTCATTAAATTCGCTAATCTAAATTAGCTAAGTAACTGTACCTACTTTTAAGGAAGAGCGGAGGTTCTTATTACAGGTATATTTTTACCTAAAAAGAGGCTCCAGCCACTACTTAATGTAATATGCATGGTTACTAAATAAAATTTATTATTTATTATTATTTATTATACAGTCACCACAATATAATAGTAATGTCTGTTAGGTATACCTAAAAAAAGGCAGAGGGCTCACAGTATGATTCTAACTTAAATGCCCCTTTGATATCGTTCAGGGGGTTTCGCAGTCTGTCTGTCATATTCCTGTTAGTCTCTATGCATCTTGTTTCCCCTGCAGATGCATTTAAGTTTGACTCGAACTGTACTGCCCTTAAACTTCATTTTATCTAATGGTGATGAATGACTATAATTTATGCCTGATTTTCTTATCTTTACGTTACACCTCTACATGACTGATTAAACGTACAGACTATCTTATCTTTATCTAATTAATTATATGTAATTATTCGGAGGTTAAACAAGATGACGATTTTATCGTTTATAACATTTCTTAAAAGGCCTCATGTATTGGCAATTTCTGTGGTACTTTTTTGCAAAAAATACAGTACCTAATGACTAATGACACATTAATTCTGCTAAGGAAGTCATTACGAAATGGATTGCGAAAAGGTTCCACAGAAAAAATGGAACTGGCGTGGGTTGGTTCCATACATATCGGTATATATGAAACGTGCGTAGCGTGCGCCGCCGTGGGGTACGCCCTTACAGATTGGAAAATGTAAGCTCGTAACATTACCAGCCGTACTTATATTTACACGACGCGAAATATCGTGCAAGTACCGCTACTTGGCGGGTCCGCAACGCTAAGGTTTTATATGTGTGAAACATGCGTAGCGTGCGCCGCCGTGGGGTACGCCCTTACAGATTGGAAGATGTAAGCTCGTACCATTACCAGCCGTACTTATATTTACACGACGCGAAATTTCGTGCAAGTACCGCTACGTGGCGGGTCCGCAAAGCGAAGGTTTTATGAGTGATCGGTCGACCACGGCAATGTAATGCATCTCGCGCGATATTTTCTCGCACCGTGGGTCCTGTCCATGAATCCTGCCAAAATACAGCGTTGTGGCTTGCCGCAACATTATGCTGAGTGGGGCCCATTTCACACTATTCCACATTTGTCTTAGTCTTAAATAGTTGTCAACTATATTTTCTGCTTTTGTTTTATTTTATTTCTTCTGTATGTATTGCTTTTTTGTGTGTATGTTTGTCGAATTTCTGTGAATAAATCTCTCTCTCTCTCACCATGAAAAATAGTACTTTTTGATATAAGTGCGGAAGGTGTGTCATTTTGCACCAGTCCCGAGGTGTCTAGACCCGAGCCGCCAGTTTTTTTAATACGTTTTTTAATACATTTGCGAAAACATGACAAAGGGGGGGTGGGCCCGCACGAAAAGTAAAAAGCACTAGTACGAAAAATTCAACTTTCCGCGTGATACGAAGCTACAAAAAATACCTACCACTTTTTGAGCAACTGTATTAAAAAAAGCTTTATTGCACGCCGTCCTAGTTATATAATTTTAAGATTCAGATCAGACTAGGTCCGTAAAGTGATTACTTTCAGTGGCAAGTGGCATGCGGGCGAGAAGATACGCGATAAGCCACCCATTATTATTAGCTCTTTCGCACTTTATCCGCGAATTCGCGATTACAAGATAGTTGGCGTAAGTTAAGAGCGACAGCGGTTGGGGGCCACCCGTAAATTACGTCACGTCAATATTGGGATTTTTGGACCTCTCCCTCTCTCCTATTACACACAAGTCTATGAAAATTGCTATTTTTTTCGAGTGTCAGTCTCAACCCTCTCGCTCGCTTTCACTCGACCCCCTTCTCTAAATGTGTGTCGTAACGTGACGGTTAACGTGACCAATTGATTGCATGTCTCCCTTAGCGTTCAAACTTCGAGGTTAGTTAAGTACGAGCACCCTTTGGTAGAGCTAAATTTTCCCTTTGCTCGTAGTGACAGTAAGAGGCCTGATAGGCTGACGTTGGTTCTTTGGGAGGGCGCTGTGTCTGTGTTTGCGGTCGACGGCAACCCCCTGGGAGGTGGACGCCAAATCCTTTTTTGTGTGGAAGTTGAGCAGTTGGCTGCAAACCCCGCTCGTGGTCGTATTTGGTTCAGCAGATCGTTCGAGCCATACTGCGTTTGTTGTTAGTCTTTTTTTTTTCTGTATTTTATTTTATGATTTTGTTGGTGTAATTTATAATTGAATTTTTATTTTTAGTGTTAATATCGTATTTGAAATTTTGTGTGACTGTAATTATGAACTTCTATTGGAAAAATCTTTATGATTAATTATACACCTGAAAAAATCTATGCCACGCCGATCACGCCGCCGCCGCCGGTCAAAAAACCATCGGACGCCGCCGCCGATAATTTTGCCATCGGCGCACATGTCTATGGGGGAGTGAAAAATGAGTTCCAGAAATGAATTGCTCGTCCTCGAGTTATAAGAAAATGATACCCATCTCGATGTAGTTGCTACAGGTATGCAGATATGTAGCTTAGAGTGAGGCGCGCCGGATGCAGCTTTCCCCCCCTCCCCTACCCCCCTGCCGAGGGGAACCTCGTGCCAACCGGACTAAATCTGCTCAAATCACCCGCAGGAACACCTGTTCCAAGCGGTTGCTTTGTCCCAATAACGCAAGGCAAGATAACCCACTATAGGTAGTTTAATTTTTTTTTAATTTTCGTCCCAGTGGTTTTGAGTCTGTTTTGAAAACCATAAGTCCTATCAATATACTTCCAAGACAATTATTGTAGAGAATTTAATGAGGAATATATTGTTCATTGACAATTTTGATGTAGCTGTAACAGTTTTTGTTTTATCAATAAAAAACTGTAATTGGTGACACAAAAGAGGGGGGGGAGGGTCCAAAAGTCACTTCACGACTTGTTCCCACTTCGATATTTTGTTGTATACGTAAAAGCTACATGTATGCCAAGTTTCATGCTTTCTGCCGGATGGGACCGTATCTGTCATTTTTTTGCGCTAACGAGCCGTACTAAATACAATTTGATATCCTGACTATAGGATATCGCTCGTCTCTTTTTACATGTACTCGTACCATACCATATGTATGTATAATGCCGGCTGCGAAACAACTATGACAATCCAAACCGGGTGACCTCGGAGATAAAATATGAAATCAAAACATACTTTACTATGTTGCAATACTTATGCTGTTATTTAATGCCTGTAGTTGTAGTAATGATTAAAGTTACATTTGGTACGTATGTATACCTACATAACGACGGTACTCTGACTTAACCTCGTATAAACTTTGACGAAATTGGAATAACCACTTTAGACCGCGAACCTAAAGTGGTTATTGAGTCAGACTTTATTTAAACCGCATAAATTAACTAACTTTGCTATTTCTCCCTACCGTCCTATCCTTAAGTACTTAGAATCAATTTAAAACTACTAGGTAACAGCTTCCGACGCTGCACAGGCAACTGTCGACTGTTTGTGGACCTTTTTGCGAAAATTACCTTATCATCATCATCATCATGTTAGCCGAAAGACGTCCACTGCTGAACATAGGCCTCCCCCAAGGCTCACCACTCTGACCGGTCTTGTGCTTTCCGCATCCACCGCGGTCCCGCGATCTTTACTAGGTCGTCGCTCCATCTTGTTGGAGGCCTACCGACAGCTCGTCTCCCGGTCCGTGGACGCCATTCGAGAACCTTCTGACCCCATCGGCCATCAGTTCTGCGAGCTATGTGCCCCGCCCGCTGCCACTTAAGTTTCGCAATTCTTCGGGCTATGTCGGTAACCTTAGTTCTACGGCGGATGTCATCATTTGTGATTCTATCCCGCAGAGAAACCCCGAGCATAGCCCTCTCCATCGAAAATTACGTAAAATTTTGTATTTTACCAGGGTAATTTACCGTTTTACATCGCTAGTCGTGGCCGGGCCGTAAATCGTACTGTGTGTAGGGACTAATTGACAGTATCCTTCGCCAGTGCCGTCTGCCGCTTGCCTCCAAAACGCGTGGTTGTCAACGGCGGCAGTCCACTGTTCCTGCAGCGGCGACGGGCCGCCTTGCAGCGCTGGTTGACGCTGATGGCGAGGCACCCGGTCCTCGCTCATGATGCGGACCTGAGGATATTCCTGTGCGAAGCTAACTCCAGGCTAGAGAAGCCGAAACACGATGAGTTCACGCTGGCTGGAACGCAGGAGAGCAGCGCTGTGAGTTTGAATTAATTTTGAAACTAGCTGTTGCTCGCGACTTCGTCCGCGTAGATTTCGGTTATCGCTATCCCGCGAGAACTACATGTATAATTTTCCCGAATAAAAACTAGCCTATGTTATTCCTCAATATTCAAATTATCTTCTTACCAAATTTAATCTAGATTGGTGCAGCGGTTTTCCCGTAAAGAGGCAACAAACATACAGGCAGAGAGACAGAGAGACAAAGTTACTTTCGCATTTATAATATTAGTTAGGATTAGGATGGCAAGGCTTCGTTTCCGTTGGCGCGGAGAGGAACGAAAATGTGCAGAATCGAATAATCACATTAGTTGAAACATCGTGTCCGCTCCGCTTGCGATGTGATTGGTCGATTCTGTATGTCTCTGCTCCGTCTTAATGGCAGGTTTATAGGCGATTTGTGGTAGCCAAACTGAAGTCCGGTATTTAATATCCAAGTTTATGTTCAGTTCAGTGCGTGGCCAACATAGTTAAATTTTTTTTTGGTGGAAATAAAGTATCAGATCAAATTATTTTAGTAATTTCACTATCAATAATTTTGGGCACCTATTACTATTAGGTACGTATTATTGTTATTAACAAAACAAATGAATGTGTAAGTAACATGTAGGTATATTAAATTTGCAGAGAGATACGACGACTGAAGAGATGCAGGCAGCTTTTGTGGCGAGTCAAGAGCAACTGCGACTAGTGCAGCTCGGCTTAGACAGGTTGTTCCAGATATTCGAAAGAGGTTAGTCCTTCGAACCTGATTGGTCCTTTGAGCCGGATAATTCGGTCCTTCGGGCCTGATTTTTTTTTTTACTATTTGCAGCGGAAGGCCGTTGCGAGGCGGAGAAAGCGGATATAAGAGAACTGGGGGCCGGACTGAACGCACTATCTGCTACTAATGTGTCTGATACCGCGCGTTGGACGCCCGTGAGAGAGGCATTGAAAGTAGCGGCTGAGTAAGTTGACCTTGAAAATAATATGGTATTAATCTTAGAAGAATTTATTTATATGTGGGAGTAGTATGGGAGGTTAACGGATCACAACTTTTACGAGAATCTGGTTGAGAGATGCGACTTTTAGAGGTGAAAAGCCGGACATACGAAAGCATTTTTGCACAAGCTGAAATGGAGACTCGCCCGGTCAAGAATTTTAATTTAACTTGTTTTCTTTGTCAGGTTGGCAGTGGAGATGGGAGAGGCAAATTCGGAGGTGACAGATTTTACTGAGGACGGTATCGGCGGGCGCCTGCTGCTCGCTCTTGACGCGTTGAGCGCTTACAGGTATTGCACTTTTAGGAAGCTATCTTCGTCCTGTTAAGTATACGCAACTATCGAAGTCGTGGTAGCCTAGTGGTTTGAGTCACGGGGGAACAAAATTTTATTTCCCTATATACGAATTCCCCTATGTTCCTGTGACCTTGACATACGTGAGTAATCCGTTTATTTCGCTATGATATCTACTTCCTGTTTATATTGAATAGTACAAGTAGCTAAACAACCGAAGCGGTCACAATGATCTGCACAAGCTCTTATATCTATAACAATAGAGCTGTGCTTAGATCATTGTGACCGCCTCCGTGGCTTAGCAACTGTTGCTGCTGACTGTACGCGTTTTTTAACCCTTTATTTGTCAGAACTTAAAAGAGAAATCCTGAATTCTAGTCCCTTCTGGTTTTATACCTACTAGAAATGTGTAATTAAATAAAAATACGAAAATACTGCTTTCAATATCCTTATATTGATGATGGTTCAAAACAAAAAATGTTTTAAGTAAACTTCTATTGGTAATGATACTTGACGTTTACTTACTTTGGTTTATGATATAATTTTGAACAGCAGAAAAAAATCATAGACGACGTTTGTGCTATGTACCTATTGTCTATACTGCATGACTATATTGCACTACTTCGCGGAGGAGCAAATTAATTTAATCCGTTACTTGTAACATGGACCTGCGCAAAGTTACGCCTGTCACAGGCCGTTTTCATGAGGGAAAACAGTCTGTTTTAAGGTAGCCTACCTAGGGTTTTGTGAAGGAAACAAATTACAAGTTTAATACATTTATTTCTACAAAATCGGTAGGCTAAATTGACAATTAAATAGAGAATCTCAGGGGATTGAGTTCGAAGACACTTTTGAAGATACTGGGTTCGATTACACGCTAATGTGGCCTACACTTCCCTCGGGTGTCTGGATCCTCCGGCGACGGCGAAGATAGGGCGCAGGCGTCGTAGAGCAACCAGGAGTGACCAGGGGGCTCGTGTGATGACGTGGTGTTGAGATGGTGTGAAGGGAACCGTAGCGTGCCAACGGCTAGCCTCTGAGTAGGCTGCGAGAGGTCGGCAGGGGTCCGTTAGGAACCAGTAGTGGGTGGAGAGATTTCCCACGGGTAGCGTAGTTGCCCTGTAAATAAGCTGGTGTGAGCCAAACGTCCATGGTATGCTCGCACTGCCATATTCCGCTTTCCAGTCCGACCATTCCCGAGGGAGTGGGAACCAGATTGGCAGTGCATGGCAATACGGAGGGTCATACGGATTTACAATTTAGCTAGAGTCAGAGAGTAAGCTTTTACAGGTTTCTAGTGAGAGTGGATAACAGATTTACACAAGTGACCGTTGGAACTTTAAATTCCAACCGTTCTAGGAAGACGTTAGGTTTTAAAATAAGCGCTACGTCTATAACCGTAGAGCAGTGAAATAGGGAAAGATTAAATTATAATTAACTGTCCGGAGCGCTATTAAGGTACAGTACTGCTTCGGACAGAGTAACAGAGTGGAACCCTATAGAATTAAATAAATTACAATAAAAGACACAAGTAGTGTAACACAATGATAAAGTACAGAAACGATCAGTATTCTTACCAAGTTCTGGGCTGGCTGGTTCCACTCAGGAGTTGTAGAGAAATGTGGGGTCTCCCAGCCGTACAAGCGGTTTTATGGTTGAGTGGGACCGGATACGGACAACCAAAAGATTTTGAATTGGGCGACGCCCATGGGCGTGTCCGTGCTTCTCATTTTGAATACCAACGTATTGTTTCTGTGTAGTGTGTAATGTAGTTTTTTATGTGTTTTATGTTGGCTAAGTGCAAGTAGCGGTTGTTAATTAATTTATTTACAACCGATGCAATTTTAATTCTACTTAAATTAATATTATTCGCCTAAGTGCGGAAAAGCGCCATCTAGCGGATTATGGCGGAACTTTTTAATGTCCAATAGCTTGCGTATTGTGACAATCAATACCTATTGTCTATATTCATCATGATATCCATTGTCAAATAAAGGGGGAAAAATACTATATGTGTAAGTTTTTGAAATGCTTACAAATGCTTGTTACCATCAGGGACCTTTGCACGCGTCTGACGCGCGGTTTGCACGCGGAGCGCGCGGCGGCGGCCGCGGCCGCCAAGCACTCGGCCGCCTCGCAGCGGCTCAGAGAGAGGCATCGGTACGCGCTCGGTTGCGCCTCGCAGGTAATATACCTACCGACTCAAAAGAATATACATAAATACTTCGTTTTAGGGTTGCGTACCTCAAAAGGAAAAAAAACGGAACCCTTATAGGATCACTTTGTTGTCCGTCTGACTGTTTGTCTGTCTGTCTGTCTGTCAAGACCCTTTTTCTCTGGAACGCGTGGAGGTAGCATGCTGAAATTAATATCAAATACTCAAGCCTGCGGTCCCTTGAAGCTGTGAAAAATTCAACTTTCTAAGTCAACGCAATAATTCCGAAAACTCGAGGTGCGAGCCGGGGTTTGAACCTACGACCCTCTGCTTGAGAGGTCAAACCACTAGGCCATCCCTTCTATTCAAAACTATCTATCTTAAAATTATAAAAAAAAATCGAGATGCTCACAATGAGCCCTTTCATCTGATATGTAACACGATATAGTTTTCAAAACTTTTTATTTTCTAATTTACCCCCAAAAGTGCCCCCATGTTTAAAATTCTTACATACTTGTACCAAATTTCAAATCAATCGATCCAGTAGTTTCGGAGCAAATTGGCTGTGACAGACAGATGGACACGTATCATCCTATAAGGGTTCCGTTTTTTCATTGTTGAGGTACGGAACCCTAAAAACGTTAGGTACCGCGACCGACTCGCACTTTCCATTTTTTTAAATAAGATATAAAAACCTGAAATGTATTTGATGCTTCAGGAAGCCGTCCTGTCCCGGGCTTACGCCTTGGCGGCAGTGGAGTCCCTCCCGAGCTTGTTCCGCACGCAGGGCTCCACGCACGCGCGCGTCGCCACGCTGTGGGCCGACCTGCACGCCGCGTTGCGGCACGCCGCCAAGCACAAGCAACCGGCTCGTTAGTACCTTCAATAACAACTACTAATATTCTATCTCAGTGTTTTTCGAAGTGTGGGCCGTGACCCCCAGGGGGGTCGCGAGGATCAGCTTCGAAAGTCTCGTGCTCGTGACTACATGGAATGAAGATTTTTTTTAAGGACGTTTTAATAAAATAACAATATTTATTTATTTTCAATATTTAAAAAAAAAACAGTAAGTTGCGAACCAACTACCTTATGATAAATATAGGTTGCGTTCTAAAACACGGGGTTTTTTGGGGGTCGCGAAGGAATTTGATGGTCATTGAAGGGCCGCCGTGACACAAAAAAGTTTGAAAAACACTGTTCTATCTGATGCTGTGTCTTTAATAGGGATGACCAAGTTGGTCATACCAGCAACTGTTTTTGAAATGTCAAAACAATCTCTCAGTACCTATGAAGTTTGTGTTGAATTCAATGATATTATAAGTAAAGATACGTCATATGCTCACAAGACAATAGAAAAACATGTTCCGAACATTTTGACATTTGCGCGCAAATTTTGACCTTATTGGAGAGAGGTTGTGGCCAAAGAGGCTACAATTTGTAGCGTCTTAAAGTCTTAAATGAAAGAGTCTTAGTTTGTCGATTAGAGAATTATTTATGTGTACAGTCAGCAGCAGAAGTAACTAAGCAACCGAAGCGGTCACAATGATCTGCACAAGCTTTTGTGTCTATAACAATCGGTTCCTTATCTTTTTTTGCTGCTGTCTGTACATATTTTTATGGACTTGCTCAAAAGTTATATGAAAGTATTTTTTCTTTGTGTTAAGTTGTTAGTTTGTATGGTCCATTGATAATAATTATATGATAATTCATTCTTTTTGAACCTATTGAAATATTTAGCTTGAAGTTAGAGGTTGAATTGTAATAAATTAATAATATCGACGGTTCTCTGACTCAACCTCGTATACATATAAACTTTGACGAAATTGGAATAACCACCCTAGACCGCGAGTGGTTATTCCAATTTCGTCAAAGTCATACGAGGTTGAGTCAGAGTAACATCGATAGGTATGACAATTTACTAAAGAAATAACATGGCAATTCAATTAACTATATATGATGAAAAATCAAGTCTTCCATAATAATATTACTTATGTCAATTTTTAATCATTATATAATTATGCATTCTGGTTGTTAAAGTTATCAAGTACACAAATAGAACGTAACATATTCTTATAGTGTTATTTTATTACATCAAGTATCCATTATTAATTATTATGTTATTGCATACTAAAAGTTATATTAGAACTCTAGGTAGCTACATCTAATTTAAACTTTCGTTCGTTGAAAAAAAACCTTGCTTTTCTTTAATACAAATCGTATGGAAATAAAAATGAAAACTATAAATATGTAGGAACACTGTACAGTATCTAAACAAACACAGACGAAAACTTAAGGTATAGAATATAATGGACCAAATTATCTATTATTCTGTGATAAAATTTAGGCCGCGCGATGGATTAAGATCGCTCGGCGAAACTGGTGGGGGCAATTTGGCGCATCTGTACAATTGCGCACAAAATTGTTAAGTTCTGAGTGTATTTCTTTGAAATATATTTTTCTTATTTCGCATTTTTTTGTACCTTTAGTCACCTAACATATAACACTCGTTTTTGCTTGTGACTTATTTTGCTAGTATGTTTATTCAGAATCTTGGTAGTATTTTTTACGTGCTTTTAATTACCCATGACTTAATTAGTTTCCTTTTTAACATAACAATTCACGTCGTAAACCATTTTTCTGGCTTGCCATGTTCAAACTTTATATTTGGGCATTTTTTTCACTAACTACGACATCATAACGTACTTGCTACTAATACAGTAAAACAATCCGTGCGCAACAGTACTCAAGAGACACGTGACGCGTGAACGAAGCGAGGGAGGGGAAGAACGACTTGATCTACCAATAACGTGTCGGCGCCAGCGCGCACCCTCCCCTCACCCCTCTGCGCAACCAAATAGACCTAAGAATTGACTTCTGCGCATCCCCCTTCCACTTTTGACAAGCGATCTTGGTTCGCCGCGCGACCTATAACGTAGCTGATATTTTTTAACATGAAACTACCGTGAGACTCAATCATGGTGAAATAAATGGATCACTCTCGCATGTAAGTCGAGTTTAGCCCGACCTTAAGGGTGCTCCATTTATGTATGTATGTATGTATATCTCTTTATTGCACATAAAACAAAAAAATACAGATAACAGAACAAAAGCAAATGTACAAAGGCGAACTTATCCCTTAAAGGGATCTCTACCAGTTAACCTTCGGGCGATTGACAGGACATCAGAAAAAAGAGTAGACATACAAATAAAAGTAAGAGGATCCGGAACCTGAAATTAACCTAATTACCTAACTAAAGCATTTAAAATACACATACATAGAAATACAGATACACTCTAGTACATACCAATAACATAACGATAAATACATATCAAGAAGTATACACTACATAAAATACATATATACACGAACTAGAGAACACACAATATTCAATTAAGAGGAACCGTGAAGCCAGTACTTCCTCAAGCGATTCTGCAGGGTGGCAACAGTTTGCGACTGCCTGATGTCACAAGGTAACCGATTCCACAGTCTAACAGCCTGCACGGAGAAGGATTTGGAGTAGGATTTGGAATGGGTGACAGGAAAAGAGAAAGAAAAGACAGGAAAAATTATTTGACTATGTAGATGATATTACTTGTATTATATACTTAGCTCACTTACTCATAGGTAGCTTATTTCTGACTTGTATTACGGAATAGATCTTTTAGAGTTACATAAAGACTTCATGAAACTAAACAACTTTCATACTCTCAGGACTCAGGACTGTATCTACAGACTTGTATTAAATATACGTATACTTAAGAAATAAATATACATTATACTTAATAATAATAACTATAAACATATACATCGTACCAATGTTGAAATGTTTGTTTTTAAAGTTTTTATTATTATTCGTGTTTCGATTTTAATTTTGTTTGTAAAATGTAATGCAATGAAAAACAGACAAAAGTTTTAAAAGTTTATTGTAATGTCGTTGAATATTGTTTTGAGTGAATTGTGGTTAACCATTATAGGTAGTTAGGAATGTTCGTTTGGAAGTAGGTATAGATAGTACACAGTACCCATATTATGCAATTATTAAAATAAAATAAATCAATATTATTTTAAATATTCTGACTTTTATTCATTTAATTAATCCACGTAAAACCATGACAATATACTTATTAGGCCGCGGATTAGACGCCAGCGGAAGGCGGAGCGACGAGCTGGGCGACGAGCGATTTCTCTGTTCATTGTACGGTCCTGGCAACACGCTATGAATTACTATGCGTACATTTTAAATAACATTAGGATTAGATTTACATTTTGCTGCCAACTTCAATTCAATCACTGCAGCCATACAGAATCAGACTTTTAACTTTATCCACAACGAAGCTACCAGGGGGTTGCAATCGCTCTAAGTTACTAGATGAATTAGCGAGAGCTGGGATTGCATTTGTAGTAGTTGTACGGTTCGCATGTTATTGTTAATGTTTGAGTTTTGTTGATACTGGCTACTGTTTGTCATTTATTCTTTATATTTATTGTTTCATTCTCTCAAATTTAGTGTGCTAGACTATGGTGCTAGAATTAAGCGTTCACTAATATCCGACACAATGTAAAATTGTTACGGAAATAAAGAAACTGAAACTGAAACTGCATGAAAAGAAGAATCAGCCGTTAAAATATACGCACAACGTAAATAATATTTTGAATTTGACACTGACATTATTTTGGAATTTTCTTCTTCAATAAATAATTATAGACAAACCTCTTTTTATACTGATAGTACGGGAAAAGGGAAATTTCAAATATAGAATGCCTATGAACACACAATACCACATATGCAATTCCACGGTCTCGGTAATTTATTTATACGGCTTGATGCTTTTTTGCTCGACTCGTGAGGCGGCTATTAATCACGTGATGTTTTTAGCAACTTAAGTGCCCCCCCCCCCACTAACTGGCGATACGTGGTGAGGTTTTAGACTCAAAATAATCACAAACAAAACCGAATATTTTCTTTAAAAACAGGTAATCAGATTCAATTCAGAAAGAAATAAATACACGTGATATCTCACTACACTCCCGCCCACCCCCTTGTAATTGATATTTCGTGGTTTTTCCGAACCCCTTGCCCCCCTTTCGAGCCTCACGCGATTAATCCACCCTCGTGATGCAGGTGTCCATGGGCGGCGGGGACCGCTGCTTGTTTGCCCCCTCTTATATGTATAAAGAAAAGTAGAAAAACCCCCGACATTGTCATTAAAAAGTTCAATATTTCGAAAACGGGTCAACCGATTTTAATGAAACTTAGCTAAGAACCATCTCGATTAAAATAGCTTTCGACTGAAAAAAACCGCATCGAAATCGGTCCACCCGTTTGGGAGCTATGATGCCACAGACAGATACACCGATACACAGCTAGATATATACACAGACACACATGCCAAACTTATAACACCCCTCTTTTTTGTCGGGGATTGAAATAATAATAATGGACGACCCCTTGGGAGCGGCACTGCCGTGGCTCTCGATAGAATCAGTCCACTTTTAACATGAAACTACAGTGAGACTCAATCATAGTGAAATAAAAACGGATCACTCACGTATATAAGAAGAAGGACTACGAATTAGTCCGAAACATGTCGGGCTAAACTCGACTTATATACGTGAGTGATCCGTTTTTATTTCACTAGAATCAGTCCAGTTTTCATTGCTCTTGGTACTTTACACGTGTAGAACTTAGTATTATGTACGTGCGTTCCGAGGCTTTGCTATAACTTTCATGTTATGGGTTCAAAAGTTCAGACCTACTTATAACATCAATTGAAATCTAAAACAAATCAACTCTCATATCCGGTATCACGATTAGATCATCCTTATTGTCTATTCCATTAACAATGCTCTCCTTACGTAGGTGCTTCTCTAACTATTCTTTATTATTACTGATCTATGAAGTTTACAAACACATTTCAATGCTCTCGTGTCACGGATGAGCGATGAAATCATACTTTTAGATCAGTCCTTTAGTTAACGCCTTAGCGAATGGAGGTCGTCCTTTGGCTTATCGGCTTTTGCTTGGCCTCGGCCGAGTTCGCGCACGACTATGCGCACATCGAGGCGTTCCTGGAACAGAAGAAGTTCCCGATCAAGAGGAAATACCGGCCGATGTACCACATAGTCGCGCCCGTCGGCTGGGTGGGCTACCCCGCAGGGTTCGTCTTCTACAAGTCCCTGTTCCACGTGTTCTACCAGTACCACCCGTACAACGGCGCGTGGGGCGCCACCCACTGGGGGCACGTCGCCAGCAAGAACCTCGTCGACTGGAAGCACTACCCCGCCGCGCTCGTCCCCAAAGACTACTACGAGAAGCACGGCTGCCTCTCCGGCTCCGCCCTCGTCCACAATCGCTACCTCACGCTGTTCTACTCGGGCCACGTCGTCGCCAACAACGCCACCACGCAGACCCAGAACGTAGCCATCAGCGCCGACGCCATCATGTTCCGAAAGTACCTGTACAACCCCATCATTAGAGTGCCGCCGTACGGCGTCGGCGAATTCAGGAACCCCAAGGTGTGGAGGTACAGCCAGCACTGGTACATGATGGTCGGCTCCACCACGAACGACTACCACGGAAAATTAGAGCTCTACACCTCAACGGACATGTTCAGTTGGAAATTTAATAGAACCTTGGCACAATCGTACGGCGACATGGGCTACATGTGGGAGAATCCGGACATCATCGACATTGACGGGCTCGACGTGCTGATACTGTCCTCGCAGGGCATCGAGCCCGACGGCTACCGGTTCCGGAACAAATACCAGACCGGCTACCTGGTCGGCAAATTCAACTATAAGTCGCTGGAATTTGAGGACATGGAGATATCGATGAGCACGTTCCACGAACTCGACCACGGTCATGACTTTTACGCGGCAAAAACCATGGTAGCTCCGGACGGGAGAAGACTTTTGATCGGTTGGATAGGCTCGCTGGATGTTGAAGCGAAGGAGGCGAAAAACGGCTGGGCGCATATGCTCACGCTCGTCCGAGAGCTGCAGCTGGATCGCTACGGCGCCATACGCATGAACCCCGTCAGAGAAACCACCAAATTGCGGACCGAGATCCTCGAATCAGCCTGGTATTCCCCGGGAGAGTCTTTTAGAGCCGGTTATAAATCCTTCGAGATAGCGCTCAACGCCACCACAGCGCTAAGGGACATTAACCTGAGTTTTGAATGGGGAGTTGGGAATCAGTTTAAAATTGGGTATTCTGCTGACCATCGCTACATAAGCATTGACCGGGGAGGCCATGACGGTGTGAGACGAGCGGATTGGTGTCCATTAGAATCAGTCAACCTGAGGATTTTTGTGGATTCGAGCTCTGTGGAAGTGTACTGTGGATTTGGCGAAGTGGTGTTCACTAGCAGGATATACCCCTATGGCCTCATAAATGTGCGGGTAGGCGGCGAAACTAATGTACACATAACGCAGTACAAATTAAGACACAGCATAGGCCATGATAAATTTCTATTAAAGGAACTGAGGAATCATTATGTTAATAAATACAAAGCTAAAAAAGTATAGCTGAAATTGTTTGTTGTTTTATGAAGAATCACGTTTGAGTTGTATATTTTCAAAAGACGAGCTAGGATCTGTCTTGGGTCCGTGCGTCGCATGCCGAGACTCAACCGATTAATTGTTCGAAGAAGAAATGAAACCGTACAGCACGTGGGAGGATGAAAAACACAATTTGATTATATATTCATTTATTTACTTATTTGGGGCATGAATAGTACATGATCACAGAAGTTCACACAAACTCAATAAGATATGTCCACCAGAAATGTGATTAAGTATTTAAAGCGGTAATTAATACTTGACGTGTAGAATTAACACTAAAATAATGATGATAAGTACAAATGCAGGCTATTTAATCAAAGGCAAACAGTATAAAGTAAAATGTTAATCGTTTTTGTGCTAGCTGTTAAATTCTTTGCTTTGATTTGGTGCATGTGTTTTTTCTACATAACAATTATTGGCAAAGGAAATAATCCATAGAACCATCTATACTTACCTCTTTACGTGATAATTGATAAACACCATGCTCGTAATGCTGTAATAAATAAATAAAATAAATTATTCGTAGTTCTACTTCCTCTCAACAAACATGCCAAGACTCGGGACGAGTTAAAATTACACTTCCGCATGTGTGTGTGCCAAACGACGTTTTTTAATATATTTGCGAAAATATGTAGAAGCCGTGTTGACTTTTGTAACCAAAGGGCCTCACATAGCTGATGTCGCCGACGCTATTCTATATACCTACATTTGGTCTAGCGCAACTTAGTAGGCATTACTGTTTATTTATGCTGTGGACATCGTTAGTTTGTTTTCGCCCGAAGCATGTCAACTCCCGTTTGCTTACATTGTACTTACTTATTTACTGAATAGTTCGAGGCCTCCTTATTTTTTGCCCGAAAGTAAACATTTAGTGCTATTGTTTTGTTTGTTGTCTTATGGAGACCTTCCATTTGACAACCATGCCGTTGTAGTTTTGTAATAAAGGTAAAAAATGTGATTATAATGTAATTAAAATGACATCCCAGCACTTTTTTTTAATATCTCCTAATCGAGACATTCTTACGCACACGATACATACAATCTATGTAATCGTGCACCAAACCAAAACAAATAAAACTGTCATACTCCTTATAAGGTGCGTTTTCACTGATGCGGAACTGGGAAAAGGGGAGAGGAGCGGAACCAAGCGGAACGTAATTTGACCAATCACAGTGCCCCTCCGCGTCAGAGAAAACGTACCCTTAGCCTCGGACTGAAGTTGGACATTTTACAGTTTTAATTTTCCGACGGGAATAAGAACAACTAAGTTATGTATCTTGCCACTACGCACTTTGGCAGTACCTGTCTACCATTGTACACAACTTTCCTGTCGCATATATTGAACAATCGAGCAACAATTGGCGCGAAATTTTAATAAATTGAAATGGTATCGCAAGCACACTGTCGATTTATAAAAACCTTGCGCTCGGTGTGGCTGTTGAAACGCTAATAAAACTATTCGTGTATGTAAACAGAATAACAAGGCTTCCTAGAAAGCGCTATAACGTCAAAAAAAAGTTCTTTCCTAGGAATCCCTAGCTTACGTATGAGCGTTCACTCCACAGGCCTGGGGGACGACTACGAAATTCGAGAATCGAAGTTCGTATCGTAGGGCCAGGCCCTAAACTATGAAGTGCAAAATTCGAACTTCGTGTCGTGCCGTCCCGCTCACGCTAATATGATTTAATACGAGAGCGAGCGGGACGATACGATACGAACTTCGATTTTCGAATTTCGTAGTCGTCCCCCTGGGTCGAATACGATTGCACACAAGCGTAGCACAAATAGAATAGCAATGTCTAAGTATGTGAGCGTAAATAGCGTTGACTAGCACGAACGACCTACTTGATACAGTACTTAAATCAGTCCAATAGGTAGATGTTATCATATTTTTCGTTCAGTATTTTAGTGTTATACCTAATTAGACATTAATACTCGTATCAGCTTTATTCTAGACATGAGAATTAAAAATTTGTCATGTCGCGATAGGTGGACATTTTTCATCATCATCATCATGTCAGCCGAAAGACGTCCAATGCTGGACATAGGCCTCCCCCAAGGCTCTCCACTCAGACCGGTCTTGTCCAGGTGTCCATTGGTGGACATTTTTAAATCATTCATATTCAAACGCTTGGTTTTTCGCAAAATACTTTAATACAAGTTTTGATTAGTTCTCTTTAGTTAGCTAACTTGAACAATTGCAACCCAACAATACGTGATTGTTTGCTTCATCGCACACGGCTCACGCCACACGGCTCACGACTCATTGCGGCTCACGGCTTCCAAACTTTTTCAGTTTTCGATACACCTAATGTTAATTATAATAAATAGTTGTGTCTCGTCTCGTGCCAGCATTCTATATTCAAACAATTCAGGTGCTTTGTAGATTGTATGGATATTGAGATGTTTGTTACTCTTTCACGCAAAAAGTACTGCACCGATTTGATGAAACTTACATACTTAGTAATAATTACACATAGGCCACTTTTTATCCCGGAAAATGGCAAAATTCCCGCGGGATAGTAAGGAAGTTGCGGGTAACAGCTATGCTACTAATAAATATTGTGCGAGGTACAAAGGTACTGTATGGGAAGAGAAAATCAGGATGCCTTACAGCCTATTATTTCGAGAGGCCTGCTGAGAGGGGGCCAACGAACAGGTGAGTCTTCTGATGGAAAGTAATCGCCGCCGGCTATTGGAGGTGCCTAACTTTAGTCACTGAAGGTGATGACGAGGTAAGTATCTTTCCATAGCACACAGTTTGAGAAGTCCTGTTTTAGCTCATTTCTCCAGAGAGACAAACTGTGTACTGAATGCCCACACTATGTCGGGTCGTAATTTGACAAACTAGACTGGCGAAATGTGGCTCTAGTGTACTTTTTGACACAAGAAAACGGTCTGAATACTATGGGCAGCGCTCCAAGAGTGTAATCGACGACCAACAAAATATGTTCGCGTTATATCGTGTCAAATACCTTACTATGAAAAATTTGAAGTGTGTTGTCGATACGTACCGCTAGAGGCGCTGCTATTTTGAACACAGTAATTGAACTAATGCGAACCCGATCGAGACGTTTCCTTTGTGACGAAAATTACGCAAAGTGCCTTAGTGTAAGTACATAAAATATATAGGTAATCGACAACCAACTAGCTAGGTATTTGACACGTTATCGCGAACGCAATCGAGACGTTTTCTTGCAATTTTATTGTGTCAAAAATTACACTAGATGCTCTGAAATCCGTGGGTGTCAGAAGCTCAGAAGCCTACGCAGTAAATATGCGTCACGTTTCATGTTAAACGTTACGAACAATTTGTTCAGCTAAAAGCAAATGTCGGTTAGATATGAAATCATTTGGAAAGGTGACGAGATATTTATGAAGCAGGAAACAATTTCAAGATCAGTAATTTGGGCACAGTACCTACCTAAAATGCTCAGAATACAAAATGTTTAGAGGTAGCCCGCGCAACGATGTTTTTTTATTCGGATATTAAACATGCTGAGGTAGGTATATAAAGGTACTGAATTTTTAACCGACTTCAAAAAAAGGAGGAGGTTCTACGTTCCACTATGTATTTTTTTTTAATGTATTCATCGATTACTCCGTCAATTTTAGACCGATTTTCAATTTTTTTATTTATTTGAAAGGGTATACTCCTGAGGTGGTCCCATTGTCACCAAGTTATGATCTGATGATGGGATCTCAGGGAAATCGAGGGCAACCCTCAAATTTTATAGGTACGTATCATGTGTTTCATATATTTTCTAAGGCTATTCAAGTATTTGCGTCCGGTAGTCATCATCTTATGTTGATGAGCTGATGACGGAAGGTACAACTCCTTAACGGTTAGGAGTTGGAGGATAATTCTGAAAATGTTAAATCAACGTAAAATTGTGAAATAATAATCTTTTAACAAAAAAGTAAAACCGCCTTCAAAAAAAAAACCTTAGAAAAAAAACGTAAAATAATCCTCTAAAATAATGATAAATAAATAAAATAAAATAAAATGCGTTTATTTCGGTCAACAGAAACGAAAGCCTAAAGTTTTATGGCCTAGCACTAAGCAGCAGAAATATGAAGTCGGCGCGGTGCGAGCGGAATATTCTTTGAATGAAGCACCGACTTCATATTTCTGCTGCTTAGTGCTAGGCCATAAAACTTTAGGCTTTCGTTTCTGTTGACCGAAATAAACGCATTTTATTTTACTTTATTTATTTATCATTATTTTAGAGGATTATTTAACGTTTTTTTTTAATAATAGTGTCATTTTGGAATCTAATGCAAGTTGCTGCTAGTAAGACTCAAACTCAAACATACACTGGCCCGTTGGAGGTAGGCGCTTGACTTGGCCGCACTCGACAAATATTCATGTCGCCTCTCCCTCGTTTTTCACCTGAATAACAGGGATGGAATGACAAACATTTGGCAAATACAGTCAGCCTAACACCCGAATCCTATTCTAAATACTCAGATAATATTACTATTTCAGACAGATAAAGGAAACAAAGGAATTTATTCAAAGGGAACCTTTAATACTTTGATCCGAGTTGACTTGGCCCAAAATATATTGTCTTGTCAATAAGTAGGTGGGTAGTTCACGCCTCCCTTACACCTTTCCCCCACGGCCCGTCGTGTGTACGTCAGTTACAGCTCGTGACGTCATCGGGGGCTTCCCGTCTCGCAGATTGGAATGCAACAGACTGGATACATGATAGATAGATTATTATACAAGCCATAGACCTATGAGCGCCGGACAAGAATAATATGCCTGAATTGAATTTGATTGTAGTATTGTATTGTATTTATAAACTTAATATTGGTTCGTTACCAATACGGTGAAACATTTACATGTCTATTCACGTTAATATTGTTACTGAACGTAATTGAATAAACAACAGTCATTCTGGCTGCCTTGCAAATAATGATTAGGTACCTAATAAATAAATATAAATGTTATCATCGCCGACAGTCCGGTAGGCCGTAGGCATATTTTATTAGTCAAACGAAAAACTATGTGCATGTTCTGATTTAATCACTCTTTGCAAGATAATACCCGCCAAAAGAGTTTTTCCCTTTTGAGTAGTAAAATTAGAAATTTGCTATTTTCACTAAAAAGTGATTTTTAATATTTCTAGTAAACTGAATAATTGTTACGTTATAAGTAGGCACTTTTGCATTATTTCTTTTTTAAAAGAAGATTATCAATGAAAGTGAAATATACAATGTGCTATTCACAAACGATTGTCTAAATATTCTAAAATACCAAATGATTACAATTTAGTAGAACAACGGAGTAGAACAATAAATTTACTGTGTACGTATTTTAATGGGTAAGAATTTTCTTATATATGGTATCCCTAACTTGACATTTGACTTAAGCGAAGTGTGAAGGGGCAGGGGCAGGGCAGGTGGGTCGGGAGGAGAGCCGAAGGTTCTGATTTTCTGAATGAAATGAGGTGTGTTGTATTGTATATCACGGAGGGCTGACGTCCGGACGTGACTTTCTAACATATGTTTACTCTAGTAAACGTATAAATAATTTAATTTAACTTGGCCAACGTGCAGTCAAAATGGGCCGATACATCGCGTATTTCGCGATCGCTGTGCTATGTTTCGCTTATGTAAACACGGATAATGCACTGAAATTTTATCAAGAAAAGGTAAGTTTTTAATCTTAAGATATGACACATTCACTTATTTTCTCAGCGTTAACTTTGACCAGCAAGGTCACACAACAGGATATTATGAAGTTAACAGTAAGTGTAACGTGACCTCTCACTTTCTCCAGTTTCAATGTTTCAGTGAATACAAGTTTGAATTGTTACTACTTATCGTTCGAGTGAGTGGTACTTTACTTCATTGGAAAAGTGATGGAATTTCAGCTTGTAGCTGGCTGGAGAGAAACATGTTTTAAAAAGTTACCAATTTTAATTTAGAACACAGGTTTCATGGCACTTGTTTGTTTTTAAATGTATAATTGTTTTATGCCAGTCAAAGTTTTAATTTTAATTGCATTTTAATTGTTTATAATCTGTTTTTATATGTATTTTTTTTAATTTTAGAATTTTCATGAAGCTCAAGAACTAACGGACCGGGATATCTCAAATCTGGCAGCCATGACAGACATGACGCATTTCAGAGCTGTGTTAGATGAAATCTTAATCCCTAGGGTAGTGGGGACTCCAAATCATGCCAAAGTAAACAAGTACATTAAGCAGCAAATGAAGAGTTTAGGCTGGGATGTTACGGAGGATGCTTTCCAAGACCAAACACCTGTTTTTGGGAAGTTGAACTTTCAAAATATCATTGCCAGGCTAAACCCTAATGCAGACAGATACTTAGTTTTGGCTTGCCATTATGACAGCAAATATACAAGGGAGCATGTTTTTGTTGGTAAGTTTGCATTTGCGTCACTCAGTTTTATTTACTCAAGTTGTTTTTTCTTTAAATACCCAATTGATATACATAATATTGTTTCATCATTAAAAAAATTGCTTTAGAGTGATACTTAATGTAGTCCACTAGTAAGCTTTTTTTAAAAACTTAAATTGACATGACATTGTCACAGCAAAAACATGTAACTTAAAAAATCTAATTTTTCAACAGGTGCCACAGATTCGGCTGTGCCATGTGCCATGATGATAAACTTAGCCAAAGTAATGGCTAACGAGTTGAATAGGCTTAAACAGGCTCGCTTAAGTCTGATGTTTATATTCTTTGATGGAGAAGAGGCCTTTAGACAGTGGGGGCCCACTGACTCTATTTACGGGGCCAGGCATTTAGCGAAAAAATGGCATGGCATGAATTATAAGGATGGTGCCAACCATTTGCAGAGAATGGTGAGTTTTTTTATATAATTATCAACACTTAAACTTACTACTACTACTATTACTAGTATTACTACTTTAACTTACTTAATTCTTTAAATGTAAAAATTCTTAATTATTTAAAAGTTTAAAACTATATTTGTTAAAAGTTTATTTGCGTAAATATGTAAGGGATGTTATGCGTTATTTGTTACGTGTGCAAGCTAAATCGTTTACTTATTTTATCTACACACATATCATAACTCCTCTATAATGCGTTCAGAAACCGTAGAAAATGACCAGCATTGCAGTACATCGTCGCCTCACGACGACCAGCAGGTCCAGCAGTAAAGTAATAGTCATTACGACATCGAATTCGATGTCGTAATGACTTTTCGATATCGAATTCGATGTACCGAATTTGACAACCAACGTAATTTACAATCATAGTGAAATAAAACGGATCACTCACGTATATAAGTCGAGTTCAGTCCGGCATGTAATAAATGTAATAATGTGATATATTTATTTATTTTTTTACAAAAAAAAACAGTTCATGAAACGTCAGCTCGGTATGTTTGTCTATGATTAAAAAAAAACAGTCAAATTCGTGACAGATATGGGTATGATATATGTCTTCGGCTTCTGAACCCATCTTAGAGTACTTATAATATGTGTGTAGATAAAGTAATTTATGCAACTGTACATAATTAGGCCTTAAAACACTCATTATGTAGCAGTTGCATAAACTACTATTTTAATGACGTGTGAGTTCAACAGTTCATGTATAAATAATTACGCACATTTAAATTTAAATTTTAAAACGTTATGACTGATGTCCTAGAGTCCAATTTTAGTATTCTTGTCTTATATGAATCTGTTCACAATGTTAGTTTTTTTAACCTTGATAAGTATTACTTTGTGTTCCTTTTAGGACACTACTCAATGATAAGCATTCAAACTTAATTTTCCTCTTACAATACAAATCAATGACAATACACATGGACAACTTGGCTTAGTCAAATCAGCAATTTTTTGTAATGTCGAAATGATCGCTTAGTATGAAGTTTGTTTTGGTTTACTGAACTATGACGTCTTAATTTTCAGTAGTCAAACTGCTTCTTTGTTTTATTTATTTTTTATAAAAAGATCTAAATTGCACTAACAAGTTAGGTCTCAATTTCGAAAGCTTGATCGATAAAATATTTAAGTACTTACCAATTTAGGTAGTCTTGATTTATTTTAATTTGACATCAGTCAAATAGGTATCCAATTACGACATTCATCAAAATCAACATCTTAATGATGATGTAAGTGTAACTGAAGTTACCTAAATAGAAAAATACGCGCACCGCCGCCGCCGTGTAGGTAGTACAAATTAGAAATGCGAAAAAGGTCATCTCTTACGTAATTAAACTATACCTAGGTACTAAAAAAGTATAGGTAGGTATACTGTGAATATTTCAATACGCATTGTTTTTTTATAAAGAATTTAAATAGGTGTTGTTTTTATTTATTAAGTACATTTTCCTCAGTTAAGTTATCGCTTTTGTTTTCTTTACTGTTCATGACATCATGACCTATCAACTTTTCCAACAATTCTGTTGTGTTAGCTTTTGATGTCAGCGATATGAATGATATTCTATTGCAAGTTATTGTTGTCAACATGGGTAAAAACGTATGCTAAGATTCTTCCAGATATTGTGAAGTTTATGCGACTTTTCGCTTCCTGTGATCTCATGAATTTGAAAAATATCCCTTTGTAACAGAACAGTTCCTACGTTCCTAGATAATTTATCGTATCCGCTCCGAATGTTTCTTTTATTCTTTCTTATTTCTTTTTGTTCTTAGATTTGTTGTTAGGTATATGGGCATTTTCAAAAACTGTGTACTTACCCTTTTTTCCAAAAATGTCCTAAATTTTTCCATAGAAAATTTATTATATATTTTTGTCAGTTTTGTGACGCGTTTTTACATACATTCTATATGGACCGTCACAAAACTGACAAAAAAATTAGGGACACTTATTTTATTACTTAAATAGAAGATAGTCCTCGTGATTCTGACCAGAAATAAACCAAAATTTGCTAAGTTATTCAAAAAAAGTTAAGGGTACACAGTTTTCTGAAAATGCCCATTTACGTCTTCTATGCTTATGCATTACCCTGTTTAAATTAATTTAAGTATTTCTCTTTATTTGGAGTAAAGTACCAGGTAGGTATAACTGAGTTATTCTTCTTGTCCAGAGTTGAGTTGTTGTGTACTAGTACCAGTCTCCCCCCTCTGACCCTGGACTCCTAACCTTGGAAAAGACTAGAGTCAAACATATCACATGCCCATTGTGTAGTCTAATATAATCCGATTTATTTTCTTATTCGACAAAGTCAACAGAATTTGTAGGTATAATAATTTCATTTTAAAACCGGAAAATTATACTTTTGCATTTTTCATGCCCAAGTTACAATATACATAAGTACGTAACTATCAGATTATTTAAAGATTTTCTGAAAGTAGAGCATTGTTACTTGATGGAAAAGTGATCAACCCGAGTTATCGGTCTAAGTGTGGGCGCTCTTCATTTAAGGGGAATTAATCATACACTTGTGTTAGACGGATTCACGTAAAAAACGTAAACAAGGACAGAGAAAGGGCCAGATCTAACTTTACTTCCTATTGGCAACCTTTGTTATAATCGACCGGTAAACTTTGTGATCTCGTCATTGTCAATAACATTGAAGAATGTTCAATCCGCTCGTTAGTTATTGACTTTCAAAATACTTCCGATGCCAAATACAACAAACTTACAATTAAGATTTGAGTCTAACAGGGTACCTAGCGTGACTTCCCATCAAGAGCGTCTCCTACGTTGTCCTCCGACCAACGTACGTAGCTGCAAAAAAATGCTGATAATAAGACTAGCTATAACTTACTTCCAATCAGCGCTGACTACAGCCCTTGATCAGAGCGAAATTGTATTTCAACTCTTTGCAACAGTTTCCGAATCGCTACGTGTCTCAGAAAGCACCTGCAAAATTGTTATTCGCTTTTGACATATGCTCATGACCACTCGACACTTAAAGTGGCAGCTCTACCCTTGTTGATAAAGAGTTATTTAGATCCCCCTCCTTTTTCAGGACATACTGGTGCTCCTAGACCTCCTAGGCGCGCCGGACCCAGTGTTCTACAGCTACTTTCAGTCCACTGAGAAGTGGTACGTCCGCCTCGCCAGCGCCGAGCAGCGGTTGGCCGAGCTGGGTCAGCTTGGAGCCTACTCCAGAGGCAAGGCCGAGCAAACCTACTTCAGGCTGAAAAGCTCTGGTGCCTTCATCGAGGACGACCATATACCATTTTTGAGGAGAAGTAAGTGTTAAACTAGTGCTTGTTGTATATGTGATAGTTGATGTTTGGATGCTGGCTACTCGTAAACAGTTGAAGATGGGGACAAGACGTTCTATGAAAAGAAAATGACTAGTTTTCATGGGTTAGCATTAGCAATGAATCTTAATATTCATAGAGACTGAATCTTGCTAGCCATAACAATATCTAGAGTCCGTCACTTATCTTATCTCTTTATTGCTATTATCACGTAAAATCCAATACAGGTACCTGAAGCAGTTACCTAATGAAAGCATAGGTAAGATTTCCGTTAGGAGATACATACACGTTATACTCAGTGGCAGCAGTGACCGAATTCCAAATAAATAAATGTATATGATTACTTTATGAATTACGCAGTAGATCGTTACGTTGTAGGCTTCATTCCTAAGGAATATTGCAAGAAATTACGTTCTCAAGTTATGGCCTAATGGTCGCATGCTTTCTTGTCTGCGAGAAAAGATATTATTATCAGATATAAATCAAACATTTCAAGATATAATCACCTCAATATATAATAAAAACAGTCATACCAGAAAACTAAAAAAAAGTCAAGTCAGAAGAATTTATATTGAAATCGTCAAAAATTTATAAACAAATAATCAAATCAAATATTTTTTATAAAACGGACAATGAAATGTAAAAGAAGGTAAAAATACTTATAAAGTTCTCCACTAGGGATAGTCATAATTACGTAAATGAAGCAATATATTATAACATGTACCTATTGTATGCGTGTTATAAATTATAAACGAGTTGCCAGTCGATTTTCCACAAAAACTTCAATCGTGGCTAGTAAGAAAACAGTGCAGAGTAAGCTATTTTTGTTCTGTGTTCATATAGTATATATATAATATATGTAGTATATACCCATGTTTGTATGTATCCTTATTTGGAAATAAAAGCATGGAACATGAGAAATCGCGAAACGCATCGGCACTCGACTTGATGAACATAGTGATTGCCGTTCAGAGACCCAAATTTCTGATAAGCCGACTTATCGGGTGTGAAATTGTAGATAAGCTTCGATGCCGCGTTATGTTCCGAAATATTCCAATCATCATCATCATGTCTGCCGAAAGACATCCACTGCTGGACATAGGCCTCCCCCAAGGCTCTCCACTCAGACCGGTCTTGTTCTTTCCGCATCCACCGCGATCCCACGATGTTCCAATATATTTAAAGATTCTTTTTCACTATGAATATATTTATTGGTAATTTCATGCTATAAATAAACGATTATAAATAATAATATGTATTATAATTTATTTTATCCAAAGGTTAAGTAGCTAGGTATATTTGCTGTTATATTTAAAGAACAGGTTTTTTGACGCTAGTCGACAATTAGTTTTTTGTTAACCTTTCCTTTGTCTTTTAATATTTTTTTATAATTTTGAATGTCGTATAAATATTTCATTATAGAGTTTCAAGAATGTTACTAAAACTAGTCTCGTGTTACGCTTTCAAATTATTGTCCGTGTCCGGATTCATATCAAACTTCACGTCACAATTAGATCCATGTCGAATTCAGAAATTGGAGTTAGCTGATAAAAAAAAATATCCGAAAAATTACTGCGATTTTATGATAAAACGCACCGTATACATATAGGTATGTTGTATTGCTGTAGGTATATGTTCTTAGAAATTTAGTAGGATAGATTTGCGATTTTCATGTCGTTATCCTTAAACGAAGGTTTTGGACTTTCCAAGGCGAAATCGCTACATGATACAAGATCACGTCTTCAATTTTGAACGCCGTGGATGTTCTGGGTGCACGCCGTGGATGCTCTGGGTCGTCATGGGCTGGCGTGCACTAAGAGTGCCGGCCGCTTTTACCGGCACTGGTCCCTGAACGACTTGTTCAAGAGAGCTCTCTCCTCGGTTTCCGTACCATCGGTTCTTGAACCTACTGGGATGCTGAGGGATGACGGCAAGAGGCCGGACAGGGCCACACTGGTGCCCTGGTGTCTTGGGCGTGCACTCGTTTGGGATGTCACCTGTGTGGACACCTTAGCGCCATCTCATGTCGGCAGCACGGCTCGTAAAGCTCGTAAAGAGCGGCGGCCGCTCTAGCGCAAGATAGTAAGTGCAGAAAGTATTCACAACTCTGCGCGCACTACGAATTTGCGGCGTTGGCTGTGGAAACTTTGGGTCCGTGGTCGTCGCACACCAAAGCGTTATGCAAGGACATTTCGACGCGATTGGTCCTTGCTTCTGGTGATTTGCGAGCGGGTAGCTACTTTGCCCAGCGGCTGAGTCTCGCTATACAGCGAGGCAATGCGGCCAGTGTTCTGGGTTCCTTAGCACGGGGTGACGATACTTTTTTGGACGGAGGGTTAGGTTAGGGTACGCGGGTTTTTAGGTATTAGTATGACGTTTTTATTTAGGCCTCTGTTGAGTGTGTTGTACTGACATTCTTGTTTAATTTGATTTAATGTGTATGTGTAATTACTAACATGGAAATAAGGGACTTATGTAACTAACTAGATGGTTCGATAGTAAATAAATAAAAATACTTTTAAAAAATGTTTTTTTTTAATTCGTCGTGTCGTTCGTCGTTTTGCTGATATTCTATTATTCTCGTAATTTAAAAGTACGTTGAATGATTGTTGAATGATTGCTGAATTATTCTGATTGAAAAGCACATTACTAGTATTATGTGAAAAAGCAGACCGTGATTCCCTCTCGTCACCGGACTGAATCGGGGCAATTAGCAACATTCAAGCTGTTGCAGTTTACGCCATTCACGGTTTTTTTGTGCTGCTGCGTATAATTTGTACCACTTTGTGACTTATTTTATCTAAATTGACATTCTATTGTCAAAATTAAGGAATAACCTAACCTAACCTTCTGTCAAACGCAATATTATTTATTTCAGTAAGATTTAAATAGGTACACAGCAAGCAAAATGATTATTTGTCGTTCCAGTTGGTATTGTATCGTATATTATGTATTGCGTCTCTGTCTGTAAAATAATTATTAAAATCTCGTTTTTGGAAGATAAATACTTACTACATTTTGTCATAGAGGATGCTGATGTCTTTGAATGTCCAACCAGCTTTCATAGATCGGGAACTTAGCTACTTAGAATTTAAGAAATAAATAAAGATAAAAAACTAAATTGATACGATACGTGATCTGATCATGCACTGCATGTTTTCATTCTTCAATTATTTCTTTATAAGATTTTTCAATTGTTGTAAGTATGAAACTATTAGTAAGGTTAAGTACAATTTTTAATTTTTTTTTCAGACGTAGACGTCCTCCACTTAATTCCTTCTCCGTTCCCGGCCGTTTGGCACAAGGCAGGCGATGACATGTCAGCCCTAGACTTTAATACCATAGAGAACCTAAACAAGATCATGAGGGTGTTCGTCGCGGAATATTTGCACATGCAACCCTAGCGGTACCGCTGGCAACTCTGGAAGATCATTGTTACTTAATGTGTTCTGCATTCCGAATTTGAGATTAAAAAAAATGATGTATCTTCACGGCTTGGGTGGGATATAGTATAAACCTGCATGCTATATTTAGAAACAACGTGAAAACATCGTCCGGAAACACAATTTAAAAGTAAGGCAAATGTCGAATGATCGTGAAATGGACCTCACTGTGCATAATGTTGCAACGAGCCTTTTTCAGGACCCATTTCAAAATACATAAAAATAATGTTGTACTTATATGAAGTTCCCAAAGAGCATATGGCACGCCCAAGGCCTCTGCCTACTGCAAATTCCGAGTCGTTTGTAGATTACATGCTGGTTTATAATGTGTTTGAAGGTGCCGAAGCACAGAGCATGAGGCTGCGCATCCACTATAGCTGTGTAGTGCAACATAGTTGACCGGTGCGCAGAAAAGAAGCCACCAACTGGATTAAGTTTGGATTGGTGGATTTTTTCTTAGCGCACCGCTTAGCACCTTGCACACCTCTAGTGGATGCGCAGCCTTATACTGCTTATACGCATTCCTTTGGTCATTTAGCTGTACTATGGTACTTTAGTATATAGTGAAGTATCTTATAAAAAATAGTTTTAAACGTAATGAAATCAGCAGCCGATGGGTGGAAACCAAGTTTGCATTATCATTGGAGTGTTTTTAAGTTAAATTATGTATTGTTGTTGCGTTATACGTGTACTGTCAAGTTAGGGATGTGCTATAAACTTTTAGTTAATATTAGATAGTTTATTGGTGTGACTGACGGGCGAACTTTAACGCCGTCTTGTGAGAGGGCAGCCAGGGTCGCGGTAAAGCTCGCTCACCGATCGCACCCTTGACAAGTGTTTCAAAAGTCCATAGTTTATGTGTACATTTTACTGGCAAGTACTTGCTATACTCCATGTAAATTTAGGCAATTTTAAATTAGGCCACAAAAGTTATGAGATCACAATTATTATTGTTAAGAAAATATTTTATATATGAAAATATTTTAAATCTAAGTAAGTATATTGAAAATTGTATTCTTGAATAATATTATTGTATTCTATTTGTATGTACCTGCGTGTTTAACATTAACGAATTTAGCTTTAATAATGGCCTATCTACGCTCTTATGAAGTCGCCATCAGATATATATATATTAGATATAAATTATACGTAGACAGCAGCGACCTACGGTACACAAAAACATTTGAAACGTGTAACTATTCCGACTCCACTTGTTCACACCCTTTTGTTCTCACTGGGAACTATTGAGATTTATTTCTCAGTTTGAAGTGCCGAAAAATTCTCACCCCTTCGAACCGAACGTTGTGTGGGAATTTGTTTGAATATATGGTTGCTTTTACCTTGGTTCGCAGTGCGAACAACTGGAAAAAACCCAATAGTTCGCAGTGCGGACAACTGGAAAAAACCCACTAGTTTGCAGTGTGGACAACTGGAAAAACCCACTAGTCCGCAACGCAAACAACTGGAAAACCCCACTAGTTCGCAGTGCGAACAACTGGAAAAAATCCATTAGTTTGCGGTGCGGACAACTGGAATACAGGCTTATAACCACCTCAATATATCTGATTGCGATTGTTAATATGCCTTTTGCAGTGTGTGTGGATTATCATCAGCAACTTTCGCTAGGTACTTTTGTTGACTCACGTCAAAAATATCACAATAGCACTTGCTGCTAGCGATTATTACATTTTTTATGCATTAGAATCGATTAAGAATTTATAAGTAATGTGTATACATACGTACATATTGATTTACAGTCAGTAAGTTGTTGCCTAGAAGAAATGATCCATTAACTTACCTGGGGGACTACTACGAAATTCGAAAATCGAAGTTCGTATCGTATCATCCCGCTCACTCTCGTATTAAATAATTTTAGCGTAAGCGGGACGGCACGACACGAATTTCGAATTTTGCAGCCTGACTCTCTTAGGCGCGGAAAAGTTAGTACTTTATGCAACAACAGCAACACAAGTACCTATGAATTAGTAAGTTGTTCCTAAACGGTTGTGTGAATAAATTTAAATATTTTTAGTAAATACTTAGTATTTTCTGATATTTTTAGTTCACATTATTATGTATGCAACGTGCCACAGCAAAACTGAAGTAAACACAAGACATTTGATCTACATATATGTGGGAAAACTTCACTGCTCGATATATGTTAATATTGTATAACGTATAGGGATTAAGTGACATTTAATGTGCAAAGAATTTAATTCAACAATTGCTGTGACGATCCCTATTGGAGATTTAATTATATTCTTTTAGAATTCTAAAATTAACTTATGTAACTAATTATTTTGCTTTTACAACTTCCTCCTTGAGACGATATTAGTTTTGACATTGTATTTTAATTTTATTCTTATTTTTTTTAATTGTTTGTTAAATTGTTTAAATATCTCAACATATTTTTTTATATTTTGACAGCATGTATTTATATAATTTAATTTTCATGTTGATTAAATAAATAAAATCTAAACATATAAACATGTATTTATGTAGTAGAAAAACGAAGGTTGTTACTTAAAAATTTATTACAAATCCAATTCCACTTAATATAAAAGTACGTACTTAATGACAAGGAACACGACCTTCTTGGGAAACACATTTTTGCTATTTAAGCCAGTTTGTTGGTTTAAAAGCAATACTTTTTTTAATTGACTATAAAAATAATAAAATCGGTATGTTTTTAAACTTCATATTGAAAACGAGTATTACTTATCTCTAAAAAGATCGAATCTAATAGATGACAGTTTGTGCTAGGTAGCATACATTATTGATATATGACAAACCAGATAGTCGATTATAAATTCTACTGAACTTACGAATAAGAGAAAATTTAGTTTAAACATTTGTTTTGTAAAAGCGTGGCCTAATTACGAGTAGTGATTCGTGATTGACTTTGACTGTTTAATGGCCCAGCCACACCAGATGCGTTTGCGTGTAGTGTACGTGCGTTCCACTGTATTGTAAAGTATGAATCCTCATAAGAGATGTCACACTGCTTGCGACACGTATTACGCGCATGTGCACGCACACGCATCCGGTGTGGCTCTTCTTTTAACGTTATCTGTACCGTTAACGTCCAAAACGTTTTATTTTTCGGAATAAGGTAAAAAAAAATAGGCATATTTTGTCATCAATACAGCGACCCTTTTCCAAATGTTAGTCAAGTATTGCCGAGAAATAACACAATCTCTTGAATCTTTGATATCATTTGCAATTACAATTTACTCAAACCATAGGCACTAAACTTGACATGCTTATAAATGTTATAAACCTACCACTGAACATTAAACCAACGGGAGACGCCACGCGCATTTATTAACCCTTTCAACGCCAACGTCGCATACAAAAGTTGCCATCCACACTCCAAGTTGGCATAAATTAAACCTTAAGCATACGTTCGTAGGTCGCATTTGCACTGTGTGGCTAGACGCCTATAAGCGTTGGTGGCGTCGTAGGCACGTCGGCTCATGACGCTTGGCGTTGAAAATATTTAAAAAAAAGTTCTTTTGGCGCGATGCGAGGCCGTAGTAGATTCGGATTCGATTGTAATGATAGGCACGTACGGTCGAAGTAACTGAATCATGCGCTACTACACTACACTTTGTTATGTCATGCAGACATATTTGACATCTTCCAAAGAAATTGTGAAATTAATTGTGAAAGTTCCACAGATATGTTGCGCGAGGCAGTTTCCTCGAGTGCACCTAGTTTTTTTTATACGACAAGGAAGGCAAACGAGCTTAACTAGGTCGACTTGCACCGACCAGGGATAGACATTAACCCAGGGTTAAGGGCCTTATCACATTTGAGGAGAGCGGGCAGCGAGTTCGCTGGAGAGGAGGTTGGCTTCTCCAGTTGGTTTGATGCTCGAGACTTGACAGTTTTGACAACAATCTTACAGCGCGTTCCTAATATTCAATTTCAATACTCTTGTTTTGATCTACTGACAAATATAATAATATTAAATTTGCTATTTTTAAAATACAAAAAGTTGGATGAAAATCAATGTGTAGCGCCATCTCTCGCTTAGTTGGTGAGCAGTATATGTTCCAAACTGAGATGTGAATTCTCGTACAGAGACGTTACATAGATGACGCTAGAGTCAGTATTCGCTAAGTAATTTGAAATAAACTGAAACGTGTGTATATAGTTCTTCGCTGCTACCAATGATTACTCGGATGTCGCAGTTGGCAGCGCGACGCCACTGTATGGTGCAGGTCCTGGGTTCAAATCCCAGTTCGAGAATTTAAATTTCTGGTCTTTCCGAATATTTACGTTTCAGTTTGAAATTTGAGAAATCTATAGATATCCTACGATCCTCCCGTCGACAGATAGCAATAAGCAGAGACGGCAAAATTGAAGATAGATGTTTTTATCGTCAATAGCCTTCGATCAATAATAAGTAGATGTCGGGTCAGAGCGTCGAAAACGCCTCGGCAAATAACCGCGCATTTATAGAGTGAGTTCTTATTTATTGCAGGCAAAATTGTACGTTATTTTAACAGCTTGAAGGATTATATTAGATCACAATAATCGATAGCAAAGTGACACTAGACGGCGCCATATCTTTACTTCGTTTTTGTTCGTGACCGGTTATCTAGGTAATTATCGATCGAAGTCAGTAGATCCAAATAAATGATATATTGAATATTGGAAACGGCTGTTAGTTAGGTTAGGTCACTATGGCTGGCAATAGACTCAGACTTGTGAAGATTTTATCACGTGCCAACGAAGTTGAACCCAGTGTTTCTTTCTCTAGCAGTTTCTTTGTCGACTAACCCGAGAGGTCGTATTAGGCTCAAATTTAGCAAATCAGATATGTTTATACAGAAATGTTATTATTAAACTGGTTAAGCCCTTAAGGTTCAGTATAGTACAATTGTTACTTCTGTTCTTATTTGATCATATATTTTTATCCTGCATAACTTTCATCTTTCTAAACATTTTAAAGCTTAGGACTAAGGTCCTACTATATCGTATAGTTATTATACAAAATGTATTCCAGAGAAAGGCATTAAAAAACTCTATCCTGATTCCATTTTGTTTAATTAAAATTTTGTTTTGTTAATTCTATGATTCTAATAATCGTTACAATAAGTAATACAATAAAATAAACTTTAAATAGATTTCTAATAAATAAACATGCGTTAAAAAAATAAGAAATATTTAGCCTTAGATTTGCACTTACACCAAAAATGCCGATATACTTAAAAAAAAAAAAAAAACTTTCCGATCATGATTTTGCCGAAAGCATAATTATTATGTTATACCCGTGAATCGTAAACTCGGGTGAAACAGTTCAGTGTTTATATTTTAAAAATCTTGAAATAAAATTATACCATTACTCTAATTATTGCAATACAGACATTATTTATCTACAAACATGACGAGATTTACAATTCATTTAATACATACAGAGTAAGATTTCCAAAAAAAAAGTACATTTGCCGATAATTGAAATTGATCAAATATACATTTGATTGTGGCATTTTATTCACATAGAAAACACCCCTTATCCATAAAGATAAAGCTTTTCATAAAACCTCTTCATTTCCTACCAAAGCCTACAAAACAAAGGATCGACAACACGGTTTTTGACTAAAACAAGCGCTCATTAATTTATTAAGGAGTTACTTTATTTACCTCTTACCTTTAGGTACCTCGACAATTTTAGTTCACGTGAATAGCACACACACATGCACACAGCGGCGTCATGTCGTGTATGCATTTTGAATTTTTGCGTTTTGTTTTCGTACAAATAGCAATAATAACCGAAAAAAGTTATACCGACGCGATGTCGAATAAAGAAAACTTGTGATTGTTCACTTTTCTTCCAAAAAAAACGGATTCAAATAGGTATGTACTTTGTTTTCAGCATTTTTCAATAAAAAAATCATTAATTTGTTCACTAACCTTTTTGCAATCAAAACGTTTTATAGTTGTGTGAGTAATCATTCAGATCAACTAAAAATCCTCGAAGCATGCCTACAACTCTTACAAGACGATTTTTGATCGATAAAGCTTCACATATCGGTTAAGTTCTATAAACATATTTGATAGTTTACCTTTTGATGTAAAACTTTATCTTCAAGTATTTAACAATGTTCAAATCTGAGTGGTATGAGATTTTCCATTCTCACTTCTTAGTATTTGGACTTATTGTGCCAGTCTACAAATAGATCACTTTCTAAACCGATCAGTTCTGATTGACTTATCCTTTAATTAATGTGATCTATCGTGAAAAATATGTTACACAATACTTCAATAGTTATTTAAAATATGCTATCTAAGAGCGATCCCTTGAATTTATTTAAAGTTTTCTCCTCCAAATCGTTTAATTTAGAATCTAGATCTTTTTTCGATCCATTATTTACTAAATCTGGTATTGTCTCAACATTAGATTCTTCTAAAACAGCTACCTCTAAGTCCTTAGAATTAATCATACCAACATCAATCTCGGTTGACCCCTCATCAGTTTTTTCGGTTTTATTACTCCCAGCATCGGTTCCCTTGTCCCCTTCTTTTTCATTTGTCACACTCTTCTCATCATCATTTTCATTTCGAACAATATCATTGATCGCATCTTGAAAATCGGCCGTGTTCACTTCAGATACACATTCACTCATGTCATCAGTTACAGCATTGTTAACCTTAACACCATTAACCGTAACACTTTCATTTTCACTTCTAATTCTAATAATTTCATGGACAGTTCTATCGTTAGAATCCGACGTTGACATTAATGTTTGGAAATCCATGTAGTCATCAATGCCGTCAGATTGTACGGGTTTTTCGTTTTTGATGAAGCTTTCTATGTCCATTCCTCTTTCTTTATAGTAATCCTTGGAGGTGATGGTGGCGTTTCTTTCTGGGGGATCTAACCTGGGTATCTTGGTAGCGTGGTTGGTCTCTGCCTCTATTCTCGCTTTGGACCTCTTGATCTTAGTTCCGGTCGCATCTTTGTTTTTGCGCGATATTTTCGGCGGTTCGATCGCTAGCGAAGTATATGTCTACAAATGAAAGAAAAGTAGTAATTAATTTACTTATAAGTAAATTTCAAAAATGACAACAAGAATTAACGCAAGTCCAGAAGTGAAAAAAAACAGGGCTACATTAAATTACCTACGTACTAGTGCCTAGTAATATCTCTACTAATGTACAGCAGTTTTTGAAGTACTTCAACTTACCTCTGGTTTCTTGAAAGGCGTGAAGTGCTTCCGTCTGAGGACTTTGTCTTCGAAGAAGGCGTCAAGGAGCAGCGACTTGGAGACCACGTCTTTAGGATCACTCTTGTTGGCCTCGAAGTCTCGCACATTTAAAGTTTCTTTCGGGTATAGCCATTGGTATATGGATGCAAAGGTGTATAGGTCTTCCTGAAATGCGCGAGAAAGAAATAGCTTTTACTCTTAATTACTAGTGTCACGAAAATACTGCTCATAGTTTAAATGAGAAAGTTTTCATCATTCGAAATCTGCGCGTAGAAGCACTTTTTCCAAGCTAGCGCGGAAACAATTTTTCAAAATGGAATGTGAATTATTCATTGCTCATTATTTCTTCTGTGTCACTCTGGTAAAAATAAGGGCGCCTACAACTTACTCAAAAAGGCTTAAGCTCATAAAACCCATTTTCCCGAAATGCGCACTATCTCGAAAAGTGCACTTTCTGCAAAAAGCACACATCCAAAACGTACACTTGTCCAATTAGGCCACTTTCCCGGTAAGTGCATGCTCACAAAATGTACGCTTTTCAAAAATGCACACTTTCCCGAAATGTACACTAAAGTGTACCTGATTATAATAACTATGCGAGTAATGCGACTCCACGCGGCTATAATGCATTGAAAAAATAAATCATCCCTTGGTTAAACATATGGAGTACAAAATCAAAATGACTACCTCGTTTCCCAATTTGGATTGCAAAAGTGTACCTTCTGAGAAACTGTACCATCTCAGAAAGTGCACTTTTTGTGGAAAATGTACTAATTGAGAAGTACACTTTTTGAGACAGTGCACCTTCCGAGAAAAAGTACACATTTGTGATTTATGAAAGTGGATTTAATGAGCGTAATCCCTCAAAAATATGTCCCAAGGTTGTGGTATTGTTGTTGTGGTGGATTCGATACATATTGACCGTACAAGTATCTGTCAATAATCCTTACCCTCATGTCATCACTCGTCAGCCATATCTTGAAGTCGGCCTGCGGGCGGTCGCGCACCGCGCCCGCGTCGTCCACGGCCACGGCCCACTCGCGCCGCGCGAGCGCCGCCACGTGGGACCGCGTGCTCACGAACACCGCTTTCTTCACGTAAGGGTTCGACGACTCGAAGACCACGTCTGGAGAAGAAAACAGGCAATTATATGTCTGTATTAGGCAGTTGGAGAAGGAAAGGACTGTTTAAGTCGGTAGTAGCCGTTTTACATTGACCCAGTGGCTTATCTTTAATTTCCCCAAATATGTATATGTATTTAGTATTACGCCAGATCCATATTAGTACTTATAACTTTCTACATTTTGCTCCCCCGTTAACCCTATTAAGCCGTGACCCTTTTTTGAAGTCAATGTGTGACAGTCAGTAGGCCGAGCACGAGTTTTCTACCTACTTCTGAATAACCTAACCAACTTAGAAAAGTTGACAAACCCCCGACATTGTCATTTCAAAGTTCAATATTTCAAAAACGGCTGAACCGATTTTAATGAAACTTAGCTAAGAACCATCTCGATTAAACTAGCTTTCGATTAAAAAAAAAACTCATCGAAATAGGTCAATCCGTTTGGGAGCTATGATGCCACAGAGAGATAAACAGATACACAGGTCAAACTTATAAATAGCACCTCTCTTTTTCGTCGGGGGTTAAAAAGCAGCTTTTGTCTTTTCGCAGATTTCAAAATACAGTGACTAGGAGTCGTCATCTAGTTCAGAGTCAAATATGCGACGTTTACATCGCGTTAAAGAGATTTCACTACTTGAATCGACCACCCGCGCATAAACACATTGCCGTCGAGCTGCCACGTTTTGCCTAAGCAGTTTTTCCTAACCCTTTACCTCTCCAGCAGTAGGTAAACAATGTTTTTCTTAACAATAACTGTTTATATTTGCATAAATACCGCTCAATTACGCAAAACAAACCAGTTGGAATGCTTATTAGTAGCGCAATAGACATAGAAGCGCCATTACATGCTTTGAGCATGCTTTTCTCAAGCACTTGTTATTATACACTATACAGCTACTTGTCTTAAGCATGCTTTTAAATGGCATTTGTATTAGCATATGTATAGCTTAGCAATAAAGTGCCGGAGCGACGAGATAGATACGACATGCTACCACGCCAGTGAAAAGTTCAAGATTCCGTTTACGTATGGTTTACGTCGAAGGTTAACTTGCTAAAAAAAAAACAACAATTCAATGTAGGTACCAAAGTTCAGTCCGCATTAACATCTTCATTTAATTAGTATTTATTTGTTTTTTTTTTATGACGCGGGGGCGGGGCGGGTTGTTTGACTGACTTAGACATTATGACATTGTTAATAATGAAATGACTTGTAGTTATATTATGAAAATTAAATCTTTTTTATACAAAAACTGGCCGACCCAACGCGCTTCGTAACGCCATCGGCCGTTCCATAGAAAATGTAAGAGAAAATGAATTTTCTTCATATTTTTTTATACAAAGTTAAAATGAGACCACTTTAAAAGTATCTCCAATTTATCAAAGAAAGAACTATTTTTTTTTTTATTTAAATTACTCAGCATAACAGTAACTATACCAAATCGATGGAAATTTCAAATTAAACAAAAAAAAAACACATAAAAGACAAAACAAATAATATTACAAAAAAAATAGTTCTTTATGGATTTTTGGTGAGATTCTCTTTACAGATGTCACTTACCATCTTTGAGCTGTGTCCAGCGCTGGAAGTGGTCCCTCCAGTGTGCAAGCTCGCTGTCTTTGACTACCACTAGTGCAGGCGCAGACAGGAGACGCTTGACAGCACTCAGGAACAACACAACCTGCAGCGTCTTGCCATAGCCAGTCGGGTCGTTTAGGATTACACCGGGTTTCTTCTGCAACATGTTTAAAGATAGTTAAATAAATATTAAACATCATCGTATCATAATGAATAAGTATAATCAAATTTGATGATTATTTATGTCCCATGATATTTATTATTATTTATTTATTATTTATTAGTATTAAATTCAATATACAATGACAATGGAAAGAAAAATTAGCTAAAGAACTGGATTTGAACCAGCAACTTCACTAATCTTCAAGGCTAGAGTGAATAGGCTGTTACTGAACCAGTGAGTTACACCTTAGGCCTAATCTGCACCTTCCATCAAGTGAGATAGGGGTCAATCACTGGTCAGCTTATAGTAAAAAAAAAAAATTTGTACCATGTTGTATCAATCAAGCTATACTTAACCAAAGTTTAGTTATGATTTAATTTTAAATCTATGCATAATTCCAAGAATTTAACCTTTTTGAACTGTGCATAGAGAAATCGAATTCCGTCAATCTGATGCTGGGGCAGTTGGCAGTGGTCCACAAAGATATCATCTTCCCTCGAGAGGTACAGCCGCTCCGTTATCTTAATATCAGTCATTGTTTCAGTTTATCTGGAAATTGGAACTGGGAATTATGAGACGTGATTTTTCTATCTAGGCTGGCTGTCTAATAACTAGGAAAACCAGACCTGACGGTGAAAGTCGCCTATATGTCAATCTAATTTAATGAAAATGTAAGCAAACCGATTTCATTAGAATTCATTCAAAAAAGTCTGGTTAATGTAGAAGTAATCTGGCCAGGACATAGACTCGAGCAAGTGCGCCTGGTGCAAAAGGGCCAATTTTAAAAAGAGAAAATAAACGAAAACGGAAAAAAATTACGCGCGAAGCTGTAGACACTGATACACGCATTAGGCCGTTTTTTAAATGAAGCTGACTACTTACTTACTTAATAAAGTAAATGACAACTTTAAAAATCCTATTTACAGTTTGTATATACTTACACCAATTAGATGTTTAGTGTTAGTAAACATATTTGATTTAGGTATTGACTAAACGAAAATAATGGCTTCTTGTTTCTTGTTTAATAGTATTCTAGACCTAGGTAGTATATGAACTAGAAGTTTATTAACCAATCATTAACTAAAGCCGTAATGATGAGTCGAGCAATTAACCTAAATGTTAACTTACTGAGGAAGACGGACCAGTCTTATCATTTACGACGGTATATTCTGATTCAATCGGTTCAATATCGAGAGCGTCATGATCAGGATGTACAGCATTTCCAAATAAAACAACGCGACGAACACAGACACACTTGTTTTATGCACTTCTATGTCTTCAAACTCCTGCATGATATGCCTGTTACGATAAACATGATCCCAAAACATGGACACTGTTTTTTTTTAAATATCCAATATGCGCGAAACACGCTCGTTAGCGGTTAAACTTTACTTACGACTAAAGTTGTAAATACATTTTGTATTACTTTGCTGTGTATGTAAATGAATTAATTTACAAGGCGAAAACACGTCGGTTCCGATTAACTACTCTCTCAAGATTCTCTCATAAATTAAGTGTAAGCTACTAAGTTAAAAAGGTATGCCCAGTGTGACGTTGGCGCTAGTGTGACACATGAGTAACGTGTTAAATGGGATTGTTAATAGGATTTCCGCGACTCCTTAATTTTGCCGTTTATAACAGTGACAGTTGCCAGCTGATCACTACCAGCACTAAAAAATAATAATGAGACCATAAAAAAATAACAAAATTATAATGAAATCGTATGAGTCGGGAGAAAGGCAATCGGGTCCATAACTAATTTTGTACGGATAATACAAGATCAAGCAGAGCAGAGGGTCGTGGGTTGAAACCCCGGCTCGCACCTCTGAGCTTTTCGGAATTTATGTGCGGAATTACATTTGTAATTTATCATGAGCTTTTCGGTGAAGGAAAACATCGTGAGAAAACCTGCACTCCTGCGAAGTAATTCAATGATGTGTGTGAAGTTCCCAATCCGCAATGGGCCCGCGTGGGAACTACAGCCCAAGCCCTCTCATTCTGAGAGGAGGCCTGTGCCCAGTGTTGCCATGCACCGAGTGTTGACATGACTTACGCTACATGCCTCTACAATATTTTTTTACAGAATTTGAGATTATGTACTCCTAAGCCAAAGCCCTCTTCGGCATAACATATCCGAACGGGAAGTAAACCTGAACCAAACGGCGAACTGTAGGCAAACCTACATTTGCTTGCATCAAGATTGCATGATCAAATTATCAAATCGAGAATAAAATACTGTTTAAAAAGTCAGTATAATATATTCAGAAATAAAACATTGTAAAACTGGATTTTTTATAAAAGTTAATTGCACTTTTTCTTACACGACCTATTTGATTCAATAACGGTTTTAAAACAGACTTAGTTGTTCTTGAAGTTAGGTGGCCTCTTCTCGATGAAAGCAGTCATGCCCTCTTTGCGGTCCTCCTACAAAATCAAAATTACATTGTGTTTATTAAAATATTGATAAAAGCGTCTCAGTCATCATCATCATTCTTTAAAAAACATGAATATTGTCCGTCTGTTTGTTTGACACAGATGGGCATAATTTGCAGGGACTATTTTATTATCATGGGACAATTGACACCAATTTACCTAGTCCCAAACTAGGCAAAGCCTGTACTATGGGTACTAGACAACGGATAAACATACTTAAATACATATTAAGCATCCGAGACCCGAGAACAAACATTCGTATTCATCTTAGAGCAGGAAAGGAATGGAGATGTTAACGCGCGATTTCCCCTCTGCCAAATCTCTAACATTAAGTATGACCAAAATGATCAGGGTCTGTTGATTGTGTGCGTGTTTTTGGCATTTGTGTGACAGTTTTGTTTTAGTGTGCGTTTGTAGGAACGTAACAAATTTTGACAGGAGCGGTAGACGTGTGCTGTACGTATGTGTTCCTCGTCCCCCTCAAAAAGTGGCAGAAAAATTGTAGTGCATAGATAAGCCAAAGGCGCCTCCCGTGTGTCTGCTTTATGATATTCATCATACAAACATCTGCCCCGACCGGGATCCAACCCAGGCTCTTAAACTTAATAGTCATCTCTAACCACTAGGCTATCCGGTCGTTACGTACCGTAGCGAAGGTTCCGTAGAACATGGACTTCTCGTACTCCAGCCCGGAGCGCAGCGTGGTCTCGTACGCCAGGTTGACGGAGCGCTTCGCCATTTTAATCGCCAGCGGCGAGTGCGTGCCGATGCGCTCCGCCAGCTTCACAGTCTCCTCCAGCAGCTTGTCCGCCGGGAACACGCGGCTGACGAGGCCTGCCCACAACAACAATCAGTTCTCCCGTGCCCAATAAACTAACGAGCCCATTTGAAAAGGGTACAAGGAGAGAATCTAGTCACTTTTTTTTAAACGAGATTTTAAACTCAAAATGTAGAGCACTTATTGGACTATAAGTTATCACTCGGTTACAGAAGCAAATATTTATGTAACTTGTCTTTTTTATCACTGTAAAAAAAGATGTATACGAAAATTATATGGATAATTACTTACATCGTTCCAAACTTTCAAATCGCCTTACCTTAAGGTTTGGATGAGCTTCCGATATTTTGACGCAGTCACATGCATTATCGGATCGGAAGCTAATTCAAACCCGGTAAGGTAATCGCGATCAATAGGTATCCATTGTTGAATTTGTGTAGTGTAACCAAACGCGTATCATTTATAAAGGCATTTTGTTTATAAAACCCGCGCTAATACTGACCTTTTTTTTTTCTGTAAACTGACGTGATTATCCCCTGTCTCGCTTGATGGAAGGTGCAGATGAGGCCTAAGGCTAAGGTGTAACTTACTGGTTCAGTAACAGCCTTATTCACTCTAGTCTTGAAGAGCCCTAGATTGTACCCGTCCGGAAATGCAGACGATGGGAGCGAATTCCAGTTATTAGCAGTTCGCATTAGGAAGGATGAAGCAAACCGTCTCGTGCGGGCCAATGAAATGCCAACAACGTATGGGTGAAGACGCTCCCCCCGCCTGGAAGTCCATTGGCAAAAAGGTAATGGATGGATGGATGATCTGCTCGGCTTCTGACCCGCGTTTGGTGTGTCACGTCTTAAGACCTAGTCAAGTGCACTGAAGTGTTAACATCAATTCCCAATGCGTACCCATCTTCTCGGCCTCGTGCGCGTCGACGAAGTTGCCGGTGAGCACGATCTCCATGGCCTTGGATTTGCCGACGAAGCGCGGCAGGCGCTGCGTGCCGCCGGCGCCGGGGATGGTGCCGATGTTGATCTCGGGCTGCCCAAACTTGGCCTTGTCGCCCGCGTAGATTATGTCGCAGAGCATGGCCAGCTCGCAGCCGCCGCCCAGCTGACAAAGGAAACTGTTCAATGGGACACTCTTGGTTGAGAGGACGTCGCGGCACGGCCGGTCGAAGTGATAAGGACGTTGCGGCATTGCCGGTCGAAGTGACAAGGCCGTCGCGGCACGTCGGCTATATACTCACGGCGAGAAGGCCGTTCCTATAGAACCCCCAAAATGTTAGACCTGCTTAATACAATAGCGCCATCTAAGAACTTAAACTGAAAACTAGTACAGATGGCGCTATTTCAAATGAAAATAATAAATTTGTTCATTATTCTTGTTTTTTTTTTGGTTAAGTATGGTTATTATGGTTTAATTGGCGGAGCGTGGTACGGATTACAGAGGTTGCTGGTTCAAGTCCAGCTGCTTAACTGATTTTTCTTTGCATTGTCATTGTATGTTGGCGCTATTTTGTCAAGCTGAGGGTTAAGTGCCATAAGAAATAACGTGGCCACCTTGCAGCCGCCACTCAGCTGACGAAGAAAAGTATTCAATGGGATACTCTTTGTTCAGAGGACGTCGCGGCACGTCTGTTACAGACTCACGGCGAAGAGGCCCTCCCTACGAGAACCCCCAAAAAGCGGGAATGTGTGACATTTAATAGACCTGCTGAAAAAACTAATATAGATGACGCTATTTAGTCATGTAGAGATCTAAGTGCAAAACGACATGAGTGGTACAGACCTCTCTGTAGTGAAACTAGGTACAGCTGGCTTATTATTTGCATAGACATTAGCAGTATCTTTGTTTAGTCCTCGGTAGGTACACACTGTAAGTGTGGTGAGCGAAATTTATCGCCGAGACTTCGCCGTGAGTCTGAAGATATAGGGTCTATGGTCCGTCACTCAAGCCTCTATTAGCTAAAATAGGTTGTCTTCTTCTTACTAGCGAAAATGTCAAGGTGACAAAAAGGGACAAACAAACTTTAACAGCATTTTAGTTAATATAGGTTTCTGAATAACAGGGTATATCTATAAGAAACGAACGTTTAACACTACATAGCAAGGGTTTCATAAAAAGCAAAATGTATAATAAGAGATGTATCCTCTATTATCAATTATCATGTATACTCACAGCGAACCCGTTGACAGCAGCTATAATGGGCTTTCCGCAGTTGGAGATGTCCTCCCACTCTCGCAGGAACCCTTCTCTCTGGCTGTCAGAGTATGTCTTGTTTTGCATTTCTTTGATGTCAGCTCCCGCCGCGAAAGCCTTCTCGTTGCCTAAACAAAGTAGTGACACTAAGTGTTGTGTTTAAATCAAGTAATAAGTGAGAACGTGACCGATGGCAGTGCTAATCCAACGCCATCTCTTTCGTCAAACAGTATCTATAAGATGGTTTAAGAAAATGATGGCGTAGAAAGCGAGGGTGCGCTAGACAATATGGTCTCTGGCTTCTGCATCCAACATCTATAAAATACCAGGCAAACTACTCACCAGTAATGATGATAGCTTTGATGCTGCCATCGGCATCAAAGTCCATCACGGCCCGGCCCAGCTCCTCGAACAGGGGCTTACAGAGCGCGTTCAGAGCCTTGGGCCTGTACAACTGGATGAGCCCTACATTCTTCTTGGAACCAACCACTTCAGTTTTGATGTTTTCGTATGCCGGAGCTGATGGAAATACCGAGAATTCGAAGTCAGTAAAATAGGCATGTAAAAATAGTATAGTAAAGGTTCACATATTATCAATAGAAAAGTCCTGACTGACTGATTGGCTCATCAACACCTGGGTCAAATTATGATGGAGGACGGAATTTGCGAAATTAATTAAGGGTTCCGTTTTTGCCATTTTGGCTCGGAACCCTAAAAAGGTGATAGGTAAGTGATAATCTGATAATTTTTGTAAAGTTGTTTTCCTCAAGTAAGTTTATGTTAGTTTAGTAAGTAAGTAAACACTTTATTGTACAAAAAACAGGTTAGTTATATAATTTTCAAGGTAAATAAGAATGCTGCTAACGAAATTCGGTAACAATACGCTTTTGTGCATCAGCAAATAACAGATAAGATAAAACAATTGTAAGTACTTTAAATTACGAAAGTCATGGTCCAACCATTTGGCAACCATAGAGGCAATGAATTTTGGGTTCTGTTTGATGAGTATAAGAAGCATTATTGGTTGCATTGATGAAACAGGTTTTGTTATGTACCTACTTTGATATTGATTATGAATTTTATTAACTGTTTGCTTGAGGTATACTGTATGAGATTGGTATGATAACAAGCAATTTATTCGAACAGTCCAATGTCTAAAGTTTAATACAATTAAATGATTCAGATAGTTTAAAATCATATGACTTTAAAACCAATTCATCTTTGTATAATTAGCTGCAGAAAAAAAGTTACCCTCCCCGGGGGTACCTTTTCCTTGCAGCTGGCAGTACATTTGTAGACCCTTACAGTATATTTTAGTAAGTTTGGTAGGTATTTTTGTGGCTGCTGCCTGGTACTGGCAGCACAGTGAAGTAATGTTTAAAAAGTGCTTCCCGGGCATGATTGCAAGCACCAGATTTGGTCAGAGGTTGTGACCCCTGTGATTTCTCCCACCTTCTCAAACCTCACCTGGTGCTTACATAGAAAACTGTGTAAGCATTGATAATGCATTGTCTATCATAATTTTGCTCAGGTTTCAGGATAAAAGGTAGTGTTCATAACTATAGCAATGTTTGTCATTAAAGCAGGGCTCGTTGAGATAAGGTGATTATGGAAACAGGTGAGCCCTGGATATCAACTGTCAACTCTCATCATGATAACTAGACATTACAATAAGTTTTAAAGTTGGTACAAAACAAAACCAGGGACCCTGAACACTAATGGCACCTATAAGTTTACTGTTGACACAATGGAACATTATTTTGTCATGTCTTTATAATTTATGAGTTCTTGAGTGGGTAACAAACACTTAAGTAAATAAGAAGTCAATAACACCATATGCTAAGTTTTAATTAAAAGCAAGTGTCCGGCTTGTTTTAACGATAACATATAGCATGTCTTAAAATAGATTGTAACTACCTACTTCTTTGATTCCGAATGATAAGCAATTTAATTAGTATTCCTCCCATTACCTGCACTGTAGAACTTCACGAAACCGGTATTGGATACCGCCGCCAATCGGCCCCCGAAAACATTCTTGCCGATCAAAACACGTGTTACAGCACCGACAGAAGCCATTTTTTATGTAATACTGTACAACTACTAATTCTGTCGGCTTCTATAAATGAAATGGACTGATAAATAAAGTAATAAGAGGACTTTGCTGAACTTTGGTACAGTGATAAAATGATAAGAAGTAAAAAATAATGTGTCAAACAACGAACGAAACGAAACGGAGAGTACCGCGCAAAAGAGATGAAAGAAGACAATAAATTGGGAAAATTAAAGAGGTGTTCATGTTACTGGAAAATAATTAACATAAACCTGTTCTGTAATTAGTCGGGTTATAGAATAAACGTTTCATTTTACATACGAAGGCTAAAGAATATTAGGAAAATACATAAAACAAGACCATGCCGGACATATTTAAAATCTGGCGAATGAAAATGAGAAATGAGGCACAGTAATAGTTTGTTATTTAATATATTGCTTCGGTAAAAGAACTTAAAGAACTTTAAATACAGTACTCACAAAAAGAAGACTGACAGCTCGATCGATGAGAAACTTAACAAAATCTTTAAACGGAACGTCAAGCCTTCAAAAGTAAATAAACAAAAGGAATTTGGCGGAATTTGGCGGGAAACCGATGAGAGTGGATCGTGTCGTTAATTGAATTTTAGTTTCTGTGCTTATTGTTGTTTGGTGGATAATAAAGATAATGTATTATACAACAAATTGACGTGAAAGTGCCCAGCAAATGAAGAATTCAAGTGAAAACGCATATTCCCTCTGTTTGTGACCCCCAAATATCCGCCAGCTGCTGCTCGCCGTAGCTCGCCGTAAAGTACACTATCGCTTTAAGGAAGACATGAGCAGTTGACAGGACGTGACTAGGACAGACTGACACAACTCTGACGATGACAGGACTTTAATATACAGAAATTTACAAAACACATCAGACGTGGCTGTATGGACTCAGTTCCTTTGCCTATCCCTTATGGGGATGAATTAAAAAACAACAAAAACAGGAATTTGGCGGGAAACCGATGAGAGTGGATCGTATAGTTATTTGAATTTTAGTTTCTGTGCTAAATGTTGTTTGGTGGATAACAAAGATAGTGTATTATAAGTTCCCAGCAAATGAAGAATTCAAGTGAAAACGCGTATTCCCTCTGTTTGTTACCCCCAAATATCCGCCGGCTGCTGCTCGCCTTAGCTATCTCACTATCGCTTTACGGAAGGCATGAGCAGCTGACAGGACGTATCTAGGACAGACTGACACAACTCTGACGGTGACAGGACTTTAATATACAGAAATTTACAAAACATCAGACGTGGCTGTATGGACTCAGTTCCTTTGCCTATCCCTTATGGGATGAATAAAAAAAAAAAAACAAAAAAAATTGAGATTGGAAAAATATTAGGTATTTTCCAAATCAGCATCGTCTAGCAATGGCTAATGATAAAGTGAAATATTTTATTTTAACTGGTGACCCTGGTTAGGTCTCAAATTTATGAGGTACTTAACCTCTAATAACTTCGCTGATTTTTAATCATTTAATTTTACATGCTTCTCGTGTTTCACAGGAGTTGGTAAGACAACTTTGATAAAGAAGCTATGTGCCCAGGTTCAAAAGTGCGGTGTGCAAGCCTCAGGGTTCTATACAGAAGAGGTGCGGAAGGAGAGAACCCGTATTGGGTTTGACGTCGTAACTTTGGAAGGCGAAAGAGGCCGCTTGGCGCGGGACCAAAGTCTTCTAACAAATCCTGTTAATCATAACGTTGGGAAATATGGTGTGCTGGTTCCGGAGTTTGAGAGTATTGCATTGCATTGCATAAGAAAGGTAACTTAGGCTTACTAAAATCACTTGGTTGATTTAAAATTGTTACTTACTATAAGATGTGGGCGCCAAAACATATCTCTAATCAGAACTGGGTTTTTTTTTTTTTTTTTTTTAATAATGGCAATAAACAAGTTCCAGGGTTGACGGAACGAACGATTGTGCCAATGACAAAAGTGAGGAAACGGCGGAATTTAAAAGTATACACGGAATTTAGGATTTAGGAACAAGCGGATTAGATCAGGACAGTTGAAAGTGATGAATGATGGGTAAGAGAAATAATCAAGATTAAATACACATATATACTTAGTTAAATTTTGATATCATTACTATCAATAAAAAAGGCTAAGGAAGCATATACATTTAAATCATTTGATGATAGTAGGCAAAGAATGGATGTTGGTAATGGAATAGATAAAGATATAATATTATTATATAAGGAAACACGGTCATATAGTGGACATGACAAAAACATGTGGTTCAGATCTCCCACCTCCGAACCACATTCACATGCAGGGCTGTCAATAATATGAATTTTTGCAAGATGTTCCGGAGTGCAAACATGACCTAAACGCATTCTTATTAAGACACTAGTACTCTTTTTACAAAATTTAAATTTAAAAAAACCAAGGCTTACAAGGAATAAAGGGCTGTATACGACTGTAAATTCTACCTTTTAGAACGCAGCTCTGAGACCAATACTCTTGCCAAGAGCGATTAAGATATATTCGCGGAAGATTAATCAGATCGTGTGTGTAGTTTTTGTAAGGGAACATATCACCATCTTCAATCGCTTCGTTGGCAATTTTGTCGGCCTTTTCATTACCTCTGATGCCGCAATGACTTGGTACCCAAGCAAAAGCTACTGAGAAACCTTGAAGAAGACACTCATACAATTTAGATCTGATTTCAACGATTACCGGATATGATGGAGATGATCTACAAAATGGGTACTTTTCGAGAGCCTGCAGAGCGCTAAGAGAGTCAGAGAAAATAACAGATTCCTTTAGTTTCATGATGAGAACATATTCTACTGCCTTTAAAAGGCCAAACGCTTCCCCAGTAAAAACTGAAGTCTCGGGTGGAAATTTGACATGTTGAGTTATTTTATATTGACTATGATAAACACCCACACCAGTATATCCAGATGGAGATCTTTTTGATGCATCGGTATAAATGTAATGCCAACCCGGCCAAATACTATCCACTGTGCAATTAAAATACGCATTAGAATTCAAATTGCGTCTATCAATTTTTAAGTTATACTCAATATTGGGAGACAATGTAAGAGCCTGGTAATTGCAAGTAAATAAAGGAAGATTGATGGATCTGTGAGTAGGAGCATCTAAAGAATAAAATTTTTGCAAACTTTTAACTAAACAGGGAGGAGACTTATGAGTCCGATAACGCGATGTGCTGACATGGGAGGATAAATTTTCCAATTTACTTAAAATAGGGTGCTGAGAAAGCTGAATGGAACGATATAAATATTTATCTGATAGAAACTGTCGTCTTAATTTGAGAGGAGGGTCACAACACTCTACCTGTAAAGCGTTTATCGGACTTGACTTCATAGCACCAGTAATTAACCTGAGACATTTAGATTGGATTAAATCTAGTTTTTTTAACCCAGCGGAATTACTTGGTTCTAATAAAAACGATCCATAGTCAATTTTACTTCTAATTAAGGCATTATAAATTAATTTTAAGGAAAAGGGATGTGAACCCCACCAAACACCGGACAGACATCTGAGAATATTTAATAGTCTTTCACACTTAGCTGCAATATAATCACAGTGTGGAAGACCTGAAAGCTTAGAATCAAATATAACCCCTAAAAACTTAACTTGATTTACTTGAGAAATTTGTTCACTATTATACCGTATGGCAACTTCAGGACTTACTCTCATTCTACTAAAAACCAATACTGAACTTTTGCTGGTGGATAACTCTAATCCATTTGAGCAGAGCCAAATATATAAACTGTCTAATGCAGAAGAAATAACATCACTAGCTTTAGCTATATTATTATCAGAATAGTAAATTAAAAGATCATCTGCATACTGTAAAACATTAACAGGGCAGTTAAGGGACGATTCAAGGTCATGGGTGTAAGCGTTATAAAGAATTGGGCTTAATACAGATCCTTGGGGCAATCCCTTCCATACAACTCTGTCCAATTCCAAAGCGTCAGTAGAAACGGTAATGTACCTTTCGGCTAAAATGTTGATAATGAAATTGGACAAGCATAAAGGAACATTGAGTTTGTTAAGTTTTTTAAGAAGTATGGTTAAAATAACATTATCGTATGCTGCAGAAACATCAAGGAAAACTGAGATAGTGGGATGATTAAGTGATAGTGCTGATCTTATGTCTGTGGTAAATATACTTAAACTATCCATTGTGCTTTTGCCCCTTCTAAAACCAAATTGGCTGCTTGCTAGTAAGCCACTGGATTCCAAAAACCACTCAAGACGATTTTTTACTAAATGTTCTGCCAGTTTCAGAAGAACCGAAGATAGAGCTATAGGACGGAATGAAGAGGCTTCTGCAGATGATTTATTTGGTTTTAATATTGGAACAATTATTTGAGTTTTCCACGAGGCAGGAACCTTGCCTGTGAGCATGATAGTATTAATAATGTTTAAAAAATATGCTAATGAACAGTCACTAAGGTTACACAAAAAAGAATATGGAATTCCATCTTTCCCAGGGGCAGAGTCTTTAAGGCCACATAATACGCCCTTAAGTTCTGTTAAAGAAAAAGGCGACTCAATATTTGATTGAATGGATGGACCATCAAGGATTGGAGTAAAGGAAGATTGGGTTAAAACTATTTCTTGAGGAACTGAAGCCGGGGCTACTTTGTCTAAAAACTGATCCGCCAATGACGGTGAAATCAAAGAAATATTATTGTCACTAAAAGCTGATCTAAATCGTTTAACCTTTTGCCATACCTCAGAGGAACTAGTTTGTGGTGAGATGGAAGTACAAAAGTTCCTCCAGCCTTGGAGCTTTTTCTTTTTAAGAAGTTTCTTTGTACTGGCAACAACCTTAGAAAGATTTGACAGATTCTCAAATGTCATATTGTTAGCATAATTTAGTTCAGCTTCTTTTCTCGATTTTATGGCTGCCGTACAATCACTATCCCACCAAGGCGGAGAAGACAATTTATCAGATCTTGGGTTTTTTACTGGAAATACTATATCTGCCGAATCGATTAACGTTTTAGCAAAACCCTCAGCGCAAACAACCTCATTTCCTGGAAAAACATTAGGCAAAGAAGCGGTTCTTTGATCCACTTCCTTTCTGAATTCATGCCAGTCTGCATGTGTCAAGATATGTTTTAAACGAGAACCGCGACTCTGGGTATTGTATGAGCGTTTATCTTTATCTGGAAGGGAGATCACTATAGGAAAATGATCGCTACCAAAAGTCGACGTGAGAACTTGCCAAGACAGAGTTGAAGCTAAATTAGCAGTAGTAATGGACAAATCTATAGCACTAACTGCGACATTAGGCTCTGTTCGACGCGTCGGACTACCATTATTTAAGAAACAAAGATTGTGGCTATCTAGAATGTCTAATAGCTCCTCACCAAAATGGTTAGTATTAGCACTGCCCCAAGATTGATGATGGCAATTAAAGTCGCCAAGAAGCAAAAAGGGTCTGGGAAGATTTGATAAAATTGAATTGATTTCACTAATTATAGTAGAAGATGGATGAGGAATATAAATAGATACAAGTAATATATTATTTACATGAGTAGCAATAATAGAATATTCATCGCTATGAGAAGGAAGAGAAAAAGGAGAAAAATGAAAATAATTTTTGATGAGTAGAGCAACACCACCATACCCATCAGATCTGTCTTCACGCAAAATAGAGAAACCAGAAATTTTAAAATAAAAATCTGGCTTCAACCATGTTTCTTGTAGAGCTACTACAATGGGTTTATATTTGTTTAATAAGAAAAGCAGATCACTTTTCTTACTGACTATGCTGCGGCAATTCCACTGAACAATCTTGAGATTGTCCATGGATGTTCAGGAACTGGGTCAATATTTCAAACATAGGAGCAACGTTGGACGGTGAATTGATATTTGACTGTGTTTGTGTTAAATAACTTAATAAAGCAATTATAAGTTCTGTAACAGAAGGACTATTATTATTGTTTTTATTATTGGAATCTGATGTGTTTTGTTTTACAGCAGGAGGGGGCATATTGTAATCTTTAATAAGGGCTTTATCAGCTTCTTGATCATACCCTTTAGATAAAGTGGGAGGAGATCTTGGCTTTAAGAATACTGTTTTTTTGTAGGATTTTGTAGTGGGATTTTTTACATGCGGTTCATCTTGACTGTTACGTGTATGTGCTGATATTACATCTGCAAAAGATTTTGATATAGCTGGATGTAACTTTGAGGCTTCTGAGTAAGAGATGTTTGAAGTTGCCATACCATATTTAATTTTTTTTTGACGGTCAAGTTCAGGACAAGATTTACTATTTGCATAGTGATGCCCTGCGCATAAGCAGCAGGATGCATCCTCTGGAGCAACATTGCAAGAAGCACCGGTGTGGCCTTGGCCGCACTTATAGCAACAAGGCTTCGACCTGCACTGCATTTTAGTGTGACCAAAGCGACAACAGTTGTAACACTGGATTGTGGGGAAAATGTATAATTCCACTGGCAAACTATTGTAACACATGAACACTCTTTTCGGGAGAGCTTGGCCATCAAATGTCAGAACAACTGTCTGGGAAGGCTTCCATGTTGGAGTGCCTGAAACCATTACCTTATAGTTCAGGCGTCTCATTTTTATTATATCGCCAAATCCCATGGGAACTTTAATATTCTCTTTGACCTCCTCAGGGGTCCATTCTTCCGGAACACCACGAATAAGTCCCATCCTGGTAACATTGTATGTAGGTATAAAGGCTTTTAGCTTATGGGCAGTTAAGTTGGCATCAGATATGAAAGAGTTAGCATCCATAAAGTTGGAGAAAGAAACTGCAACCCTATTCCTCCCAATTCGTTTGACACTACCATTTACAATATTAGAGTACTTTTGTCTCAATAAGAAGTTGCCGAATGTAACTGGATGTAAGGTGGTAGAATCAGATGGTGATGTTTCAATGCACTGCACGTGAACTAGGTAAGGAAATGCATCTGTCGCTTGATAGACCTTTCTACCAACGGGAATTTTGATGGAGTTATCCAGGGAAGCATTTGTGTCCATTTTATTTACTTTCGTATTGTCTATGATGTTAATGGCTGTTGCTGGAATCTCGGGATCACTGTCGCATTTGCAACCCTTATTAGGGTCGGAACCAACATGGCTGTGTGTGCGTTTTTTTTTGTTGCAAGATTTGCAAATCTTCCTTGCACGATATCTTTTAAGATTAGATTTTTTTACGTTAGCACCAGACGCTGATGCATGCGAAGCATCGGTATCCATGTCTAAACTCGAGCCATTATCATCATTGTTCGTGTAATTCTTCACCGTAACATAAAAAGACGGTTGGGGAACAGATGAACCCCCAGGGTCAGGGGGCTCATTGTCACCCATATTTACAAAAATAAACTAATCTACTTACCAATAAACAGCTACAACTACACAAAATGAAATATATACAAACAAAATGGAAATATTTACACTTTACAACTTAAATGATCCTATAATTAGAATTTAAATATTTTTCCCAAAAATGAAATTCAAAAAACGCGTCCGCCAACTTTGAAAGTTTCCCGCCTTTTTTCCAGAACTGGGTTAGTTGAAACTTGGTTCTGTTGGCATATACTAGAGCCGTATAGTGGGCATAAATCATCTAGGTGGTAGGTGGTGGTGGTGGTGGTAGGTGGGGGGTAGTATTAGTATAGTTACGGGCCTTCCTTCCTTAGCTTTCGTTCAAAAAAAGCAGCATCTAAATCTGTTCATCCGTTTACGAGTTGCTTTTGATGCCACAGACAGATACACAGATACACAGGTCAAACTTATAACACCACTTTTTGAGTGGGGGGTTAAAAATAATCTGCTAAAAAATTGTTTAAGAATCTGCACATAAAAAAAATACTTCTCTTTACAGCAAGCAACATCCCCATCTCTTCTAGTAATAGATGAAATAGGAAAAATGGAGTTTTTCAGTGTACCATTCAAATCAATGGTGCAAGGGATCTTCAGCCCTGGATCTCATAGCTTTGTCCTAGCTACAATACCAGTAAGGAAAGGAGATCAACTTATTGAGTCTATAAGGAATAATAAAGAAGGCAAACTCTGGACAGTTAGTATAAAAAAATCATTTATTTTTCTTTCCATGGCACACAAAAAATTCCATTAGATAACAGTATTGACAGTAGAGGCATGGTGCCAGATTTACCCAGCTATCTCATTAAGCAGCTAAATGCAGAAAGAGACTTGTCTAGTCAATATCTGGCTAAAACTACATAATCTTCCCCCCATCTGCTCCTGTACACTATTTGCCTTGTATTAGGCAGCCCTAAAGGTATTATTTCACACTCAACTGAAGACATTACAATGTGTACAGTCAAGGTCAGAAACATATCTGCACAAAGTTGCAAAAATGTATAATCACCCTTGTTGCCACAGTAATAAGGTCTGTATAAATATTTTTGTAACTCAAATGAAAACACATCTTTGACCTTGACTGTACAACTGCAGATGCAAGCAGAATTGCTGTATGTGATCGCTGTTCAGTAGCTTTATTTTCTAACGCGTGCGGTGCTTGCTATGGCATTCGCCATTTCTTTCGTTAAGCAGTATAAAATGGTGCGAGAAAGAGATGTCGGCGAGTGCGAGTTAGACGATAATAAGGCCTCAGGTGCAGTTACACATACTTAAAGAAGTATACCTAACTTTGGTTTTATCATTTCAGGTAACAAAAGAAAACAGAAACCATATTGAGGAAGACATAATGAGAGAATTGAAAGTTTCACTAGGTATATCACAATGAACTTGGCTTACATATGGTATGAAAATAATTAATAAAAAAATACTTAAAAAATATTATGCTTTTGTTGTACAGCCTTTTAAATTTTATTGTTAAATCTCCTCATCAGATAAAATGCTAGGAAATATTTGATTGTACACTTTGCAGAGCATAGGGTGTTTTTAGAGGCGCTTCTAATATTCGAACATGCATGAAAGAGGTTGTATAGCCCGCCCTTGCACGGCGTGTTTCCCCTCCGGTGCTCATGAGGATAAAGGGTCAAAACGTTATTTGACGCTTCATCCGTAATGGTATTCATTTTAAAGTTATTAAATCAAAACATAATATCGATACTTCGTCAAGTGATATAATAACATTATAAACCATCTGTTCCTTACACGAATTTTCGCCCATTCCATCGCTGCAAATACAACATAATCGAAACTCACCAATCAGAAAAGCATGAAATGTCATTAGATCCTAATTTAATAAACCGAATAAGTCAGAATAAGCGGGCGCGCCAGAGCGTGTAGTTCATAACGTTATTTTATAAAGTTATAGTTTTATTTTTATATAACGTTATAAAGAAATATTGACTTTTTTAACGAAATTTTAAACTCAAACGAAATATACCGTTATGATAACGTTTTTTTATAATGTTATAAAGGTCTGTTTACCATACCTTATGCAAATAAAAATACATTTGTTCTAAAACAAACCAGAACATAAAACAAAGTCATGTAAAAGGGTAATGAAGTGTTATACTTACAAACTATTTTGATTACCTTTTACTAAGCTTTTGTTACCATACAAAAGATTTTAATAAGGGCATATGATTTTTTTTTCTCTATCTAATAAATAATAGTTTTTTTTACAGTAAGTATTCAATTCTCAAGTTAATTTAATGTTACAAACTTTCATGCTTTGTACACTGTCATGCTTTTCTCAGGCATGCATGTCGTATAATTACCGACTGTTTCACCTCCCTCCAATAAATATACCTGTCAGAATATCAGTTGTACTGTCTCTGTTAATTTTGTTAGAACTATCAACTATTTGTTAGATATAATATAACTGAGGGTGGTGAAATAGGCTCTAAAGCTAATAGTAATAATCAACTATCATCCCCAGAGAGATCGTCAAACTGTCCATCTGATTCGTATTCCTCTTGTGGGTAACACTTTTTGTCATATTTCACTTTGTCCATAACTGGAATGGTGTGGTTGTCCATTGGGCAAAGATTGCCTTCCTTCATTTTCTGTGTCACGAAGCTCAGCCAGCGAGACTGATGTTTTGGGGGCAGGCACACGATGGGGTGTGGTTCCCAGTACATGTCGGAGTCCCAGTCTTCTGGAGAACTTGGCAGGTGGTGTTGTGGTGGTGTTTCTACAAGGGTTAAGCAGGTATAAGTAAGGACATTTATTTTTGGTTTATTGCATATTTTTGTGTACACATTTATGATGGATGACTACTTTGAGAAACGTTCTTATCTCACATCAATATGTTAACTAAATTAAACCTTAAATTGCAACTTTTGAAGTTCATTTACACCGTCTTCCACTAACCTAGGTTAGACTCAAACCCAGGTTGGTGAAGTCTGCCTTAGTAAACATATAGATTTTGTTTTGAGACAAGCTTTTTTAAAAGTAGTGATGGTATTTTACCTTCAATTTGCGCTTGGCATAGGGCTTGTATAAATTCTCCATCATCACTTGTGTCTGGGGAATGCATACTTTCTGGCTTTTCAATTTCATATTTCCTGTAAATTATATCACATAAAATAAATCACCGCTTGGAGGAAGAACACAGAAACATAAACAAAATTATAGTAAATAGCCACCTTCCATTCTGCCTGTCACTCTGCCTGTTACTTCTCAGTTTTTCTCTCTTGCCCAAATAATCCTGGTCATTAGGCTCTTCAAAATAATTCTGTGCTAAATCAACCTCAGCTATCTCTTTAATTGCTTCTGGGAACTCGTATATATTGTTGTCATACAGATCCAACATTTTTAAATTTTCTAGTTCAGTTATATTCTGCGGAATCATGCAAAGTTCATTGACATCCAAACAAAGGATAGAAAGCTTTTTTAATTTCACCATATTATCAGGTAAATACAACAAGTTGTTGAATGACAGTATACAGATCTCAAGGTTCTCTAACTCACAGAATTCATTCACAACACCATTGATATTGTTGTGTGACAAGTTTATTTCTATCAAGTTTTTGAACATGTTTATTTCAGGAGTCATGCTGTAAATATGTGTATTGGCTAAATTTAGATTTTGAATATCACTGCATTTGTCTAGGCCTTGGCAGGGTATTTCTTGAAGGTGGTTGGCAGCATAGCAGCTCCAGTCCGGAGTTCCCAAATTCATAATTTGAGCTTTAGCAAAAGTGCCAAGAAACTTCAAGTGTTTTCCTAATCTACAATTATGCAAAGTAACATGCGTGACTAGAGCATTGCATTGCATTATCTCATCAATATACCTTTGTAATAAAGTTGATATGTTCACATTGCAGCTTATATCGAATTTATTTAGGTTCTTGGGAGATTCCGTCCATACCCATAGTGGAGGGCCTTTGAGAGCATTATTAGAAATGTTTAACGATTCTAAAGCATGGCAGAAGCTTGGCGGATCATCGAAGGATTCAATTTTGTTATGAGAGACGTCTAATATTTTCAGATCGTTGACTTTCAATACCGGTTTTGGAACTTCTCCAAGGTTATTATGCGATAAGTTTACGCTCTGTAAACACTGAGGGAGTTCGATGCTCGCGTCAATTTCTTCAATATTTTGTTTGCTTAAGTCTAATTCCGTGGTGTTTTGCAAGTTTCGTGATAAATATAAAGCAGTGGGCTTAACTGTTCCGTTGCGAGCACTCTTCTTTCCCTCAAGAGTTTCTTTCTCCAATTTGTTCGTATCCATTATTTACAACTCTTCGTCGGTTAAGCAACAGTTTTAAATTTACTTGCGTAATAACTGTGAAAGTTGACAAAACTAAAGTAAAATAATGTTCTACTACGCCATCAGCAAAAATTTGGCGAAATAAATGCACGAGCGAGACACAAACAAACCAAAGAGAATATAATCACTACGTTTTAAGAGAGGGAACTTCATACAATACTTTTTGAAGAAGTTTACAACCTTTCAGTGCCAACATTCGTGTAAAAACAACAATGCTACCAACATGAGATGTTGAACTGTAAATTTTTTTTTATTCTACTCTGTGATTCTACTAATTCTGCTATTTAGGGATTGGCAAAGGTTAATAGGAATGTCCTGCATCATATCGATACTTTTTCTTTCATCGATATATCGATAATTTTAGGGATGTATGCAGTGGGGTTTGTGGATGAAATGTATAAAAATAAAACAATGAAAGTCAAGAAAATGGTAAATAGAATGATATATTGAGTATTCATCTTAATATGAATAATATTATTACGTTTACGTCATATTCTAGTAATAATGTTACTTTTTTATTTACCATTTATTTCACACCAAAACAGCTCAACACAGACAATGAAAAGACTAAAGGCACTTCAAGAAAAAAAATCAAGATTTTATTCAGCATTATAAGGCAGCTGAATGCTCTTTTACGCATAATTTTTTTTTTTAGTCTACCAGAGCCATGTTTTATAAAGCTACAAATTACAATTACAAAGCACGGATAATTTATCGCCGACATGTCTCTCCTATAAACCGGCAATATCACACATTCTATGGCCTTTACCATCGGTGAAAAGCACAAAAACACAAATTTAGAGTCACTGTCTTAAAAATATGAAATCGTCAAATATCGCGATAGAAAAATCACACCACACGTGAATAATAAAGTCCCAGTTTTCTTATAAACAAAACGGAGGAGCAATTTCTCTACACGACGTTTTATTCGCAGGAGTCATACTCAGTCATACTTGGAAAAACAAAAACACAGGAAAACTTTCAAAATTTTCACTAACAAACATGAATACGTCACGGCAGACATTTTTTTACATTATGGTTGGGATGCCATAAAAAATAACAGAAATAGTACCACATTTTTGGTAGAATTTTTGCAAGTGCGTCTGTTGATGCAGTAAACCCTCTAAAAATAACATAAATGTTATCAAAATTTGCATACTTAATGTTTCTCTGCGTTCGCATCCCAAAATAAAATAATTAGTTCATAAAATTTCTACCAATATTACAATTAGTATTTATGTGGCATTAATTCGCACTCAATGCTGCCAACGGAAACAGATGTTATGTTATGTTGGTAGAGGAGGGTTGTAAATTTCATAGAAAAAAAAAAATTGTTTTAAGTTTCCAGAGACTGGAACAAACTTCAAAAAAATTTTTTTTCTTAGTTATTATTTTTTGGAATGACAAAGGGATCTAACCCATACATAGATCTATGTCATTACTCATTAGTAGATGCCTTTATATTCCGCAGTAGAACCGGACGGAAGTTCAACCGATAAATTTTAGTTTAGGAAAGCTTACAATTGTACTTTTTAAGGGTTTTATAATAATACTTATAAATACTAAAGTAGGCGGGCGTCTTTTAAAATATGAACTAAATTAAGGGTGGCTCTTCATTCACGTTAGAAACATTTTAAAATTAAATAAAAATTGATCTATACATACTAAACATTTTGAACTTACATTAGAAAACTGGTGGACCGACCCAGTGCGTCAGCCTCAGCTTTCTTATCAAGCTCAATGTTTTGTAATCATTCATCTCGATTTCGTAAATAATAACAGTGGCAAAATTTGTAAAGGTACGCAGGAAAAGTCTCGTATAAACAGAATTATGTAAACTTTAGGCACATTAACAGCTAATTTCCTTTACTGCCTAGCTTTAGGCGAGACTGGTCGTCTACAAAATGATTTTTAAAAAGTATTTTGTTGCCTTTTTGTCACTAACTGTAATAGTATTAGTAAATGCCGGCAAGAATTCAGACGAAAGGCCAGATATTGCTAGGGTGGGGAAAACGAGAAGGGCTAAAATGGGTGAGTAGCAACGCCTGTTAAGTTTTAAGCACGTAATTTGAAATGAGTTTGCTTTTCGTTTTCTGTAGGAGTTACTATAATAGACATCTATTCTTTATTTTAGCTCAGAAAACTGCAGTCGGAACCTTGTCCAACGTCATAACTCAAATTCAGAATTTGCCCACAATGGACATGGGCAGAAGGTTCAGGTCGCCGTGCAAAACAGGAAATAGGTGCGGGAAGGTACTGTTGCAGAAAAATATATGAATTGGAATTTGGAAAAACAATTTAATTTGGGATTTGTCAGAACCATTTTTTCAAATCTATTAGATAGTAGGTACAGGGTTAACACAATTTTGCGAAAAAAGTCTGCTCAACTTGGATACAATAGGAATAATAATTATTACTTAATAAAAAAACCTCGTCGTTTGCACACGACAAATCCGGGTCGGGGAAATCTTGTCCAATACTTTCCATCCGATTGCTAAATATCCACCACCAAATCTGCCGTCCTTATCATAAACAGCGTACTTGCAATAAAAAAAAATTGATCAGTGATTCTTTTAGATTTTGTTTCGTCGATTCCGAATAATAATTATGTATATAGCTAGGGTAACTCATACTCAGATTATCAAAAAAAAAATACGATTGCGATGGTTATGATAAGGACGGCAGAAATAACCTTTGATAATCTACCAGGTGTAAGCATAAAGGACTTCTTGCCTAGTGTTGTTTCATTTCCCCTCATTGTATTATTTACCTACAGGTGATCAAAAGGCTTATGGTTCCGAAGCTGGCTCAGCTCGAGAACACAATCATGGGAATCATGAAGGAGCTGGCCAAGATGCCTCCGGGCTCGCGACTGCCCGACAAGTTTACCAAGACGGAACCTATAAAACTTATGCTGGACCAGAACTACAAGTAAGTTGTCGAAATATCACAAAGACCCTTTCTCAAATGGCAAATTCAGAACATCTTAGTGCATTTAGCCTTCGGAAAGTTCAGTAATTGAAGTACTTCCCAAAGCCCCCTTGAAGGTTTTCTGCTGTCCAGGAGCTAAGCGTAAGACCATGAAACATTGATATTTGTTAGTTACTTAGTTACATGAAATGTTTCCTGTTTCAAGTGATAAAAATAATAAAGTTTTTACACTATGAAAATATGCAGCGAAATTAGTTATTTACATAAAGATTACAGGTACGTTAATGTAAATGGTGGCATGTTGAACGGTTGTTCTGGTGCTTTGATAATGGCCTCGTGGGGAGTTTAGTTCAGTAGTTGTGGTGATAGTTGGGTCTGTGTGGCATGTGTTGATTCGTGTAGCAGTGGAGGCGGAGGTGTTGCATGGAGACATACATTTACCGCACAGATATTACTACTTTTCAGTTGTGATCGCGGGTGAGCAAAGTACTTAATTGTTTTCCGTTCATAATTAAGGACCTCCGCAAAGTACCGTCTGATTCAATAAATTAGGTACTAAAAATGTCATCAAGGTATTGGTTGTTGTCAGATTTTACCCTGATTCTTTAGTGTCACGGACTATAATGTTTTCCATTTCCAGAGAGGACGTGTGCATGGACAAGTTGGAATCCTGCCTGAAGGAAGACAAGCGTCGCAAGCGCATCCTGAAGAAGCTCTTCTTCAAGAAGTACAACGGTCTTAGACAGGACTTGATCGGTTACGGCGGCCGAAGACTGTGGGGCGGGGAGGGCAACCTCTTCTATAGGAAATAAGATTTAGTGTTCAGAGGGTCGAGCACGAAGTTTTCGAATCCTGCGTAACGTAATCAAGTTACTACTCGATTTGTAACGTTATCGAGAAATTTTTATGACTTTTGGAACAGCGCCCGGCTGTGAGCGTATTTGGAACTAAAATTTAGTATGAGGTTTCTCGATTTCGATACGATAGCGTAACGTTACGCAGGATTCGAAAACTTCATGCTTGACTCTCTGCCTACTGATTAGTTCGGTTGAGATTTAGAATGCATTATACAAGTTTTGTTATATGACTCTTTTTTTTATTTCGATCTGGAATACAGTACCTGCGTCGTGTTTTATAACTTGTAGCTTTATAAAACACGGACCTGGTCTATTTTTTTTCCTATACTTTCCCGCGCGGTTCTCCCACAGTTTTTGTAATTCTTTTCGGAATTCTAAAACTGTTCTACCTAGGTACCAATCCTTAGGTTGTTCGAAGCTTTGTATCACTTTCTGTGGCATACGCACACATAGTTAAGAGTGGATAACGTAGTTCATGGAAAATAAAGCAAGACAGAAATGTGTTTATTCCGATTTCACTATCGTTATTGAGATATATGATAGTTGACAAAGAACAAGCACGAATGGCATTTTAGGAAAGGCCAAATAATAAATGAGGCATCAAAGTTACGGCCCTTAACAGTGATATTAAACTTTCCTTCCGACTAACCTAAATGAATTGTAGTGTAGTCTTTCTTAATCTTAATTAAGAAGACTTCAAATATCGGCCAAGAGTGCTGAGTCGAACTAAAAGCCATCATCTAATATTCGTGCTACTTTTACGAACAGGCCCTAAACTATGAAGTGCAAAATTCGAACTTCGTGTCGCGCCGTCCCGCTCACGCTAATATGATTTAATACGAGAGCGAGCGGGACGATACGATACGAACTTCGATTTTCGAATTTCGTAGTCGTCCCCCAGGCCTTTAATACATGCGGACAGCGCCATATTTTGTACTATAGTGGCACTAATGTAATTTTTGTGATTCTAAAATACTGTGCTATTTAGAGACAGTTTTATTTTTGCTATCGAATTTGACTATAACTCGACTTCGAAATTTCTCTAGGTACGGTAAAATGTAGACAAATTTAACAATGCCTATGGATGAAATAATTGCCCCTGACATATATTATCGCTACCTAGGTATATCTTAACATGCTATTAACGAAACATAAAATTAAATCTGGTTTAAATTTATCCCAACAAGGAACTGTCAAAACAGTAGCAATTATTTTAGCATGCTAGCCAACGCTACCTAAAATCCTATAACGCTCATTGATAGATAAACTGGCAGTTAGGATAAACCTTACCGTGCTAGAAGGCCTGTTGCAATAAAAATAAATAAGTATATTGAAAAGTACTTATTATCAAAAAGTACTCCAAATTTTAAGTCGGTAGCATTAGTAGCTAGTTGCATGGCACCTAACGCTGCAATCAGCTGTGACTGTGACGGACGTACATAGAGACGGACAGTAGGCCGAGCACGAAGTTTTGGAAACCTGCGTAACGTTACCTTATCGTCTCGATTAGAGAAACCTCATACAAAATTTTAGTTCCAAATGCGCTCACGGGCGGGTGCTGTTCCAAACGTCGTACAAATTTCTCTATCACGTTTACTAAGTACTCGATTACGTTACGCAGGTTTGGAATATTCGTAGTCGGGCCTCAGACGGACCGAGTCACACCATAAGCCATAAGGGTTCCTTTTGACCATTTTAGTTCAGAATCGGAACCCTATAATCGGGGACGGTTAACATATATAAAAAAATAAAAAATACAAGTATTCCGACGAATTGAGAACCTCCTCCTTTTTTTGAAGTCGGTTAAAAAAGGAGGTTCTCAGTAGTATTTCTATATTAACCATTCCATGCATTACTTAGTCTCAGTTATTTTTAAGTTGGGTTCCAGATATTCCATGCATTGATTGAAATAGGTACTTATGCGCTGGTAGACTCAAAAAAAAAGACGTGTAAAAGAGCATTCAACGCCTATTTGCTGAATAAAATTTCGAATTTTGAATTTGAACTTTATGTATTTCTATTGTGAACCTAATCGGCGATCATGAGTATAACGACTCCTTAATTTGCTCTCGGATATTTATGAGAAAATGTAGATACTCGAGGTACTCACCTAAAGTATTTTTTCTCTATCGCTAGCTAGCTTTTGGTCACGTGCGGAATTCTTACACAACCTACTTAGTAAATCAACACGGTTACTCCACAATAGGCCCTTACGATAAACAATAAATATTTTCCAAACTTCTGTTTAGCCTCCGGAAGTTTCAAAAACTGAAGTAGATTCAAATCGACTCTACATTTAGAACGACGAAAAACGTCCCTGAATTTAAACGAAAAAAGTTCCTAAAAGACCAAATGAAATTGTTACCTTATAAAGAAATATTCTAAAGAAATTTTAAAAGAACATTAGTATAATTTAAAAGTGCGCAAAATGAGTGAAACGAGGTTAAAGTTGCAGATTGTTTTAATAGTTTTAAGCGTAGTTTTTAAAGGACTTTACTGCGTAGACGATAGTAAGTTTACATTTGTTTTTATTATTAATCGATTGTACGCTGAATTGATTGGGCCTAGTCTAGTTGTTTGACTTATACTCTCTCAAGCAGAGGTTCGTGTGTTCTCGTTTTCGCCCTGGTCGAAATTTATGTGCGAAATTACATTTAAAATCCCCGCCGGGCCCGCGTGGAAAGGAGAGTATGATTGATCGTTTGATTCATGTTATGATTATGATTTAACCAACATAACATTGCTAAACTAAAATTTTATCAAACGACATTCTCAGCATTCATTAAAACACGATTTGAAAGAGTGCAGATATCATAGAGACTGAATAAAATTTTGTCGTTGGGTATTTGTCGTTCGAGCAAGCGGCATGAATCATACATTGATCTACTCGTTGCGAATACCACTTATAGAAGCCAGTGACTGTCTTTAAATACTTAATGAAAGCAAAAGGTTTTCAGAAGTTATAAGCCATACAATACTCCGCGACAATAATCTTGGTAGGTTAATGCTTTCATGCCATAGCAATTAGCGCAAAAAAGACGAATTCTAAAATTAGTGTGAATTCATGGACCAACCCCTACTTTAGGCATTACTTTTTTTTTACGCCACTAGCATTAAATCAACTAATTCGAGAACCGAGTAACATGCTGCCGTGCCGGTCTCGCCCACGATTGTAAATTAATGCTTAGGATATTTTTCAGATCTGTTATTCACAGTGACGCGTGCGCCGCGCTATTTCGGCATTCTACAGGATCACCGTGGCCAGCCGCTCTCCGTCGAAGTGTCTGAAGAATATATGGACCAGGACTACATCGCTACTAATAGGTAATCTAAATATCTTTATTTTCCCAAGGTAGAGCAGTATATTTTTTTTTCACGAATTTATGCGGCCCGCGTTTAACAGGTTAATGGAATTTCGATTGCATAAAATTTAACCTGTCATAAAATCTTGCCCCCTAAATTCCGATATCTGATGATATTACTTAAACATTAATTTATCTCTCTTTTGTTTCAGGAAACGGCATAAGATTAATTGGAACAGGTGAGCTCGCGTCATTCAACAGCTTGTTTTATTTGAAAGCTTATAAATTATAATAGATTAACAATGCATAACAATGCTTAAGTTTAAGTTTTGCCAAAATCAAATAAGTTATTATACTAATTAGTTAGACTATTTGAAATTTCGTTTCGTTCCGTTTTAATCTATGTATAACCACTGTGCTCCATCATACGCCTCTTTTTCAATAACCGGTGAAATAATAGCCATTCCATGCTTCTTGAGGCTAATTTGGTGAGAAAAGACTCTTGGTCGGTTCTTGGCTGATTTGGTAAATTGAGATTGTCTGTCCTTTTCTCTCGTACCCAAAAAGAAGGGCATAGACCTGTACTACAGGTTTATTGAAGGCAAAGAATTTGGACACCCTTTTTCTGCCGATGTTTGCATTTAAACTCCTCTTGCTGATTCTGTTATGCTTTTTCAGAAATCCTCTGGACATGGATGACTTCGAAGACGACGACACGGAGGAAATTTTCGACGAAAAAGACAAGGATGTGAAAGTACCCAACAAATTTAACCTACAAGCTGGGCCCGTTTAGTGTTTAAGTTATTTAGAAAATATCTATAAAAGGGGAATGTATGAGTATTTGTGTATGTGAATAAAGAAACTGTAGAATAACTTGATTTCTTTTCCCGAACCACGAATAGTTTTACTTTCTCGAAGTAATTTTTCCTATACCTATACTGTTTAACCTAGCCTTAGGTAGGTATTATAGTCTCAGCGTCTTCATTTATTTTATGCTTATCCAGGCCCATGTTATATAACAGGAATGATATGAAATACCAAGGAAGATAACTTAAGACAAAGAAAACTTACTAATTTAATTTTCTCGTTTAGTTTTTTCTATAAAGGGGGCCAATTACCTGTGAAAATACCACTCGAAAAAGGAGGATCAAAAATTATAAGTACTTAATTGTAGAGTAGGTAGTAGAAACAAGAATATCGTGGATGTCTTTAACTAGTCATAGTAATACACAGATTTTCAACATTTTCAAGTGGTAATTTTTTCATGGTCCTAAATGTACCTAATGGCATTCCCTACTAACATGAGTACTTAGTACATTTTGTTATCTGAGTTGCTGTGTATAAAGTTCATCACCCTGACTGTCTAAAATAGACTACGAAATCAAACCACAAACATTACAAACAAAATAAAAAATGTATTAGCAAAAGTAAAAAACTACATATTTAGTGATCTTCGGCGTAGAATGCCTCTATATGCTTCAGATCATCCGGGCTTGGCTGGTCTACCGGGAACATTGGCATTCTCGCCATCTCCAGGGACTCTTCGGAGTAGTCTGTCGTTTCGTCGGAATACTGATCATCTATGTGCTCCTGGTAGATTTTCTCGCATTCTGGCGGATGGTCGCTTTCAGGGGTGCTTGGATGGTAGCCTATGGCTTCTATGGTTCCTAGTGTGAGGTAAGGCACTTGGGTTGTTACCTCGAAATGTTTTCCTGAGGGAAAGATACAACAACGACGTTAGTAATATTTTTGCGCAAAGGCTATCTTGCAGGTAGGGAAAGATACTAGTGTGATAAGTGAGATAGTGTGAAAGATACTAGAAAGATACTAGAGTGCAAACACATGGAGCAATGACTCTAAGCCTTTCTTCGTAGAGGCGAAGAGGAATTTTTATCTCTAGCTCTTTTACGCGTAAGCGTTCCGTGTAAGAGTGGGATGCCACATCGGCAAGCGTTAAACTGCTTGTAAAGGGCTTTTTGCAAGTTCTGGTAAAAATATCACTTTTAGCAAAACTTACGGACAGTGGGAAAGGGAAAAACCTCCAAGTTAAAGAGATCTCTCCCTAGAATAATTCTATGCCTAGGGACCGAAGTTCTAAGGAAGATTTGCATCTGACATTAGAAACTTCGATATCGAGATGTAGAATATTGATGACGTCACCCGCGCTAACTATTTATCATAGCAGTTACCTGTCGGATGGTTAGGTAGCGCTAGCTCGGACATGGGACTTACGATCAATATGGTCGGGTATGATGACCGTGGCGACGGTCTTGGCCACCTTCTCGTCGTAGTACTCCCCCCAGATGTCGACAGTGCCGCCTTCGACCATGTCTACCCCCCTGGGCTTCGGGGAGCAGTCTTCGAAGTGTCGCCGCCCATCGAGGTGGACGTGGGGCTTCTTAGGAGGCGGGATCTCGGTGAGAGGCACGAAGTTACGCTTCAGGTTTGCACCCACTGGTTTTATTTTCACTAATCTGTGGGAAAGCGAATGGTTCTGTGTAAAACTCACGGGCATAGCCAGGTTTTAGTATGGGGGGAGGGTCAATAAAATAATAATGAAGGTAATATAGTTAGTAAGTAATCAATGAGATATCCCGCACGCCTGTTCTTATTTTAATTATATGAATGTTAATATCAGAACGTTTCAAGGGGGGGGGGGGGTTTGAACCACCAAACCTCTCCCCTGGCTAAGCCCGTGGTAAAGCTAACGAGGTTATATAAAGCAAACGTCCCAGTTATTGACACTTTAATTCCGATAATTGACACCCTGCAAGTCACCCTTATTCATACGTAATAGATTGTAGGTGCCAACTGGGGGTCAGAGCCGTTCCGCACACAATACAAGTGAGCCTATCATTCAAGGAGATACGAAAACACACGTAGATTTCATGCAAATCTACCGAACTGTCTCTGGCATCACTGATTTAAATAATTTACTCACTTGTTAACAAGCACACTCTGCCTAATTTCACATGACACGTACAAAACGTGCAGCAACAAACACGCTATCACTCTCATGGTGGCTTTTACAACACACGCAGCATTACAACTGCGGACCATCTGCAATTTTCTCTTTTAAAGCTTGCTTCCTTATCTAGATGTGAGTGAATGGGCATTGTTGTTGTACAATCAAACAGGTGCAGAGGTGCATTGGGTTCTTTTTTGCATCTTATTTAATAGGTATTGGTGATTGTGTGGATGGCTGCATGATTTGGTGTGGTAGAGGTTATTCGAGTTGATGTTGAGTTAAAGGCAGCAAACAGTCTGATCAGAGTATTAGCATCTTTAATGGAAAGCCTTACAGGTTCAATCAAATGCGAGTCACCATCACGTAAATGTATGTATGTATGTATAGTATATGTAGTTTTGAGAAGTTTTGTAACTCTACTTTTACTAGCTGTTATTCTTGAGGTAAGCAATACTTAGTTAATACTGTGAAGTTTGATTAAAACCCGAAAAAGCGTGTAGCGACCCTAGCGCATGCATAAAGCATGCATTCATCCATCTTCACAAAACGCATTAATAATATTAAGTAGGATTTTGTGGGAACGAGCAGAGGTACCTATTAAGAATAATTTCTCTCCCAATGAACAACACTGGAGTCACCAGGAAGGATACCAATTTTGAAAAGAAAGTAGAAAACTAAACGGTTAATTTATTATGATCAGTAGAATCGGTTCTTCTTCTTCTTGTACGTGACGGTGTCGAGGGTCCAGGTTTGGTTGCCGCCGCAGGAGACCAGCGTGAAGCAGCCGCCGTACACGATGGGCGGATCGGTGTCCGGCACGCAGATGTTGTCCTGGCAGAATGTCGCCGTGCCTGGGACACAAAAAATATTAAGTCCTCTTTTTTTTAAGAGGGATAAGGAAGGTAAACGAGCTCGTAGTCATCTGATAGTCCGAGTGCTAAGGGGTCATGCTACGGGTGTTGGTGTTGTCTTAAGGTATACTGTTGAAGCAAGCGTCAAAAACGACGTGACGATGTGTGATCCAGTCATTTCGGCAAGCCATTCCGTACACCTGAGTAGGTACAACATTGATCTGTTGCTCTATCGTAGCTTCACTGCTGGCCGTCATCACAGACACTTGCTTGGAAGGTATGCAGTAGAATCCGACCAGTTTTCTTGAATCTAGTATAGCTATAGATGTGTGTTACATACCAACGTAGCCAGGAGGCCGGGCCTGCCTCTTATTCTTCACATAGTCGACCACAGCTTTGGCGAGAGCGTAGAAGTGTTTGCTGGCCTTGTACCGCATCTTGGCCAGGGCTGCGTCGCAGTCGCCCTGATCGGCGCGGCAGTGGTACACTAGGTTACGGGTGTTGGCTTTGACCATCTCTTCGCGTAGCACCTGGTATTTGTTGTCGGTGTACAGCATTTGGGCGAAGCGGACGTTCACTGGTGAGGCAGAGGATTTGAAGGGTGTGAGATATATTTCATATCGTTTTACTGTCGTTAGACGACAGGATAGCCTAGTAGTTAGAGAAGCTAGAGTTTCTGGGTTCGATTCCCGGTCGGGGCAAATATTTGTATGATGAATACGAAATTTTGTTCTCGGGTCTTAGATGTTTTGCCTGCAGTGTAGCTCCTCTAGCTGGCTTAAAGGACCTCAGACTATTTCCTTAAAAACTCCAGTAGCTAATTAAGTAACTGACATGTCGATTAAAAGGTCAGTTGATTTTAATAACGCATTTTTGTATAAATACTTTAACGTAGTAATGGGATGAACCGAATGTTGACTTAGGTTCCTAATTATTTCCCAAATTGTACAAGAAGCGTTGAATAGATCGGAAAAGAAACATAATTGACGGTACTTCTGTGAGAACGAAACTTTTTAGAGTTTTCCGATAAATTTAGGTACTTAACACAATCCTTATGTCAATAACAACAACGGTACTTACACCCGGCCCCGACAAGATATCCATCCGTCCGTCCTGCATAGTACAACACCAAACAAACAAGAATTGCTCTCATCCTATCAGTATACCAGTGGTGTAAATCCTACCAGTGGTGGTATTCGCAGGGAAGTTGGTAACCCAACTTCTAAAAGAACAAATATCAAATGCCCCGTTTACGACCATTTTATTGCCAATTAAAACCTTTACGACTGCGAATTAATAAAGTTAACAGCCACGTTAAACTAATTGAGGATGTAGTAAGAGTTTATGTAAATGCGTTTGACAGTTTGATTTGAGGTGAAGAAGGCTATGAACAAGTTAAAAACATACATAAACAATACAATACAATACAAGAACTCTTTATTGAACACCACATAATAAACTTATTTGCTGACAAACTGCAAGCAAGCCGCGACCCCGTTAGTTACAAAAATGTCAAGGATCTTTTGTTGAAAATTAAGGGAGATGTGGCGTATGAGTCGTGTCCGTGGAATATTCAGCGCCCGGCTTGGAGAGCACTTAGCGCGACGCATGTTTCTCTACCTCTTTTACGCGAGCAATAAAAATAACACGGTGTACTTTAAAAAACAGACAAGAGACTTAAGGTGCCTCTTCTGCGGACCTTCTTTTTCAGTAGATAGGTTTTTTTTACAAAAAAAAGGCACTAAGAAAATGAAAGGTAGCCATGGGCGGCCTTGTCGCTATAAGTATAGCGATCTCTACCAGGCAACCATAACGGAACAAAGTTAAGTGTTACTAAAATAAATACATTTTTGTTTATTGAGAAAATTTAATGGATCCCATCTGTAATCTCAAAGCATAAGGTTGACAGGACAAATTTCGGCTTGATAGGTATGATTACAAAATTTTATCATGAAGAATTACTTAGAAAACTTGTCACATCACAAATCTGTTAGTAACTGTCAAGTGCTAGTTCAATGCTACGTAGTTGATAGCTGGTCTCAGAAATCAGGGAAAGATTGTGGCTGCGTTACCTACCCTGAGGGCTAAAGTTAATGCCTCTTGTGCCATTTCTTATTCTTGCCCTCCATGGCAGAACACAACAGTGCATGTACTGCTGCCGTTGCCTTGGTATTTTATAAAATTGTTAGTCCCAATGTAATGTTGTTTATCATAATTTTTCTGCAACTGAAACTGAAAATGCATTCGGAAAATCTACACGAGGGCTCGTAGAATAGGGTTAGGCTATGTTAGGTTTATTTTAATTATGACAAACAATCATTGTATCAAACATCACATCTGCACATGTAGCACGGCGCGCCATTTTGTCGCTTGCATAGTGATGGAATCAGTGAGGGACGCACTGAGCGACAAGCGACAAAAATGGCACGCGGGCTAACCTCCCTGGAATTAAGAACAATTGACATGATAATGATAAAGAACATGTACCTATAGGCTGAAGCTAGAAGAGCCATACTTATACTTTATACATAAATATTAATTGTCACAGTAAATCTATAGTTAAAGTGAGAAAAGCTTTCCCCCATGAAAATGTTTATGTCATTGTCATAAGATTTTTGCCTGGCCCGTGAGAAAAGCTTTTCTACTATGTCTATAGGCACCTATGTCTGAACATAACCATCGTAGCTCTAGGAATACCTAAGAATAACAATGCGGTTCTAAAATGCCTCAGATAAATGTATTAAGAACAATTAACAATAGCAACCGTTGCCACATCGTGAGTCATGATCGGTGCAAATGGTACAATGCTAGTTAATTATTGCCTGCTGAAAGATAGCCCCCTTCAATAAGATTATAACTGCTTTTCACGCTTCACTCCTTATCTCGAACTTGACTTGGATATTCGACTATGAGGAACAAAAGGTTTCAAGCTATATGCTTGAGCAGTTAATATACTGCTATATTCCTTGGTAACATTTCTGCTCTTTCTCATCAAAGGCAAAGGTAGGTAAAAGTACCAAATAAAATCTAAATTATATGAAGTTACCACTGACCACGCACAGGGCTGCTGCATTTTTCGCCCGACCAAGATAATGCAGCCAGCGTCTATGGGTCGATCCGTATGCCGTTTATCGATGACGTATTTACTTTGTACGTATAGAGTTTCAATTACTTTAGCTGTGATTATAATATTCTTCATGTGATTTAAATAATCAGCCGATAGTCTTTTGTGAATATGATTTCACTATGGATAGCATAGGTGCCAAATAAGGACTCTACGTGTCTACAGCACATGGTGCTATCTTCATGACCGTCTACAATATTGGAGCGAGTGCTCGCGCGTAAGTACGCAAGAGCATTTTGTTAGTAGCGGAAACTTTGGAAGGTGACTATCCATTACTGGTTCCAGGGGCCTTATTTTACATATTGGCTCTGTGAAAATGCCATTAAAAATTATGCGAATCTCTGTATTGCTACATGCTCGAATAAAATGTTTGATTGGTTAAAGATAATTTTTTTCTGCATTTTCGAATTGTGTTTGAACCAGAGAGTGAGCACTAGACTTTCCGACGATCAAACAACAGTTACGAGTATTTTCAGGAGGTTTCAGGCAATGCGGATGACGAGACGAATTCCATTACTTAGCAATTTAAGTCGAAACAACATGGTAAATATTGTTCTTAATAACGAACTAAGACAACGATACCACAATATTTGATTTTGCAGTAGGCACCAAATTACTTTTTCACGCAACTTTCATTGCATTCTGAATCTAACTTTAACAGTTTTTGCATGTTTTTTGCAATATTAAGGATGAATATGATAAACATGCGAAGATTTGTAAACATGGAGCACACTGCAATGAACGCGATCCACTGTGAAATTGTATACAACAAATTGGCCGTTCCTAAAAGGACTCACTAATTGTCGAACAAAATAATACATCACGTTATCGGCGGGCAGGGCTGGCGCCTTGGGAATTTTGTTACTAATTTTTCCTACAGGGCTTGGAAGACAAACTGGTTAGTGGGTCACCTGATAGTGCCTTTTGAAGTTGTGACCCAGAGACACCCACAACACCAGAGGGGCTAAGATAAAATGCCACTTTTGCCTGTAATTTCCTGGTGTTTACTCTCCAAACCTGAACAAAACAGTGCAAGCTCAGCTACAAAGCGGATGAGTTAGCGAGTAAGCTGGTGATAGCGATCCGCAGGGTTATTGCGTAACTAAGTATTTTGACACTCGTCATCGGTTTGAAATGTAAATTTTTGTACGACTGTGACAGCTAGCTGTTATCGATACCAATTGTCAGCCCATACAGAAGATGCTGGTTTCGAGCCCGTTAAGCAAGCCGGACGGACCTTGCACTTGATCCTAATACCATCCGCCATTTTTACTTAACTGCCGTTAGCAAGGAGGGTTTAATATTTTTGATGCCGGTAGCCCTGTCAAGACAGCACCTTGGCGCCGAACGTAAATAATTAAAGCAACATTCTATTGTCTCCAAGTAGCTGGTGTCAGATAATATTATTTAATAGGTGGTAGCAGTGGCAACACGTACAGATAACTCTAATTGGTGTTGCTTAACGCTAATAAATTCGGATTAATGACAAAGGAATATAGATTTAATATTGGCTAAGGCGTGTCTTAATCTCGAAACTTGTCTCGTATGAGGATATTATGCTTAATTTAAAACTTTTGAATATTTCAAAGACAATGTGTCTCAGGTGAAGAAAATGTGGAAGTCAAGAGGAGATGTCTTTGTCCAGCAGAGGGACACAATTATAGCCTAACGCTATCGGGCACAGGCCTCTTCCCAGAATGAGAAAGCTTGGGGTATACTTCCCACGTGGGCCCAGTGTGGATTGGGAACTTCACACTCACCATTGAATTGCTTCGCAGAAGTGTGCAGGTTCCCTCACGAGGTTTTCCTCAAAACCTCATGATAAATTACGAATGTTATTTCTTTTTTTTACAAATACAAATATAAAAATCTTTATTTGTTCAACATAGGTTAGTACAAAGATCTTAAATGCTGAAGTGTCGCTATGTTGCGCCGCAAGGCATACAAATAGTCGTGATGCATGCACACACACATGTTCACGATAATAGATGCTTAATTACAGTCGGTTAGAAATTCATTTATCGAATAATAAGCTTTTGACACTAGAAAGTTACATAAAGTTTTTTTGAATTTAGTCATATTATCTATATTTATTATATTTTCCGGTATCTTGTTATAAATTTTAGGGGCCGTTCCCAATACACTTTTCCGAAATAATGCAGTTCTACCGGGAATGGCCCTTATTTTATTCCTAAGGCGAGAGCTCTTAAAATTTTGGAATAAGTGCCAGTTACATCTCACAAAAATTACCACTTCATATATGTATAAGCAAGGCAGAGTCAGTATGCGTAATGACTGAAAGTGTGGCTTACAAGAGTCGAGTTTCGCACAGAAATTCCGAAAACCTCTGAGGTGTGAGCCTGGGACCGAACCTACGACCCTCAGCTTGAAGCCACAGGTCAAACCACTGGGGTACCACGGCTGAAATTGGCAATGAAAATTGTAAGACAAAAAAAAATTCAAAGCCACTTTAGCGATCTTAAATTGGGGCCACTAATGGTCGCTAAAGTGGCTTATGGTACGGTACGAATCGTACCGTACGATCCGTCGTTACCATCCGTCGCTTTAGAGTTTTAGACAGAGAAAATTGTTTGCTATCGATATGTGCCACTGGAGGAGCTGCCAATTTGCCCATACTAATTCAGACGTAAACGCGAACGCGATCGAGACGTTTTTTGGTCGTTGATTACGCCAGACTCTGTGATCGAAACGACGAACCGAAAGTGTAATGTATGGAGCGATATTAACATACACTTTCGATCCGTCATTTCGATCAGTCTGAACCGATAGATCGTAACGACGGATCGTCCCGTATATGGGGCCCTTAAAGTGCCTATGTCCCTCAAGGCGACGCTCAAGCCTTAATGAATCGCCTGTATCAATATAGTCCATCGAACACGACCCAGTCGGCAAATCCTAACATTATTCTTAGTGTCCGCGTCGAGTTATGACGGACGGACCGCGGGCCGCGGTTGTTGCAGGTGAATTTATGGCCTGGATACCTATTAAAGTTGTACCCTGTGTTATCCTTTTACCACTGCACAAACACAACTACTAAACAAAAAGTTCTGTTCAATCTGCACCTTATTAAGTAACCATAAATGCTAATGCGATTTTTGTGGGTTGATGGAGAAATTTGGTAAATTTAGTCGCGTTTATAGAGGGTGGTCGCGTCTGTAAAATTGTTTTATTGGCGTATTATGTATTAAGCTGTGAATTGTTGGATGTCAAACCTGTTGAGTGTTTGCGATTATTAATTTATTTTAATTTGTGTTTATTCGAATCTTGTAGTTGTAAATTAGTTTAATTTATGATGGAGCGAATTTGTCAGGGTCGGAGTATTGCTTTAGGTTAGTAATACATACGAGTATAGTAAGCCAGACTTTACCCACATTTTGCTTTGTTTTTCTGTAAAGGATGTGATGTTCTGTTTGTTTATTGTTAAGATTAACGTTTTCAATTATTTGTAGAATAACAGTCGTCATGCTCTCCAATAGCTCTCCAAGCACCTCCTGCAAACGATAACCTTTTTAAAATCCATTTATCCCATCCGGAATAGGTAAAGGAAATGCTACCCATACATCCACATCTGTTCACTTTCTGAAGACCAATGAAAACAGACCAATAAATCATTTTCCCGTTTAAAAACCCACCGAACCACGCTTCGTGAACGCTCGGCCGTTTTCGCCGCCGCTCGTGCCCGCAGTTAATTCGATTGGCGGAAACAATACTTATAAAATGGCTGCCATCTGCTAATGCGAGTACAATGGCGCGATAACCGTCTCACCCCATTAGGGCCGCACGCTTTGGTACACCAGTTTTATTAGAATGGCTTTTGTCTATATATGTGTATAAGATAAATGGTAATAAAAGGATTCAATAGTTGGCTGGGTGGCATTTAGCACACAGTTATCAGAGCCGTTGGCTTTGAAGTTTCGAACCGAATATGTCTTGGTCTGACTACATATTGGCGGCTCTCATTAGTTTTGCATTTGGCGCAAATAGTGGCCGAGCTTAGGTGTATTAAAAAACAGACCAAGAAAACAAAACATGAACTATGTCCCACCAGCCTGCTTACTACAATGCAATACTGATGAGTGACACCGACCGGCGCAAGGTTAAGTATTGGCTTAGGTACTCCTTTTGAATAATATATTCACTAAGTTTCATGATCGTAACTGTAAACGTCCATCCTCCCTTTTCACGCGCTTAGAGTGAAATTTCCAAAAATCCCGCCTTATCCCTAGTGTACGTAATAAAAGGTACCACCTCTATGCCAAATTTCAGCTTTGTAAGTCCAAGGATTTGGCCTGGGCGTTGATCGGTCAGTCGGTCGTCAGTCAATCAGCCAGTCAGGATTTTTCTTGTTATATATACTTATAGATATAGATTGGCCACGATGGGCCACGCTAGTCACACTTCTGTAAGTTCCTACAGAACTTATTTTTCTTTAAAAGTAAAACAGAACTTTCACACCCGTCGATTGTTTTCACAAAACCATTTACATTAATAATCAATCGATTGTTATTCCAATGGGTCATGGAATATTTTGTTTTATGCTCCATAGTTGCATCAGAGATCCAAGCATTGTTCCCTTAAATCTTCGTAAGTAGTACATTAATGTTCACGGAGTATTTACGACGGTCGGGTCTAGAATGAATCAGTTTTATAGCGCACTTCTGGTTTTAATGAAATCTTTGCACGCAGACTGTATTTATTTATTTATTTACAACAACTTACACAGCATGACAGTTAATACTAAGGCACTGAGTAAGACAACATATACAAAAAATAAAATGACAGCTTAAAATATTATAGACAATTACAAGGAAATAAAAAATAAATAATCAAAATTACAGGTGATCAAAGGGCTGGCGCGTTCCTCGGCCAACGTATAGGCATTGCCATACAAAGAGGCAACGCCGCCAGTCTTTTGGGCACCTTGCCCCGAGGCAGCGGACTCGGGGACGTTTTCCATTTTAGGTTCTAAATTTAATTATTGTTATTATTATTCTTTATGTTTTTGTTTATTTTGTTGTAATAAATAAAATAAAATTATTACAAGGAATGAGAAAAAATTAATAAAAATAAACAATTAGGTACATGAAGACAGTCGTGAATCCATCGCCTCACAGAACCTCAAACATTCAAAGCACACATTCTGTATCTGGCTGCATCAGTTGCATCGTTTGAAAACAATCTAGATATTTGCCCTAAACCAACCCTCCCTGCCCTGATAAGTGATAAATGTCTGACAAAATATTTCATTGTTAATACAACCATATTTGGTTGACTGTGCCGTATGGTTGTTGTACAATCATTATGTCATACTAATAGGTAAATCCGGTGTCGGAAAGTAGGGTAAAGTCGATCTAGAATTCTGGAGTAATAATATAATAATTTATTGAATCAGGCGTTACTTTGCGGAGGTCCATATTTATGAACTAAAAAACAATTACTTTGCTCACCCGCGACCACTAATGACAAATAGTTATATCTTTTTTTTCGGCGTTGTTACTTTGCTCGGAGCGGACGTGTGTTTGGTTAATTTGCGGAATTAATTTTTCTAAATTATTTTGCTGTATTTTATTCGTTGTCCAGATTCTGTTAGAATCTCGGTACCTCCTTGTCCTTCTTGGGAGCCCTTCCATAACACCCGTCGGCCATATTGGACAGTGTCGGACCTCTCGCTCTGTGTGACGTTTGTGCGTGTTCGCAGTGACTGTATTCGATTGCTTTGAGGACAATTAGATAAAGAAAAAGTGACATTTGTTTTGTTTTGTTTGCACGTCTCACCGGGATCGATCTCGCGTTCGCGGCGTTGTAGGCGCATGCATTACCGCTCGGCCACGCGTAGTTGAGTGCCTGCGGCCGAATTTCGTAAACACCTTCGGACGCACCGATTGCAGGGAGCTGCCGTCGTGACCTTGGTTCTTATTGCTAAGCGCATAAGGTTTGGTTTCGAGGATGGTGTGCGTAGCTTGTAACCAACCGATTGAGACGGACTCTTTGATGAGATGCATCGAGTGTGGCGGGACCTACCATCTACACTGCTTAGGGCTATTGCCTAGCCTTTCAAAAGAAAATGATGCAGTAATGGCTAACTCATGGCTTTGCTCGTTCTGTACGTCTGTGAATACTCGTCGTCGAAGAAACGACTTCACCCCGGTTCTAAGCACAGTGCCTCGAGCCCTGATCGACGACTCGGTTATGTCTTGCGACGGCACGTTGGACGAGTCTCAAATAGCGGACGATACTCACGGTAGCACCGGGCCGGATGACGGCGCGGGTTTATGTACGCCTCCTAACACTTACCAGCCAACTAAGGACCCTTCATCGTCGGTGGCCGCTCAACACGCTGAATTACTGAATAGTATTCTGCACAAAGTATCCGAACTGCAGACACAGTTTTCTGCTATTCATACAATAAAGGCCGATATAAACCAGGTAAAGTTGGATGTGGCAGAATTGCGAAGTGGCCTGGATTCGAGACTGGACGAGATGTCCGGACGGATTGATGCCATCGAGACCCAGTTGTCTGGTTTCGAACAGTGCAGGGCCGAGGTTGAGGACCTAAAAAAGGCTATGAGTGGCGTTATGGTTGACATGCGCAACAATGAACAGTGGGTTAGACGTTCCAACATTCAAATAAATGGAGTACCTGAATCCAGTGGCGAAAACTTGTTTACAATTGTGAACTCTCTGGCAAGATTGAGTGGATACCCTTTGAATGTTGCGACCGATATAGACTTTGTGACTCGCGTCGCCGTGAGGAACGATCAGGACAACAGGAGACCGAAACCTATTATTGTTAAATTGCAAGCTCGCTACAAAAAAGATGATTTCATCTCATCCCTACGCAAAATAAAGAATTTAAAGGCATCCAACCTCGGGTTCATCGGAAATGAGAATCGAATTTATATAAATGACCATCTGTCCAGTTATAACAAGTACCTACTTAGGGAGGCTCAACTGAGGAAGACGCAGAAGCAGTACGAGCATTGCTGGGTTCGGAACTGTACTATAATGGTTCGGAAGGCAGACAAGTCTCCTATTTTGTACATAACTTCTGAGGATGCTTTAAACAAAATAACATAAGAGTTGGACTAGCCGTGTTTTCTTACTGCTTTTTTCGATATTGTTACCGTTCTCTTGTTGTTAAAACTTTTTTGGCCTACAGAAGGAAGACATTTTGCTTATTTTATCAGAATTTTGTTTTGTGTATGCCTCTTTGTTGTAAGACTATAAATTCGTTACGTATTTACACATATTTTGCGAAATTCTCTTTAAATCTTGGTATGAAAATATTTTACAATATTCGTTCAATTATCGTAATTATCCTCAGTGTTACCTATATCATACTTATTATAAAAACAAACTTCGATGTCACTTAATATTTACTATCAAAATGCACGTGGACTCCGGACTAAGACTTCTGAGTTTTCGTTAAGCGTTTTAAATTCTAATTATGACCTTATATGTATTTCTGAAACCTGGTTAGTGCCTGGTATTTTTGATTCCGAACTGTTTGATGCGCGCTATAATGTCTACAGAACGGATCGAGATGGCGAGCGAGTGGGGATGAGCAGAGGGGGCGGCACGCTCATAGCGATGCGCCGCGGGCTGCGGGCCGACTTGCGCGGCGCGCGCCCCGTGGTCGCCCTGCCGGACGCCGACGTTACGAGTGTTGATGTTTATACTTCTCAGGGTCCCATTAGCAAGAGATTGAGATTATTTACGTGTTACTTCCCCCAAAGTAGGCATCAAAAAGATTCCCAGTTGTTATTTTTCGAATTTTTGTCAAATTTACATACCGATTTCCCCGATGATTATTTTCTTGTCTTGGGAGATTTTAATGTTGGGGAGGCCGTATGGACTCCAGCTGGTCATGGGTCTCATAGTTTAAAATTGGAAAACCCCGATTTCAGTCATCTTACTATGCAATTGTCGGCTTTTTTGCACTTTACCAATTGGCATCAATTTAATCACATCTCTAATAAAAATGGTAGACATTTGGACTTGGTTCTGTCTAATAATTGCAGATGTGAAGTAGCGAGTGCGGACCCATTCGTGCCGATTGATGCGCATCACCCGGTATTTTGTGTTACTATTGATGTTGCGTCAATGGAGCGTCACTTATTGCCTGCGCCGCGTATTGTCCGTAAATTTTTTGCTGCCGACTATGACCTAATTAATTCAAAACTAGATCAAGTTGACTGGGAATCGCATTTGGCTTGTAGACCCATTGAGGCGGCTGTTGATAACTTTTATTCTATTGTCAACGAAATAATTGACGAGTTGGTTCCTACTAAAAATATCACAACTGGCGATAGCAGGTTTCCCGTCTGGTACTCTCACCGTCTAATTAGTTTAATAAGAAAAAAAAATAAGAAACATAAAAAATGGAAAGTATATGCTAGACCATCAGACTACGACGCATTCTCTTATTTACGGTCTAAAATTAAAATAATATCAGTTTCTTGTTATAACTCATACCTATCGAGGGCTGAAAAAAATATTAAATTTAACTCTAAGTCTTTTTGGTCGTTCATAAAATCGAAAACAAACAGCAATAGTCTCCCCGACAGTATGTATTTGGGTAATAGTACAGCTACAGAGGGCCAACACGTGGCCAACTTATTCGGCGAGTTCTTTCAGTCAGTTTTTGAACCGACTGGGAGTTTTGCTGATACGTTCGAGCCCAGTAACAATTCGATAATCGGCGCTATCAGTAACATCCAAATAACTGTACCAATGGTAGAAAAATATTTAAGAACTTTAAATGAATCGAAGGGTAGTGGCCCTGATGGTATCCATCCTGTATTCTTGAAGCGCTGTAGTGGGAGTCTTGCTGCACCTGTGTGCTTATTGTTTAAATGCTCATTATCTAGTGGGACGTTACCTGAACTCTGGAAAAGATCTATTGTTATCCCTATATTTAAATGTGGCGATAAACATGATGTTAGAAATTATCGTGGGATATCTAAATTATCTATCTTGCCCAAACTATTAGAAAAAATTATTTATGATACTTTATACCCAACAGTGCGACCGGTACTGATAACTCAGCAACATGGCTTCATCAATAACCGTTCTACAGAGTCGAACCTATGTGAACTGCTGGATTATGTCTTAAGTGCAATGGGCAGGAACTGTCAGGTGGATGCTATCTATACAGATTACTCTAAGGCATTTGATAAAATATCTCATTCAGTATTATTAAAGAAAATTGAACATTTGGGTATACATGGAGATTTACTTCGATGGATCACATCCTATTTAAGGGATAGAACTCAAGCTGTTACTGTTAAGGGGCATACCTCTAGTTTCGTCCCAGTAACCTCCGGCGTTCCCCAAGGATCACATTTGGGTCCATTATTGTTTAATATTTATATTAATGATGTCATAAGCTGTTTTTTGCATTCCAAAGTGTTGTTATATGCTGACGATACAAAGATATTTACTATTGTACGGTCCGAGATAGATTGTGTTGAATTACAGGGTGATCTGGATAGATTGAGTAGTTATTGTTTAAGGAATAAACTTCAATTGAATATTGAAAAGTGTTCAGTAATAACTTTCTCTCGTAAACAGTGCCCTATTCAATTTACTTATTCGATTGGGGGCCAATCACTTAAAAGGGTTAATGAGGTTAAGGATTTAGGTATAGTAATTGACAGTGAGGTTCAATTGACATCTCATGTTGCAAAAATCACCTCAAAAGCTTACAGAATGCTGGGATTTATTTTTAGACAGAGCAAGGACTTTAAAGACCCCCGTACTTTAATTCTTTTATTCAATGCCTTTGTCAGGTCGCATCTAGAATACGCATCAATGGTCTGGAGTCCACATTTTGCAGTGCATATTGATTCAATTGAACGGATACAAAATAAATTTATGAAACGAATGAATTATAAATTTAAGCACTTTACATGTGACAATATTGAATCTCTCGAACTACGACGAGAAAAAAGGGACGTAATATTTATATATAAACTACTGAATAATATTATTGACTCACAAGATCTTTTATGCAAAGTCTCATTTAGATGTCCGAGTTTTCGAACCCGGTCTACGCACCTGTTTGCAGTCCCTCTCAGTCGTACCAAGTATGTAGGTGATAAATGCTTGGCGAGAGCGTGTACAATTTATAATGGCAAATATTCGCATATCGACCTATTTCATCTAAATCACAGTAGATTTGTTTCTGCAGTCAAAGAGGAAAATAGTGGCAGAAGTAAAAAGCAAAATAAATAAAAGGATAATGTTGATAACAGTGAAAAATAATAAACAGATGTATATTTGGTGTACTTTCTGAGCAAACTAATGTATAAACTATAAGTGGAAACTCTTGTGGCTTATGTATTAACTTTAAGAGCTGACTATTTGTGTCATCTATGCTGTTTGTTTCCCATTGCAATAAAAAAAAAAAAAAAAAAAAAATATCTGTGCGGCAAATGTATGTTTCCATGCAACACCTCCACCTCCACTGCTACACGAATCAACACATGCCACACAGACCCAACTATCACCACCACCACTATACTAAACGCTGACGCGTTTCGGCACTCTCCACGAGGCCATTTACGAAGCACAACAACAACCGCTCAACATGCCACCACTTCCACTACTGACATATGTAAACCATGTACTCAACTTAGTTAATGACAAAACCAACGTACCCACTAATATTTTATAAATTCCAAACTACCCTTTTTATTTTCATTTTTAATCTACGCCAGGTACCCCGTTATTTTTAACCGAGTACGGTAAAAAGAGAAGTCATGCTCTCATTATTACTATGACACATTATTAAAATTAGAACCAAGTCGTAACAAAGGCGAAGAAACCAAATTAACTTGTTCATTAATAATAGACCCCATGTTGTACCTAATTATTTCCAATTGTTCTAAAACCGATAGCCGCAAACCCTTATCACAATAATGTAAAATTTCGTACGTATCTGAGTCTAACAACGAATGATTCGTTTCTAATAAATGCTTGGCAAAGTTTGATTTCTCTGGATGATCATGCCTATATGACGAGACATGCTCTTTAAATCTAGTATCAAAGCTTCGACCGGTTTGTCCAATGTATACTTGACTACAGTCGCCACAAGTGAGTTTATATACGCCCGACCTGTTCCCTTTATCCACCTTTTCTTTGTTATTACAAAGTCTAGAATGTAAAGAATTAGTAGTCTTAAAGGCAACATTGATGTTATTTGATTTTAAAATATTATAAATCTTGTCAGACAACCGGCCAACATAAGTAATACTAGATCTAAATTTGTTAGTAGGCTGAGATGGCAACGCAGAGTAAAGCATGCTATTCACTATCCGTCCCTGCTTCTTTTGAACCAGACTATTAACCATTGCTGTACTATAACCATTTGTTGTTGCTATCTGATATATAGTATGTAACTCAGAATCATAATGCTCTTTCGAAAGAGGTACAGTTAGTAGTCTATGTACATAACAATGGAAAGCAGCCAGTTTATGCTGCCATGGGTGAGTAGAATTTGCAGGTATGACAGTATCTGTGTACGTAGGCTTACGGTAAATTTGAAACTGGTGCCTATTATTTACTCTTGTAATAGTTAAATCCAGAAAATTTAATGAACGATTTTCCTCTAATTCTCGTTTGAACTTTATTTTTGGATGTTTGTTATTGAGAGCACTAATAAACAAATCTAGCTGCCTCATACTCCCCTTCCAACATAAAATTAAATCATCAACATACCTATAATAATATACTAAATTGCTGTTCCCCACTATATATTGTTTTTCAAAGTTATCCATAAAAACGTCAGCCATTAAAGGACTAAGAGGTGACCCCATTGCTAAACCATCACTCTGCAAATAATATTGACCATTAAATCTGAAATAATTTTGTTTCATGCATAAAGTTACTAATTCTATTAACTCACAAACCTCCCCCGGATGTAAACGCTTCCTTTCTAAGTGACATCTAAGAATATTTAAGGTTTCACTATATGGTACGTTGGTAAACAAACTATCCACATCTAAAGAAAGTAATGTTGAGTTTGGCGGTATATTAATGTCTTTAATTTTATTTACTAAATCTGAACTATTCTTTAAACTATATATTGGCTTAAAAGAAGATTTTTCCCGAACAATGCTATTTAACTTCCTCGCTACTTTATACGCTGGAGCACTCACGTATGAAACAACAGGGCGAACAGGAACACCATCCTTGTGAATTTTAGGTAAACCATATAAAATTGGTGCCTGCGGATTCATAGGAATCACATTGCTCCTCTTTTGTTCGGTGTCAAAGGTAAATGCAGAATTTTTCAGAAGGTTTTTTAGGTCTTTATGAAACGCGGTATTTATGTACATCAATTAAAAAAAATAACAACTAGAACCCTTAAATGAGCACCTCATTAAAAAAAATGTTCTATTAAGCATTTTATAACTTTTTAATTAGGTACCTTAATCTCGTGTATATTTTCCACAAATCAAATCTCACTTCCAGTGGTCGGATTTCTTTGAATTTTGGTACAGATGTACCAAATAATGTTTAGGGCTGCGATGTACCCATAATGTACTCATCAGCAAAGAATATTACCATAGTACAATAACCTACAGTTCTTTTAAATTAAATTTTGAATTGTTATAAATACTTTAAAATCTCACTGAAACAAAAATACACAGGAAATCAGAAAAATATGACTAACTCCAGGCCCAGGGTTCGATTCCGGATCCTTGACATTTCCGTGTCGCGTGCTATCCCTTACACCAAAGTTAACAGGTACTTACTAATTTCTACCTGTGTTCTAGTTTCAGTCAGTATGTTAGATTTAAACGGGAAAATCGAAAATACAAAAAAATTTAGAGAAAACACAAACATAATATGAACTAAAAAACAATTACTTTGCTCACCCGCGACCACTAATGACAAATAGTTATATCTGTGCGGCAAATGTATGTTTCCATGCAACACCTCCACCTCCACTGCTACACGAATCAACACATGCCACACAGACCCAACTATCACCACCACCACTATACTAAACGCTGACGCGTTTCGGCACTCTCCACGAGGCCATTTACGAAGCACAACAACAACCGCTCAACATGCCACCACTTCCACTACTGACATATGTAAACCATGTACTCAACTTAGTTAATGACAAAACCAACGTACCCACTAATATTTTATAAATTCCAAACTACCCTTTTATGTAAGTCCTAAACTACCCTTTTTTAAGAAATGAATTCCAAACTACCCTTTTTATTTTTATTTTTAATCTACGCCAGGTACCCCGTTATTTTAACCGAGTACGGTAAAAAGAGAAGTCATGTTCTCATTATTACTATGACACATTATTAAAATTAGAACCAAGTCGTAACAAAGGCGAAGAAACCAAATTAACTTGTTCATTAATAATAGACCCCATGTTGTTGTACCTAATAATTTCCAATTGTTCTAAAACCGATAGCCGCAAACCCTTATCACAATAATGTAAAATTTCGTACGTATCTGAGTCTAACAACGAATGATTCGTTTCTAATAAATGCTTGGCAAAGTTTGATTTCTCTGGATGATCATGCCTATATGACGAGACATGCTCTTTAAATCTAGTATCAAAGCTTCGACCGGTTTGTCCAATGTATACTTGACTACAGTCGCCACAAGTGAGTTTATATACGCCCGACCTGTTCCCTTTATCCACCTTTTCTTTGTTATTACAAAGTCTAAAACGTAAAGAATTAGTAGTCTTAAAGGCAACATTGATGTTATTTGATTTTAAAATATTATAAATCTTGTCAGACAACCGGCCAACATAAGTAATACTAGATCTAAATTTGTTAGTAGGCTGAGATGGCAACGCAGAGTAAAGCATGCTATTCACTATCCGTCCCTGCTTCTTTTGAACCAGACTATTAACCATTGCTGTACTATAACCATTTGTTGTTGCTATCTGATATATAGTATGTAACTCAGAATCATAATGCTCTTTCGAAAGAGGTACAGTTAGTAGTCTATGTACATAACAATGGAAAGCAGCCACACAAATAAACAAATCAAACAGCTAATAAACAAATCTAGCTGCCTCATACTCCCCTTCCAACATAAAATTAAATCATCAACATACCTATAATAATATACTAAATTGCTGTTCCCCACTATATATTGTTTTTCAAAGTTATCCATAAAAACGTCAGCCATTAAAGGACTAAGAGGTGACCCCATTGCTAAACCATCACTCTGCAAATAATATTGACCATTAAATCTGAAATAATTTTGTTTCATGCATAAAGTTACTAATTCTATTAACTCACAAACCTCCCCCGGATGTAAACGCTTCCTTTCTAAGTGACATCTAAGAATATTTAAGGTTTCACTATATGGTACGTTGGTAAACAAACTATCCACATCTAAAGAAAGTAATGTTGAGTTCGGCGGTATATTAATGTCTTTAATTTTATTTACTAAATCTGAACTATTCTTTAAACTATATATTGGCTTAAAAGAAGATTTTTCCCGAACAATGCTATTTAACTTCCTCGCTACTTTATACGCTGGAGCACTCACGTATGAAACAACAGGGCGAACAGGAACACCATCCTTGTGAATTTTAGGTAAACCATATAAAATTGGTGCCTGCGGATTCATAGGAATCACATTGCTCCTCTTTTGTTCGGTGTCAAAGGTAAATGCAGAATTTTTCAGAAGGTTTTTTAGGTCTTTATGAAACGCGGCGGTGGGATCCCTACGTAAATTCAAAAAACCCTCTCCTTGAATGATGTCATTTACTTTATCATTATATTGACCCCTTTCTAAAACAACAATACAATTGCCCTTATCGGCCTTAGAAATTACCAAATCATTGTCATGGACCTTTTGCTGAATAGAACGTAATGAATGCAAGTCACCAACATCCGAAATACCCCCAGTAGAAGTTGTATTTTTTAATGAATTAGCAACCAAAAC